>CM068830.1:28140673-28740673 GCA_028554795.2 Sinohyriopsis cumingii | reverse complement strand
CTTATACAGATGTAGTGAGACTGTCTTATAATGAAGTACATGATAAACATAATCTTACTACTACCTAATTAATGAAATCTGTTCCAAAAAATCAGACCCACCTTACACAAAGAAGTGTATTATAATGCCTTGATAATATAGTTAGTGAGTGATGTATACCATATGTACTTGCTTATAAGTCAAACCCAACAGCACTTATTAGTGTTCAGCAAAGACACTTGGTACTTATTAGTGTTCAGCAAAGACACTTGGATGCATATTAGTGTTCAGCAAAGACGGTACTTATTAGTGTTCAGCAAAGACGGTACTTATTAGTGTTCAGCAAAGACGGTACTTATTAGTGTTCAGCAAAGACGGTACTTATTAGTGTTCAGCAAAGACACTTGGATGCATATTAGTGTTCAGCAAAGACGGTACTTATTAGTGCTCAGCAAAGACGGTACTTATTAGTGTTCAGCAAAGACGGTACTTATTAGTGTTCAGCAAAGACACTTGGTACTTATTAGTGTTCAGCAAAGACACTTGGTACTTATTAGTGTTCAGCAAAGACACTTGGTACTTATTAGTGTTCAGCAAAGACACTTGGATGTATATTAGTGTTCAGCAAAGACACTTGGATGCTTATTAGTGTTCAGCAAAGACACTTGGATGCTTATTAGTGTTCAGCAAAGACACTTGGATGCATATTAGTGTTCAGCAAAGACACTTGGATGCATATTAGTGTTCAGCAAAGACACTTGGATGCATATTAGTGTTCAGCAAAGACACTTGGATGCATATTAGTGTTCAGCAAAGACACTTGGATGCATATTAGTGTTCAGCAAAGACACTTGGATGTATATTAGTGTTCAGCAAAGACACTTGGATGCTTATTAGTGTTCAGCAAAGACACTTGGATGCATATTAGTGTTCAGCAAAGACACTTGGATGCATATTAGTGTTCAGCAAAGACACTTGGATGCATATTAGTGTTCAGCAAAGACACTTGGATGCATATTAGTGTTCAGCAAAGACACTTGGATGCATATTAGTGTTCAGCAAAGACACTTGGATGTATATTAGTGTTCAGCAAAGACACTTGGATGCTTATTAGTGTTCAGCAAAGACACTTGGATGCATATTAGTGTTCAGCAAAGACACTTGGATGCATATTAGTGTTCAGCAAAGACACTTGGATGTATATTAGTGTTCAGCAAAGACACTCAGATGCTCATAATATCTAAAGGTTATCAGTCAAGTTATGGCAAGCTGCACATGAGAATTGCTTCTTTGTTTTTTTTAAAGTTCCTGACAAGAAGTTAAATATTAATTAAAAAATCTATTGATGTATACTTGACAAACTTCAACTTGATATACATGTAAGCCAGTGATATTTTTATTTCTGAGTTTAGGTTGTAAAAGGTTTTTACTAAGAATTTATTGGCAAAATAATAATAATGATGATGATGATGATGATGATAATGATGATGATGATGATGATGATGATGATGATACTATATGTAAATTTAAATGGTTAAATTGTGTCCATACTGTGAACCATTATGAATCTTCATGAACTATTACAATTAATAACCAATTAAGATCATCTTGTCAAGATGGATTTTCTTTTTCTGCACACCATAAGTATTCATTGTGTATTTATTCTGGCAGTAGTTTCTTCTTAGATTTGTAAATGATATTTGCTATAAAATGTTTGATAAAGACTTTTAAATATTTAAGTGAGACTACATCAGCATAGTTGAAAACTCTTAATAGTAAATTTATTCCTTACCATTACATATCCTGGTTGGTATAATTATATCTTATGTTAGCAGCAACCATTCTTCATGGAATTTACTTTGGCTAGGGTGACTTTATAGCAGAGTGCAGATTTCTCACAGATAAACAGAAACTTGCACCAGTTAATGTATCACTATCAGTCATAACTGTAAAATGTGCCAATACAGCAGTTAATGCTTCTGGTATGTCATTCAAACCCTAACATATGTCAATACCAATTGACTGGTGACCAGACTATTGCTGATGAAGGTGTGAGGTATCACACAATTTACTGGAAGCTTGTCAGACATTCCGGTGTAATCCAACTGCCACTATGTATCATGTGCAAATTAAAATCATCACAACTTCAACATTTTTCAATTCAGCCATTGCTGGCCAAGTGGTCTAAGGTGCTTGCCTTTTTCAGATCACTGACATCTCACCTTTGTCCATGTTGGTTCAAGTCTCAGCTCCACCAATGTGGACATGTGGATACATGAGAAAGCTTACTGCCAGTAGCTTCCTGTGGATTGGTGGTTCTTTCCAGGGTTATCTATTTTCTATCTGTGCTCATTTTATTTCACTAAAATGACATGAGTGGAAAAGTGTCTTTATTTTGTGAGTCTAGATTAGCAAAATTTAGAATTTATTCAATGAGTGTTCTAACACTCATAGTAAATGAGCAGGGATGTTTGGTTTGTTTTGGTATTCAATGGCAGAGAAATTGTTATGTTCGTTGCAGTTGGAGTAAAGAACCTTGCCCAAAGACATGCTAAAGTAGCCAATCAGGGTCGATCTAATGATAAAATTTGAGTCTGGTATGCTAACCACTGAGCTTCCATTCTATGGAAAGATCCCCAAGAAGATAGCAAGCATAACTTAGGAGATTTTAAAAGAATTGAATAAAAAATAAATATGACCCTCACTATAAAGGATGATGTTATACTGCTTCCCCTTATAATGCAGGTATTAACATGGATCATATTCAGTTGTTAAAATTTTCTTTAAACTACTGCTTATTTTAGTTTACATTAGTTTAGTGTTTTTCATGTGAAAACTAATGTACGTTGTAATTTCACGGCAGTAAATTTTTCATTCTTGTGCTTGAATCAGGACACAACCTTATTGGAGCATCCTCATTGTAATGTTCTTTCATGATGCTGGTCATTTCAATGGCTTATATCAGAAGTGTTATAAAGAGGGAGAGGAATGTAACAGCTGATGGCTGGTAATGGGGACTGTCAACTGAATCCATCATAGCACATATTTGCTGAATACTGTTACTTACGCGGGAAATTATCCATTCTTTATTCCTCATATCAGTCCGTTACTACTAAGAAGTTCCAAACTTTATGACACCTCCTGTTCCGTACATATGTACAAATGCAATTTGTAAAACAGCTCACAAAAGAGTTTACATTTAACTCCCCTTTCAGGCGATTGAGGGACAACCGTTTTTCCTGTGACTGTCACATGGTGTGGCTAGCAAGATGGCTAAAAACACGAAGGAAGTTTGCTGTCCACACAACTTGTTCAAGTCCCAGTCATCTCCGTGGCTTTGACATTCACAGTCTTGGAGAGACAGACTTCAAATGCAATGGTAAGACTTAATTGTTCTTAGTATTTGGAAATTGATTGTTGTTTAATTGTCTTGCCTGTTAAGTTTATCTTGAGCTGTACTATGTTGTCAATCAGGAATCGGCAGTTCTCGAGGTAATCATATACAAATGTATGTTATCAGGATATTATTATCAGTAATATTTATTAGTTAAATTCAACTGCAAACTGCAGAGACGCAAATCTGCCATTGCATGATGAGTTTTCAGATCTGGGTCTCTGCAGTTTTTTGGAAATAATCATTAAAACAAACAACATGGACCCTGGCACATTATGATCTAGGTTGTTTGCACATGGATTTGACTTAAATGTCAGTATATACAGTATTTTTGTGTATTCATTAAGAAAGAAGTGCTTGGAGCTGTTTCACCAATTGTTGAGCCTTTTTAACAGTCCTTTTAAATTGGGCAAAAGAATATAAATATCCATGAGATTTTTTTTTTACAGATGTACATAACCCCCCTGTCAGGGAGTGTTTATCTCAGGTGGCTTGTCCACATCAGTGCAGCTGTACTGAGGGTATTGTGGACTGCCGTGACCGTAGCTTGACCGAAGTACCTGAAAACATACCAGATGATGCAACAGAAATGTAGGTTACACATTATTGATCACTTTGATTACACTGCTTGATATTAAAGACATATGACTGGCCATCACCTTGATTACACTGCTTGATATTAAAGACATATGACTGGCCATCACCTTGATTACACTGCTTGATATTAAAGACATATGACTGGCCATCACCTTGATTACACTGCTTGATATTAAAGACATATGACTGGCTATCACCTTGATTACACTGCTTGATATTAAAGACATATGACTGGCCATCACCTTGATTACACTGCTTGATATTAAAGACATATGACTGGCCATCACCTTGATTACACTGCTTGATATTAAAGACATATGACTGGCCATCACCTTGATTACACTGCTTGATATTAAAGACATATGACTGGCCATCACCTTGATTACACTGCTTGATATTAAAGACATATGACTGGCCATCACCTTGATTACGCTGCTTGATATTAAGACATATGACTGGCCATCACCTTGATTACGCTGCTTGATATTACAGATATATGACTGGCCATCACCTTGATTACGCTGCTTGATATTAAAGACATATGACTGGCCATCACCTTTATTACACTGCTTGATATTAAAGACATATGACTGGCCATCACCTTTATTACACTGCTTGATATTAAAGACATATGACAGGCCATCACCTTTATTACACTGCTTGATATTAAAGACATATGATTGGCCATCACCTTGATTACACTGCTTGATATTAAAGATATATGACAGGCCATCACCTTGATTACACTGCTTGATATTAAAGACATATGACTGGCCATCACCTTTATTCCTTTATTACACTGCTTGATATTAAAGACATATGACTGGCCATCACCTTGATTACACTGCTTGATATTAAAGACATATGACTGGCCATCACCTTGATTACACTGCTTGATATTAAAGACATATGACTGGCCATCACCTTGATTACACTGCTTGATATTAAAGACATATGACTGGCTATCACCTTGATTACACTGCTTGATATTAAAGATATATGACTGGCCATCACCTTGATTACACTGCTTGATATTAAAGATATATGACTGGCCATCACCTTGATTACACTGCTTGATATTAAAGACATATGACTGGCCATCACCTTGATTACACTGCTTGATATTAAAGACATATGACTGGCCATCACCTTGATTACACTGCTTGATATTAAAGACATATGACTGGCCATCACCTTGATTACACTGCTTGATATTAAAGACATATGACTGGCCACCACCTTGATTACACTGCTTGATATTAAAGACATATGACTGGCCATCACCTTGATTACACTGCTTGATATTAAAGACATATGACTGGCCATCACCTTGATTACACTGCTTGATATTAAAGACATATGACTGGCCATCACCTTGATTACACTGCTTGATATTAAAGACATATGACTGGCCATCACCTTGACTACACTGCTTGATATTAAAGACATATGACGGGCCATCTACAGTATGTATATAGTAGTCAATGCACCATAATAGGTGCATTTCATTTTCCACAACTGATTTTAAAAATTACAACTGTAATTTTAATTTCATTCCAAATCCATGCATGTTTCATGGTTGTTCAGCATTTGGAGCTGTACATCTCACTCTCAAAGTTTGTATATCTCAAATTTCTAGAGCTTCCTATTCAAGAACATACAGATAAGGAAGTTATACTTAATGGGCAGACACCAGTATAAGTTATCAGACAATTAAACCAGCTACAATGCTTTAGCTTTGTCAGTTTGAAACAAAAAATATGATACATAATTAAGATGTATATGTCCAAATTATTCCCCATTCCATGCTCATCTGGGGACAGTAAACATGATGCTTTACTTAATGTTCAGCACAGAGTATGTCCAGCCCAGTATTTAGCTTTCACACAGCCCTATTATAGACCGTGACCGGTTAATTACTGATGTATTTTCTCATGGGAATATTTTGATCAACTATTAGCCACTAAAAGTCACAGAGTAGTACTTGAGCTGTCTAAAATGTCAAACAAGATGTTGTACAGGCTTAATAAATGAAATCATCACTATGCACAAAAAATTTGATTATTCTTTAATTATAAAATAATTTTTAAGCTCCAGACAATCTCATTCCTCTTCTTAAATAAAATATTTTCAATATAAATTTTTAGTACTTGTAGCACTCGTTATTATTGTCATTCACTTCATTCAGTATCTGAATGTCAGTATTTTAAAGACATCTTTATTGTAGATATATGATTCTCACACCCTGCCTTTAGATGAGATTTATTCATTGTACAGATCCATACAGATAGTTTGTTTTAAATTGCAGAAATTTAATGTTTTTATTTCTGAATTATATATGATATTAACAGTACTTGAAGATATATCTGAAAGAAAGATCTAAGCAAAGATTTTCACCTTAGAAAGCTGTAACTCATTTTTTCTTGTCAGACGTTTGGAACAAAACCATATCACCAAGATCCCTAGCAGAGCTTTTGCAGACCTACCTCGCCTGCGAAGAATGTGAGTATATAAAAAAGAAAAAGTGTAGATTTATAATTATAGATGAAAAAGTCTGTAATTTACTTCAAAAGTGCCAGGAAATATATACATATGAATTACATAAACACTCTGCTGCTTCCACTTGAAAAATAATCAGATACTTTTTATGAACAGGAAATGTGTATTGAGCAATGCATGTTAACTGTACTCATTGAATAATGTACAGTGTATAGAGCAATGCATGTTAACTGTACTCATTGAATAATGTACAGTGTATAGAGCAATGCATGTTAACTGTACTCACTGAGTAATGTAAAGTGTATTGAGCAATGCATGTCATGTTAACTACTCATTGAATAATGTACAGTGTATAGAGCAATGCATGTTAACTGTACTCATTGAATAATGTACAGTGTATAGAGCAATGCATGTTAACTGTACTCATTGAGTAATGTACAGTGTATTGAGCAATGCATGTTAACTGTACTCATCGAATAATGTACAGTGTATTGAGCAATGCATGTTAACTGTACTCATTGAATAATGTACAGTGTATAGAGCAATGCATGTTAACTGTACTCATTGAATAATGTACAGTGTATAGAGCAATGCATGTTAACTGTACTCATTGAGTAATGTACAGTGTATTGAGCAATGCATGTTAACTGTACTCATTGAATAATAAGTGAATTAAGTCAAGGAACTTGAAAGAAAACTAGTGTTGAAAGATATCAAATATGGAAGGATTAAACTCAAAGATGCAATTAGGATTAATTAAAATTAAAATCAGGGGAATGGTAGCTCAGTCTGGTAGTTTGCAGTCTTTATTAAAGGTAGATTAGACTGGAATTTGTACACTTGTGTGAGAAATTGTAAGATGGATAATCGGGTACAACCTAGCACAACCTCAACCTGTCATAAAGAACCACTCAGTGTCAGATCAAATATGGTGGAAAATCTCATGTGGCAAGTGAATGACAGGTATTCAGTTACTTCCTTTCTTGGCATAGAATGCAGTCTTGAAAAAATGTTCATTCAAAGGAATTTATTCATTAATAATTTCCAGTCTTTTGTATGTACTTGCCCTTTAAATTCAGAATTGTATTATGTAATTTTAAAATAGGAAAAATGTTAAATTACTGAAGACGCTATTCTAGAGGGTATATGGAAATAAATTTTAGCCAATGTTTATATGTTTAAAAGTAAATAAAAATGCAATTATTATTTTTCTTGCGTATTATGGCATTTAAGTACTTTTTGTTCTATGATATAAACTGTACATACCGGTACTCATTTATGAGTCCAACTGCAAACTGCATAGTATGCTGGCAGATCTGGGTGTATGCAGTTTGTTAGGAGTAATCTGTAGAACAAACAACACAGACCCTGGTCTACAAATGCATTATGCTATGTCAGATCTGGATCTTTATTGTTTGCAGTTTCACTCAACTTGTACGATACATAAATTGTTTGTGTGAGCTACATCATGTTTAACTCTTGGCACCTTATAAAGGTTAGCTAGATTTAATTAAAATAGATAGTACATGGCCTGTATTGTGAAATTGGTATTTCATGTTTCCACTGATGTGAATAGATAGATAGATATATATATATATACCTGAACTATATTGTATACAGTATAAACAGATATATGTGACAAGATATTGTGGCTATAAATCATGTCCCTGTTTGTCATGCAGACAGAGTAACTCAATACTTGAGAATATGAAACAAAACCCCACCACAGAATGAGACAAATTCTTCTCTTGGACCACATAGGGGGTCCATCTCACTGCTAATGGACACAAATTTTGTTAGATTAGAGGACAGATTCTGTTCCATGCCATAAAAACATGTAATTATATTATAAACTGGCACGTTAATTAATTGACAAAAGCACCTACATCATTTGTGAAGGTCAGAGGCTAATGATGGTATCTAATGATATGAACTTCCTCTCATATTCAACAACAAAGAACATATTTCTGATTTTGAACTCGTCTACCATGTGCACAGTTGTTAATAGGCACTGAATCACTATGTCTCTTATGTCAAAGGTGATAATTAAAGAAACAAATGTTTTTCATTCCTTAAATATTAATAGTAACATAAATGTAATTAGTTGGTTTAATTACCATTATTGAAATGAATGCAGTACCTCCTGTAGTAAAATACATGTGGTTATAATAATGAAATTCAAGTCCTAATCAGCTTTTGGTACAGATATTACTAAGTTCATCTTTGGGTATTGTATATACACACTTATAAATTGTGTGCAATAATACACACACTTATAAATTGTGTCCAATAACAAAATTGGACAGACCCAGATCTGTCATCCACAATGCACAAGCAGAAATGGGTCTATGCAGTATTTTTGGAGTGGTCCTTTGAATTTCAACCAAAGTGAAATGTCAGAAGTAAATGAACAGCATTTAAATCCAAATGTCTAACAGTTGTATGTTAGATTATGACAAAAAATAAGATTTAAGATTATGAGACAGCAAATAGTAAAGCTGATTATTAGACACAGAATGTGTAGGGTTTTATTCTCATGTGTTATATCAATTACACTTTGTAATATTATTCTTGGAATGTGTAGGGTTTTATTCTCTTGTTCTTATATTAATTACATTATTTGTAATAATAATCATGGAATGTGTAGTGTTTTATTCTCTAGATCTTATATTAATTACAAAGTTTGTAATATTAAGCAGGCTTAGAAGATTGAATACAAATGTATGCCACTAGATTGGTTCTCTACAGAATTTTAATTTAAGGATAGCTTTTCACCCCAAAAATGAAGGTCCTAAACCACTTACTAAGGTCTGAATTGGAGACTTTCAACAGTTAAAGCTTTAATTACAGAAACACTGCTCTCAAATTTCAGGAAATTAATTTTATTTTGACAGTAATAAGATGCCATTTGAATTATGTGGAATCTTCAGACATTAACAAGATGTCATTTGTACAGAATAGTAATCCTCCATCTGATCAACTTTAATTATATCCATTACTGATAAGAACTGAATAGGTCTGCCTATGTTTTCAATCTTTTCTAAAGAAAAATATCTGGTCAAGGTATTTTTCATTACTGTGGTCAATAGAGTTGTGACCATTTGACTTTTCTGGGTGTTTCTCAGTTCAGTAACAAATTGCACATTGTATCAGTATCATCTGAGAAGGGAAGAAAGGAACAATAGGAGATGTAGCAAGCATCGGCAGTCACCCAAGAGACCTGTTATAATCAAACACATACTATAAAGCTACTGTTTAATGGATCTAGAGGTTGGAACAGGCTTTGAAATTAAAAAATCCAATGAGAAATCATATTTTGTGGAAAGAATAAAATCCATGAATTTAAATATCAACAAAAATGTCATAGTTCTCAGACCAAGATATTGGCATGCAGGTAAATAAATAAAAAAGAAACAACTATGTAATAAGTGAATGACTAAATATGAACAAATAAATGAGTAATTAATAATTGTACAAATGTTTTGGGGTTGTTTTGGGTGGCGATAATGCCATTTCTCAGCACAAGAAGAGCAATACCTTGCAGGCAGTATAACTAGTGAAGGAAGAACCTGGGAAAACCCCAGGAAGAAACCTTCCCCCATGAGAAGCTAACCCTAAGGAATATTGCTTATGAAACCCTTTTCTCAGTACTAACCCTAACCCTAAAGAATATTGCTTATGAAACCCTTTCTCAGTACTAACCCTATCCCTAAAGAATATTGCTTATGAAACCCTTTCTCAGTACTAACCCTAACCCTAAAGAATATTGCTTATGAAACCCTTTCTCAGTACTAACCAGCACCCTAAAGAATATTGCTTATGAAACCCTTTCTCAGTACTAACCCTAATGCTAAAGAATATTGCTTATGAAACCCTTTCTCAGTACTAACCCTAACCCTAAAGAATATTGCTTATGAAACCCTTTCTCAGTACTAACCCTAATGCTAAAGAATATTGCTTATGAAACCCTTTCTCAGTACTAACCCTAACCCTAAAGAATATTGCTTATGAAACCCTTTCTCAGTACTAACCCTAATGCTAAAGAATATTGCTTATGAAACCCTTTCTCAGTAGTAAACTTTAATGAATGACTGCTTGCTCAGTAATCTTCACTTACAATTATGTCATGAAATATATATGTCATGAAATATATCTGTCATGAAAAATGTCATGAAATATATCTGTCATGAAATATCTGTCATGAAATATATCTGTCTTGAAATATATCTGTCATGAAATATATCTGTCATGAAATATATCATGAAATATATCTGTCATGAAATATATCTGTCATGAAATATCTGTCATGAAATATATATATATCTGTCATGAAATATATGTCATGATATATCTGTCATGAAATATATGTCATGAAATATATCTGTCATGAAATATGTCATGAAATATATCTGTCATGAAATATATCTGCATTAAATGTTTATGGATAGCAAGGAACAGGTCTTTAAAAATCATATTGCTTCAACTTGTAAAAATATTATCAAATATTTTTGTTGAGTTTTCAAACTACAGTATGTTTTGACACTGATCATTTTCATTTTAAATTTAGGACTTATCAAATGGATGATAAACAAGTACAGTGTGTTTTGTTTCTATAATATTTACATGCAAGTGTACAGTTGACATTGACAGTAGATTCTCATAAACAAATGGCCCTCAAGGCCTTATGTAGTTTATAGACAGGCAAATTATTCATTACCACAGTTAACACTGACTCAGTTAATTACTGATGCATGTTTTGGTCAGCAAAGATAAGAATAATGTGAATTACTGGTGTGAAGGTAGGTAAGTATCCATGCTTTGAGGAGGGTTCACATTGATAAAATGATGGATTTATGTGGCTTACATTTTCTGCAGTGAAACACCTCTCTGTCACTTGACCCCCAGGGGACTGACAATCTAAACAGCAGTAAACTTTACTATCAGATCTGAGGGATTCCAAATATCAAACTGTGCATGTTTTTGTGTCTGCTATAAGGAGGGAGTGGCAGGAAGTTCTTTGAATTTTAATTTAAGCCCCTACTAAATAAAAGATTCAGTAAAAACTCACCATCGCTTATCATCCATATCACATAAATGAACAGTTATCATACTCATAAATCAGGAGATTTAATTTTCTTCAATTTGAACCCGATGGCCTGAGCAGACAAGGAAGCCCTCCCCCTTGTGGCATGTCGACCAGTGCAAGGATAAAGTCATACAGTTATACTTCATAGCTTCTGTACTATTAATCAAAGCACTGACAATTCATTTTGAAGGATCCTGAGATCAGAAAATACTAAAGAATAATTTGTTATAAATTGCAACTGTGGGCTGGTCATTTATGAGTTAGTCCTTGTCTAGCCATGTCATGCTCACATTCACAGGGCATATTGACTGTTACATCATTTTGATGTACAGTTTTAATCAGTTTACGGCTTTTGGATTGATGTTGTTTGTCTGTCTGTCTGTGTGTCTTGCATCAACACTCACTATTTAAGATCTGGCATATGCCTTGGTGTGTTTCATGATGACAGCCATCAATCAAAATTATGTCAGTGTGATATATGCTTCATGGTTTCCAATCTGGCCATACCACCATTTTTCTTGTTGTCTGTTCTGTGTTTGGAGATTATTAGACATAATCATCACTTTCTGGCAACAATAGTGTCGCCATCACTTTTGTTATCAACAACATTAAGTCTTTATTTTAACCAGTGTTATAATGTCATAAACATGAAGCATACACAATAATACTGTTTATTTGTAAGACATAGGAGGAAATTTTCTGTGGAATGTTCATGCATTCAGCAACAGTTTATCCATGTTAAACAGGACCACTGCATGCAGAGACATCTGGACCACTGCATGCAGAGACATCTGGACCAAAGAAGCAATATATAAACATGTAAATGGAGATTGACTATAATTCGTTATCTCATTAATATGATAAGCTATGCATGCTTAAAATTTGGTTTGCTTTTTTGGATAAGGTCTGATAAACTCTGGGGGCGGAGCAGGTTTGAGACAGCTTGAAAACCACTGATTCATTAGACACATGGGCAACAAGAACATTTGTAGTTCATCTACCTCACACATCCCTATGGTCAAAAATAGATGTGCCTGTTTGTATTCATTGCCTATGCATTGATATTGGGATCAGAACCATAAAGCATGTCAAGATGACTTGGCTAATCTTGACCTCAGATCTTGGAAGCCTGGATCTCTTCAAAGACTGTGTTATATTGGTCCTCTGGACATTAGGGCCAGTCAGATGGAGATATGCTTGCTTCACTTATCAGGCAGGGCTAATTAAATTAATTTGCCCAATCAATCTGAAACCTCTGCAGTGTTTGGTACCAATAGATAACACCCCAGTTGACCTTTGCTGACCTTTCTTACCATGATGGTCCACCTTTTATCATAGCTACTCTATATATATATATATATATATATATATATATATATATATATATATATATATATATATATATATATATATATATATATAATGTGTGTATGTATATATATATATGTATATATATATATATATATATATATATATATATATATATATATATATATATATATATATATATATATATATATATATATATATATATATATTGATTCCTCAGAAAAATGTTGTGTTGCATTGTCTCCCTCCGGATCATAAGATATAAGAGAAACAAAATAATCTGGATACATCTCAAATTCTGTCAGTCCTCATTGATAAATCAGTCAAACTCCAGGTCTCAGCTGGGAGACTAAATCCCCCCCCCCCCCGCCCTTTTAAAATGTTAAAATGTTAGTCAGACTGTAAAATTGTATTTATGCATTTAATGTGTTTCCCTTATAAATGTTAGTCAGACTGTAAAATTGTACTTATGCATTTAATGTGTTTCCCTTATAAATGTTTCTGACAACAAATTTTCTTTCAGTAAGAAGTTGGATAATGAATAGATTGCTGTAGTCATTACTCAATTGATATTTGAAGCAAAGAAACCAAATGTACTGCCATTTTTGTACTCATTTTTTCTTTGTTTTTTCTTTGCTTTTTGAAACTATAGACAATTCTTAAATTGTTTGAAGCTGGGTGACAAAGAATCTGTATTGGGATTCATTGTTAAATATACCTTCTATTGGACTGGACTGCAAATTGCAAATCTTCTGTACTGGAGACACAAATCTTCATATTCATCATATGCGTGGTGTGGTTAGAGTTTGTCAGCAACATCTGATTTAGCTAAGGCACTATTAGATTCCACAGAAATTTAGGCAGGTGAAGTTCATTTAAGAGTTCCTCCCTAGACCTATGTTTTCCTTATTTTTGCTCCTTTAATTATTTTTTTGGATGATATAGTTCAGTCAGCTTATGAAGAAAGGCACTTCATTAAAAATTCTCTTAAATGATCTACCTCACTTACATTGTTTAAGTTCTTTCTTGTTGTATTGAAAATTAGCAGCCAAAAATATACTGGAATTTACATTGGGTTGTTTTATTTTCTTGTACATGTGTATCTGCTATGCAATTTGTGTGCAGCATTTGGTTATTATCAGGTATTAGCATTGGAAATCATTTTCCTGAAATGTTTGTTGAGTTATTTTCCTGTATCACTTGCTAGCTCAAAGCAACATGGAACCAAATATTGCTTTGCTGGGTACTTATGGCTCATCAACACAATTAGGTTATTTAGTGCCAACATAGTTGGAATACAATGCCTTAACCAAAGACACAGGATGGGGGCTGATCTGAGATGATCATCATTTAGTAGGAAAATCCACACCCTGTTGGTCGTGAGTCTAGTATTCCAACTACTTCTCCACTAAGGCTGCAATGTTTACCAAAATTTGCAAATGTGTACAGAGTAACAATAATTGAAACAACGTTGTTTAATTGAAGCAATGAGAAACTCACCAACCCCTTTGATGTGCACAGTAGGCCTAGAGCTGATGGTTATTTATATGTAAACCAAATGACAACATGCCTGCTGTAGCAGTCACATTGCAGCCCTTTCATTTGCCATAGTCTTGCACATCTTATTGGCTATCACAAAAGGATGTAAAAACACGACTGTAATTCTAATTTTTAAAGCCATATTGTAGATACTAAAGCTGTGATAAGACATCATGAGATCGCAAATGATATTATAAGACATCATGAGATTGCAAATGATATTATAAGACATCATGAGATCGCAAATGATATTATAAGACACCATGAGATCGCAAATGATATTATAAGACATCATGAGATTGCAAATGATATTATAAGACATCATGAGATCGCAAATGATATTATAAGACACCATGAGATCGCAAATGATATTATAAGACACCATGAGATCGCAAATGATATTATCCTGTAATTTATAATAATAGTGTATTGTTCAATGCATCTCAGGGTGCTTCAGTGTCATTTCATTATGCAATACACTGCAGTTGTTCTTAATAACATTGTTACCTTTCATTATATGGTTTTAATATTTGTGTTCATTTCATATAAAATTTATTATTTATTTATGAGAAGATCTTTACAGAAAGACATATCTGCCTATTTTTGCAATATTATCAGGAGAAAAAATGCTTATTCTGGAAAAAAAACAAAAAATTAAAAATCATTCTGGATTGAAGGAAACTTCTGTGCCCACACATTTATATGGTTTTAAATGATTGGTGCCTCAGACCATTGTGAAAATAAAGCAAGTTTACTTTTTTGGTGAAGTAAACTGTTCACAATTAATAATATGACACCTATCATAAAATACATTTGAGTACTTATCATAAAATACATTTGAGTACTTATCATAAAATACATTTGAGTACTTATCAAAAAATACATTTGAGTACTTATCGTAAAATACATATGAGTACTTATCATAAAATACATTTGAGTACTTATCATAAAATACATTTGAGTACTTATCATAAAATACATTTGAGTACTTATCATAAAATATATATGAGTACTTATCATAAAATACATTTGAGTACTTATCATAAAATACATCTGAGTATAATTTTGTCTGAAATTAAAAGTAGTACATAAAGAGAAGCATATTGTTCAGTACCACCCTACCCCACCCCACCCCCAACTCTCCTATTTCATCATCACTTTATATTTTTAAAAAAATAAAAGTAAATATATATGCAAAATATAGTAAAATGAATGTGATTTACAATGGTTTCAATGTCATGAAATATAAGGCATAACTTTTACAGTTGCTACCTTTGTAAAACAGTTCACTGGTAATGGGTGAAAGGTCAACTTTAAATACTTCCTGATGTGTTACTAATGATGTGAAACAATCTGATTAAAATCATATCTCCACTTTCCTGTGTGAAGATCTGACAGTGACCACTTATGGTCATGTTTTGATTACCTATGTTATTGTCATAATTGCTAATTTTATCAGTGCATCAGATGAAGTCTTTAACCTTAGGGTTTGGAAGACCAAGCAGTATGGCTGAAGAGCATCATTGTGTGCCAAATGATTTGATTCACTTTCAAATTTTTGAAAGCTGCATTCCCATTGGCTAATTCAAATGTCACCAGAACATGACCCCTAAGCAGTCGCTATCAGATCTTCACATGGTCAGTGGGGATCTGATTTTAATCAGATTGGATATGAAATAGCATCAGGATAAACCGTTTTGAGTAAAATTCTATTATATAAACAACTGTGGTGAAATTTGAGAGACTGGTAAATGTAAATGTTTAGCAAATACTAAAAGGAAAACCATAGTATTAGGATTATGACATTTTGACCTCATTCTGTCCAAGGGCTTTGTTCTAATAGTTAAGTTTATTGTCATAAATATAAATAATATGAAAATATATAAAATGAAGGAATTCTGAGTTCAGCCCTTATAGATTATCCCCATTTAGAGATGTGTGAGTGGATTTGTTTTTTTAATGTTACTTTTTTCTTGTAAATTATGTTTTTATATTGAACTGAACAAAGATGGCTAATAGTTTTGAAAGTACTTGACAGATTTACATGAGAAAACATTTTATTCAAGCTTCAACTTTTGACATTCAGCAAAATCTTTAATATAAACTGAAGTTCAGAATCTGAGTTAAATTTGTTGAGAGCCTATCATCATAATTGTGTGCTTTTAGAGTTTAAATAAATTATTTTTTTAAGGCCATTTCCTTGAATCTTTTTTAGCTTTAAATATTGCATATTCCATATTTGCCCATGATTTTTCATATCTAATTAATGGTTATATATTGTAAGTGATTTTAAGTTTTGAAAATTTTCATCAGACACATTTATCACAATGTATTTTTAAAAAAAAAATATATTAGGCAAATAACTAGTTTGTCATTCATTCTGAAATCCCCAGACTCCCCCCCCCCCCATGTGGCAAGTAATTTACAGAAATCCAATTTTTGACTAATTTCATTTATTCTGTTTGACAAATTGACATTAATGGAGGATGGACTGGGTCTCTATCAGTTTAATTGATTCTGATGAATTAGATTTGAAAGTTGATCAGTTCTTATTTTACCACTGCATCCGGATATAGGTTTCCAAAAATTATGCAACCAAGACTTTGTGCCTGTGAAATGACCTGCATAGAAAATGCAAAATTGCACACTTAGGTCATTGCTAGCTAGAATCAATGCTAATGTTTCCAGACTATTGGTCCTTAGATGTAGTTTCTTAGTGCAAGCAACATAAATCATTAAAATGTATGAGGTGAACATATGTGTACTTTTTGGACTTATTTCTTACAAAGATAAGACTGTAACACATAGGTGCTTAAATTGTTGAAGATCAGTTGCTTCTGTTGTCATTCCAACCAATATGTCTCATCTTACAAACAGGCCAGAGTTACATGTTACAAATCTGGCTGGTGATTGATGGTACTGGGGTTTTCTACAGAGCTTGTGGCTGCATATTCTCCTTTTCATGTTTAATTCAGCTTCCCATGGTGTTTTCTGGTACAATTACTTCTTTGGTTATGCAGAGTAGTCAATCAATTTACTCTGAGAAGGCAAGATTCATCTAATATAGTGAAAACCAGTGTGTCTTTTGAGACACAACAGTTTGTTTCAACTCAGGCAGAGTTGTTGCTTTTGCTGTTAGCAGTTTAGGGGTTTTGGGGTTTAGGGCCTGTTACAGAAAATCTCATTATTCAGCCACATGTCTGTAACTGCAATGTAAAATTTAGATAATGCACTTAAATCTATGCATGTGGATGATCTGAAGAAAAAAAAACCAACAGAAGCCAGTTAAGCCTACAATGCAGTTTTCTTACATTTCTGCATGGTTCATGCAACGTTGAAAAATCCTTTTGTTTAACAGGTTATCTTAAAAACTCTTTTGAATCATGAAAAGATGGTTTTATTCTTGAAGAGTTTTTGGATTTGATCGAAAAATTCCTTTGATTGTATCATAAAAATCATAAAAAAATAAAAAAAATATTTTAACTTTTTATGGGAATAAAATTGGGTGGATCAAATGAAACATGGCATGAATATATAGCATATGGAATGGTGTTCCTTTGTTGTAGAGGCATGCTAATTTATTGTGCATTTTTCTTCTACTTTGCATCTATTTATACACTTTGTACCTATTTATACATTTATTAATAAAGCAACATATCAAGAAAATTCAATTTCTGTAAGAAAAAATACTCCCTGAAAACATTTTGGAAGTACTTGAAAACTCTTTGAAATTACAGATATTTTTGTGTGAAATCTAAAAATATGTCTCCTTTCCTGCCATTGTCAGAATTTCTCTTTTTCAATAATTCAGACTGCAACTTGTATTGATAGTTTTTGCTATAACCATATATTAAATCTCATGAGATTTCCAAAATAGACCACTAATGTTTGTTCATAGTTTCTTTAATTTTGAGGGCATTTATTTTTATTGGAACTTTCATCTGCTTTTTGGCACTGATTGCTTCGTACATCTTCAAGAGTTTTAGATCATTTTACATCAAGAAATATGTACCTTATAAGCAACCAGTTAATCCTAAGCAGCTTAATTCATTTATCATTGATCTAGTCTGGTCAGCTCAGGTCTGGTCACTTGATGTGTCTTGGGTAACAGTACTTAGCCCTCCTTTCCTTGAGTTAGCCAATAATGTATTTAATTTGCCTAATTATCAACAATAAAAGTTGGATGATAAACTATTGGATTAGACTGCTTAGTGGTTACAAAGAAAAAATATATTATTGTATGTATTCTCTCTGATACAAACACTTTGGTGATAATTCCTGTGACAATATACTTGAAGTCAAATCCATGTTAAATGATGTTGGGTTTAGCTGCATATGGAGAAATCAAAGTTTTGTGTCAGTTGTTTGGTTAGCAAGTTATATGGTTAGCAAGTTTGTTAGAACAATGACTACATTACACACAAGATTGGGCAGCTACCATCATCCAAAGGTTTAATTACAGGTTATTTAAAACTAGTTTGGATTTAGACAAGATCTATTTCTCATCAAACTGGTAGACTGGCATATAGCGATAAATATTGCAGACTTTGTCAGTCTCAAGAAATGGGGGATAAATGTCATTATCCTTTGTCATGTTCTCATTACCATGATGATAAAAATTTATACCACATTTTTATACTTCCAGGACTAATAAAGTCTTGTTTTGTCTTGTCTAGTCTTGCCATTAAACACCACCAACCAACTAACTAACCATTTTATGCATACTGACATATCAAACTTGATAAATTTGATGGTGTCATTCCTCACCTAAACACATTTTGATTCATATAGTCTTCGTGGAAACTCTGAACTTTTCTATGTGGGCAGTCTTATTTGTTTAATGATTTATCACTTTCTTATGCAGATTTTGGCATTTGGAAGTTTATGCCATACTATTTGATAAGGGACCATCAATCACATGGTAGTTATCAAGAGTTTTCATAAAATACTTTGCACCTGCCAGTCAAATTTTGCCCCTGGTAAATCTCAACAACACATAAGCAGCCTGAAAATGTCCATAAAAACTGACTTGTCATGCATATGCATGCATATAGATCCATTGTATTCCTCAGCAGTAAACCTTGGTAGAAGATCAGACTCCTAATCCAAGGACTGGGTGTTTGATTCCTGACAAGGACAGCTGCCTTGGTTTACCCTTTGGAAGTCACTTAACTCCTCAGCAAGTTATAGCCAGCAATGTGTTTAAGTGACATTTAAGAAAACAGGCAACCATGCAACCAACAAACAAATGAACGATCATTTGTCTGCCAACTTGCCACAGTGCTGTTTTTGTTATATTTAAAAATTGGTAATAAAAAACACAAAAGTATTAATTCATCTCATAAGTGTCTACTTAATCCTTAAAATATCCAAAAAATTTTAAAGTTGAATTTATTTATATTGTTGGTTTTAATGGCATTTTAACACATTACTAACTGTATTATGCTGAGGAAATGGAGCTAAGTATCTTTCCTGATGAAACTGACACAGGTAACCTGGGTTGGCCTGGGTAGGTATCAAACCTGTGACTGTTGGATTGCAAGTCTATTACTTTGCTAACTGAGCTTCCATGGCTTTCTAATGTGTCCAGATTGAAATTTAAGATGGTACTAGAAATGCGAATTTTGTCACCAAAAAAGAAATGAGTGTTGTACCTGCCAGAAACAGAACTCTGTCCCATATGTTATCATTAATCCAATCAATATCATGTATTAAACCAAGAGTAATACAAACAGATGTCAGATTATGAATGCTAGACTGTACACATACACAATCATACACATTAACCAACAGTAATACGAACAGATGTCAGATTATGAAGGCTAGACTGTACACATACACAATCATACATATTAAACCAACACTAATACAAACAGATGTCAGATTATGAAGGCTAGACTGTACACATACACAATCATACACATTATACCAACAGTGATACAAACAGATGCCAGATTATGAAGGCTAGACTGTAAACATACAAAATCATACACATTAACCAACACTAATACAAACAGATGCCAGATTATGAAGGCTAGACTGTAAACATACAAAATCATACACATTAACCAACACTAATACAAACAGATGCCAGATTATGAATGCTACACTGTACACATACACAATCACACACATTAACCAACAGTAATACAAACAGATGTCAGATTATGAAGGCTAGACTGTACACATACACAATCATACATATTAAACCAACACTAATACAAACAGATGTCAGATTATGAATGCTAGACTGTACACATACACGATCATACACATTAACCAACAGTAATGCAAACAGATGTCAGATTATGAAGGCTAGACTGTACACATACACAATCATACACATTAAACCAACAGTAATACAAACAGATCATACACATTATGCCAACAGTGATACAAACAGATGCCAGATTATGAAGGCTAGACTGTAAACATACAAAATCATACACATTAACCAACACTAATACAAACAGATGCCAGATTATGAAGGCTAGACTGTAAACATACAAAATCATTCACATTAAACTGTGCTCAGGTTTGCCTTGGAAGGCAAGATTTAAAAATGGTCATCCAATTAAAGAACATAATGTGCAAAATAGAAATATGGATATCGTTTAACTTTGCAAAGAATACAATTGTGCAGAATCAATTGTCGTATAAAGCAAATTAAAATATAGTTTACATTTGTTTACATCAGTAACAATAAGCTGTAACAGTTTGCACAAAATATTCAACTTTAAAAATGTTTTATCAATCCAATGAGAAGATTTACACCTTTCATTAATGTACATTTAGGCAACTACTCACATGTAATTGGTTGGTGTTCAAGATGAAAAAAAAAGGATAACCCAGATTAAACCATCAACATGGGCTGTTACAACATACATTTGCATATATCAGTAGCAGTCAACACCTCAACATGGGATGTTACAGAATGCCCTCATGTATATCAATAGCAGTCAACACCATCAACCTTGACTACATCACAGCATACCCCATGTATATCAATAACAGTCAACACCATCAACCTTGACTGTGTTACAGCATACCCCATGTATATCAATAACAGTCAACACCATCAACCTTGACTACATCACAGCATACCCCATGTATATCAATAACAGTCAACACCATCAACCTTGACTGTGTTACAGCATACCTTTGCATATATCAATAGCAGTCTGGAAAACCCGGGAATGTCAAGGTGCAGAGAAGAAGGAAAAAAAAACATTACATGACAGCATATAGAGAATACACAATCTGATATACTTGCACATTGTTGATGTAACATAACTGTGCCATAAGAGTTTTTAATTCTATGATAGCATATATGGCATTTGATATACAGCGAAGATTAGCTTGTGGATCTTTTCAAGTCCTGGTGAGAGTGTTGTTGGTTTCATGCAGAAGTGTGCCTGCTTGTAACCTTCCACCCATATAGCTGGAGTTGTGTGACCTCTAAGAAACTGTATCCATTATGATGAAACATCTGTGGAGGGAGATAGTCCTCACTTATAAAAGATGTGGGGACACATTACATCAACATTGTAAGGTGGATAATATTTAATATAAACATTTATGTACATTGTCAAATGTGAAGGCTGCTAGGAAACAACTGTCGACTGTCAGCTGTTTCTTAGCAGAAACCATACCATATTTTTGGATTTTGTTTTAGAGTAATGGGAAAATGATGAAAACTATTTCCTCTTTAGAGGAAAGAAAACTTATTTTGAGATCTAATGAGTTGAGTATAGAACTAGTAGATCTATGTTCAAACTATATCTTGGATGTTGGAAGAAAAACAAACAAACTTTGATTAGACATCTCATAGCTGCCTGATAAAACAAGTCCTTTTATTCTGATGGTTAAAGGTATGTCATAATACAAATTTTTGTCTTCTTTCTTTTCTTGCAGTGACCTGAGTAACAACCAGATTGTCAACATTGCTGGAGATGCATTTTCTGGATTGTCTTCTCTCAATACATTGTGAGTACTGTATTATGCCCAGTAGGCCCTGACACTAGCTCATATGGAGCCAATTTGTTTTCTATGGGGCTCTTTTTATAGTTGTGACTACTGCATAACACCCAGTAGGCCATAATCCTAACTTAGAATGAATCTGATTACTTCCTCCAGGAATTATATTATGGCTTTGAGTACTATATTACATACACCTTTGAAGGCCCTGGCACTGGCTTATTTGGAACCTGAGTACTATATTACATACACATAGAAGGCCCTGGCAATGGCTTATTTGGAACCTGAGGGCTTTTATTATGGCTTTGAGTACTTTATTAAACCCAAGAAGCCATGGCAATAGCTTATATCAAGCCCAACTGTATTACACCTAGAAGGTCCTGAAACTAGCTTATATGGAACCTGATAAAAAAAAATTCAGAGCTTTTATTGTGGTTGTGAGTACTGTATTAGACTGAAGAAGCTCTGACACAAGCTTATATGCAGCCTGATTACTTTCTTCATTATGGTTGTGAGTACTGTATTGCTGGTACATCCAGAAGTGCCTGAAACCAGCCTGACTACTTTCTCCAGTATGGTTATGAATACTGTATTACATCTAGAAGTCCCTGAAACCAGCCTGACTACTTTCTCCATTATGGTTGTGAATACTGTTTTACATCCAGAAGTCCCTGAAACCAGCCTGACTACTTTCTTCATTATGGTTGTGAATACTGTATTACGTCTAGAAGTCCCTGAAACCAGCCTGACTACTTTCTCCATTATGGTTGTGAATACTGTATAACATCTAGAATACTTGAAACCAGCCTGACTACTTTCTCCAGTATGGTTATGAATACTGTATTACATCTATAAGTCCCTGAAACCAGCCTGACTACTTTCTCCATTATGGTTGTGAATACTGTATTACATCCAGAAGTCCCTGAAACCAGCCTGACTACTTTCTTCATTATGGTTGAGAATACTGTATTACATCTATAAGTCCCTGAAACCAGCCTGATTACTTTCTCCATTATTGTTGTGAATACTGTATTACATCCAGAAGTCCCTGAAACCAGCCTGACTACTTTCTCCAGTGTTTTTATTATACGCAGATGATGATTTACAGATTTCTAAATATATATCCAACACGACCAAAGTTTGATTTTTGGGATTTAAACCATGGTAGAAGGCATATATACTGCATTATAAATTGACTGTTTAAGTATGGGATAAGGTTTTAAAGAATCATTTTTGAGTACAGAAGGCATTTTACAGACCTTCTGTTGATAAGAGTGTGTGTGTGTGATTTGGACTTTTACATAGCTTTAACAATTTTTCAGTCATGTCACTATGATGTCTGCAGTGTGGCAGTTTATAGTGATGTCTAACACTGGGGTATCATACCGCAGACATGTAGCATGATGTCCTACCCAGTCACATTATCCTGACACCAGGTTGACCAGTCCTAACACTAACCTCTTAATGCTGAGCGCTAAGTGTGGCAGCTGTTAGTACCATTTGTAAAAGTCTTTAGTATGACTCAACCGGGGTTCAAACTCATGACCTCCCGCATCCGAGGTGAACACTCTAACCAATAGGCCACTGGGGTGGTCTTTTTGCTAAGAAGTTGTTTGTCTATTTGTCATGACCAAGAACAGTATATAAACATGAATTGACATAACCAAGAACAGTAGATAAAGATGAATTGTCAAGAACAAGCACAGTAGATAATGATAAATTCAATGTAATAACAGTACTTTTCTTGCTTGAAATCTATTACAAATATTTACTTGATTTAATCATAAATTGTTATTTCAAAATTTGAAGAAATGTTGAACATGTAAACAATGCAGAGAATTCATCTACATAAGCAGATAAAAGGGCATGGAACTTCCTGTAAGGATGAATGCTTATGAACTCATAGAGTATTTAACTTTTAGATTATTTTTAAAAAGCAGTATATTTTTACATAGCTAACTATTCTTTGTTGAATTCCAAAGTAATTTTTGTTACATAGAAGAGTATGGGGAAGAAAGCAATGTCATTGTTCATAAAAGTTACTATGTTATTAATTTTATAAGTGCATTTTAAATTTTCCATTTTCATTATTTAATAAGAGAAGTTGTAACCTCTTTGTCTGATTTCTTGTCCCTCACAGACTTCTTAAGGCTGCTGTAGAGTATGGCAAAATGTGATGTCATATTCATGATGTAATAATAAAATGATCAAACTGCTTACAGCCGTGCAGCAAGTATTATTTGTACAAAAGCAAACTATGTTAAATTTACACACTAATAGCTTTTGTTTGCCATATGGCAGACAAGGTTATACATTCCCATACAAAGTTACCTTTACAGGTCAGTCACTCGGGCTAGTGAACATTAGTCATAGAGTAAATTTGTATTGACTGCTTTTCAGTGTGATGTCTTTGTGGTTAGAAGGACTTGAAAGGTAGATAAGATATAATTTAATGCTTTAGCAGCGTAAACAATATGTGAATTAGTCTTGAAAGATTTAACCAGCAGGGATTGGAGTACATCTATGTAGTAAAATTCTCCACTAAAAAAATCACAAAAGCACTGTTGTAGTTCAGTAAGTGTCTATTGTAAAATAACTCATCAAAAAGGTGGTGGCAATAGAGAAGAGACTTAATCCAAGTGACATACTGACTAAAAAAACATACTGCTTCCATGTAATGCAATGGTTCCCAACACCCAGTTCATGGTCCAAATCAGGGTGGTGGGGACATTCTGGAGGGTAACCAGAAATTGTTTTGAGGGTAGCAAAACTTATTAAAATGTGGAAAAGGGTTTGTTAGGCTCCCAGCCAAAAAATGTTGGGAACCACTGACATAATGCATAGCCCTTACATCATCAGGCTTCCAACAGAAAGATAAGTTTGCATGTAATGAGTTTAACAGCACATCAGCACAATCTTGGCTATATAGTTCTAAATAAAGTTTGGTATATCCAGAAAGGCATATAGTACAAAATAAAAGCAAAATAAATGGTCAAGTCCTTTAAGTGCAAAATTCAGTGGTTTTTTTAAAAAAAATTTGTCTTATATAAACTGCACTGTCTTAAAATACCCAAGTCCTTCTTAGCTGCAAAGTGATTAAGGCATGCATCCCATGGCAAATAGTTGACTTATTAGTTGTCTCCCCTGTTAGATGTCGCATCAGAGATATTCTATGTCCAAGCACATGACAGTAGGAGGGAGTCTAGAGAAGGATGACTGGACCATGAACTTGAAGCAATAATAATAAATTGTAACATCAGGTCTGAATTACATTAAATTCTGCACATTGTAAGTTTTTGTTTCTTTTCCTAAAATGTTCTCATACTTCAAACAAATCTTGGAGTTGCCATTATAGACGTTTTCCATGAAGTAAATGGTAGTCAGCAGCACTTTAAAAAATCATGGCCTGCCTTGATTTAGCTTTTCATTTCAGCTGAAAGTGTCCAAAAGTTTCACAGGCATCAAAGGGTTTAGTTGAATAAAATTTGTTCTTCACCTAATAAAACTGTTAAAACTATATTTAGTTGCCATTTTGGTCCATTCCATATAAATACAAACATATTGTTTTTACACTGGTGCGGACTTCATAACATGAAAAGAACATAGGAGTCCATAAGCAGTGGACGTAACTGCAAAAACATAAGAAGAGATACTAGTAATTAGTTTTCATCCTAACACCAGACAGTTTTTAAAATGTTGTAAAAAAATGTAATGAAAATGTGAGCCAAAAAACCACTAAATAGCTTCACATCTTTGTTTAGTAGCATTCAGCAATACAATTAATATATGCTTGTAGCTATATATATGATCTTTGCAGACACTAGTTACAGGAGAAAAAAAATCTAACTTTAAAATTTTTATTGCAGGGTGATGTATGGTAACAAGCTGACTGAACTCCCTCCTGGAATATTTAGAGGCCTGTCTTCTCTTCAGCTCTTGTAAGTAATCCTTTCTATGCATCTGATTTTTTTCATCATAAATTGTTATTCAGTTTTCATCTATAATCTATTCTGTCTGGAATCTAATGTCTTTCTCTGACTCAAAAATCTGATCTTTGTGTTATATAGAATATACTTGAACCTTTTTGTTTCAAATTTTGTTAAAAATTGATGACTGGTTTTGTAAAAGGAGACTTTCTCAAAAATTGAAATAGTCATATTAATAATCACAATAAAACAATAGTACTACTATAAATACTGATGTTTTAGATGGTTTCCTAGAGAAATTAAATGTTTGCTTCCAATAGTTCAGAAGAAAAGAAAGATCAAACATCATTTATAAATCAAATGTTTCAATAATAATGATCAGAAATGCTTGAATATGCTTCTTTGTATTTCCTTCATATGTAAGTAACAGTTTCTACAGGCAAAAATGCATTCCAGTCTAATGGTGTGGATTTCAATATATTTCTTGAAGAGAAAGAAACTGTTTTTTATTATATCAATCATTCCATTTTTAATGTAGATACAATTTCATATCTCAGTATTGATGTAGATACAATTTCATATAGCTCAAACAACTTATTTGATTATATAAAAACAACATGTGCTAGTGTGTGCATATAATCATAACCTTCATAGAGACATGACTTTACTGACAGTGTATGAGAACTTTTCACCCTGTGTAAAACTCATGCAACTTCATAGTTATTTACTGGCATTTGATGCTGATTAATTGCATGTCATATGATATTTAATTAAACAGAATAGAATTTATCCATAAATGATCATTTGAAATATCTCTCCACTTGTATGCAAGGTTGACTCAAGAAATTCAAGGTCTGCAATGAATGGGAAAATGTTTTACCTTGTTATGTGCCTTTGTGTTTAAATGCCATGGGAAAATGTTTTACTTGGTTATTTGTATTTCTGCTTAAATAACAAGAATGGGAAAATGTTTTACTTGGTTTTGTATCTTTGTGCTTAAAGATATTTGAAAAGTACATTAATTTTTGGCAATCATTCAGTGTGGGCTAAATTACAACACTTTATAAATTATGCATGTATGTATGTGTTTATGTGTGTGTACAGAATAAACTGTAATTGAAAGGATACATTATTGCCCAACAGAAAGTGTTTAAATATAAAACTTATGTCAGTGAACAAAAAACAATCGATAAAGCAAAATAATGTACCCAGTGATAAGCCCCAAACTCATTTGCACTTGTACAAATGTACCCAGTGATAAACCCAAAACTCATATGCACCTGTACAAATGTATCCAGTGATAAACCCAAAACTCATGTGCACTTGTACAAATGTACCCAGTGATAAACCCAAAACTCATGTGCACTTGTACAAATGTATCCAGTGATAAACCCAAAACTTATATGCACTTGTACAAATGTACCCAGTGATAAACCCAAAACTTATATGCACTTGTACAAATGTATCCAGTGATAAACCCAAAACTTATGTGTACTTGTACAAATGTATCCAGTAATAAACCCAAAACTCATGTGCACTTGTACAAATGTATCCAGTGATAAACCCAAAACTTATGTGCACTTGTACAAATGTATCCAGTGATAAACCCAAAACTTATATGCACTTGTACAAATGTACCCAGTGATAAACCCAAAACTTATGTGCACTTGTACAAATGTACCCAGTGATAAACCCAAAACTTATATACACTTGTACAAATGTACCCAGTGAAAAACCCAAAACTCATGTGCACTTGTACAAATGTACCCAGTGATAAACCCAAAACTCATAGGCACATGTACAAATGTTTCCATTGATAAGACTCATCTGCACATGTACAAATGTACCCAGTGATAAACCCAAAACTTATCTGCACTTGTACAAATGTACCCAGTGATAAACCCAAAACTCATGTGCACTTGTACAAATGTACCTAGTGATAAACCCAAAACTTATGTGCACTTGTACAAATGTACCTAGTGATAAACCCAAAACGTATGTGCACTTGTACAAATGTACCTATGATAAATCCAAAACTTATGTGCACTTGTACAAATGTACCCAGTGATAAACCCAAAACTTATGTGCACTTGTACAAATGTACCCAGTGATAAACCCAAAACTCATGTGCACTTGTACAAATGTACCTAGTGATAAACCCAAACTTATGTGCACTTGTACAAATGTATCCAGTGATAAACACAAAACTTATGTGCACTTGTACAAATGTATCCAGTGATAAACCCAAAACTTATATGCACTTGTACAAATGTATCCAGTGATAAACCCAAAACTTATGTGCATATATACTATGTTCTTAGCATAGATTTTGCTTGAAATTAAAAATCTAGGTCTGATTTAGAGATCATGTGACAAATGTACATCTGTTCTGAGATCATGGTATAAATATACTGTACATATTACTAATATCTTTCATTTTTTTACACCTATTGTTATTTGGGAGTTTTGGTGGGATGGAAAGAAGAATGTTTATGTGAATTAAAATATTTATTATTTTTTAACTGATTCTGAAGTATTATAGTTGCAAATCAGAAAAGGAATACAATGTTGCCCACATAAAATGAAAGAAACTTTGAATATGAGAAATTGATGATGTTCAGAAAATTAGAAAATAAATGACAAAAAAAAAGGTTTCAAGTTTCCTTACTTACTGACATGGTGTTTTAATATATAGACTCTACAATGGTGAGCTCAAATTTCAAAATGCAGTATAAATGCAGAGTTGGTTAGCTCTTGAAATATTTCATGGGGTTGCTATCACCCCACAACAATAACATTGTAAAAAAAAAGTCTTCATAAGTACTTTCGAAACTTTAGAAGTAGCTACCACACCCAAATTGTCATTTCAGATTATCTCTCAAAGTAAATTATTTTTGAAGAGTTTCAGTAATTGCTTGAATAAAGGTAAATAAATTTGAATAATTACCCAATATTAAATGCTATCAGCTTTCCACAACTTTCCCCAAATGTGATAAATGTTTGATTAGAAGAGATGAACTAAAGATAGTCTTTTTTCCCCTTGATAGGGACAGAACCACTTTAAGCCCAAATTCTGTGAAATAATTTTACCAACCATTTACTTAAATGCTTTTAAAAGTAATGACTTCTGTTATTAAAAACCCTGTTTGCTTGCAAAAGATTAAATGTTGTACATGTACTCAAAAGATTAAATGTTGTACATGTACTCAAAAGATTAAATGCTGTACATGTACTCAAAAGATTAAATGCTATACATGTACTCAAAAGATTAACTGCTGTACATGTACTCAAAAGATTAAATGCTCTACATGTACTCAAAAGATTAAAAGCTGTACATGTACTCAAAAGATTAAGTGCTGTACATGTACTCAAAAGATTAAAAGCTGTACATGTACTCAAAAGATTAAGTGCTGTACATGTACTCAAAAGATTAAATGCTGTACATGTACTCAAATGATTAAATGCTGTACATGTACTCAAAAGATTAAGTGCTGTACATGTACTCAAAAGATTAAATGCTGTACATGTACTGAAAACAGTTTGCCATTAGGGTTTAGATCTAATGATTTAGTACCCTTCTTGAGCTTCACATGCAACAATCACCTGTTATCTTTGTCAGTAATTATCTGTTATCTTTGTCACTATTTATCTAGAACTCTTTGTCAGTAATTATCTAGAACTCTTTGTCAGTAATTATCTAGAACTCTTTGTCACTAATTATCTAGAACTCTTTGTCAGTAATTGTCTAGAACTCTTTGTACTGTTGCATATTCTGGGAAGGTAAATAAGACCCACTTCTAAATCCTTAGAATTTTTCCATTTACATTTGTTCAAGAATAAAAAAGAAAATTTATTTGATTTAAACAGTTTAGATTATAGCTGTGTTTATTTTCATGGCTCATGTGTAGTGTTTATGAACATGATTTGGTTTGGTGTATTTCAGTTTTTGACTCAGTATGGATAGTGTGTTTTGATTTTTGACTCATTATGGGTAGTGTGTTTTGATTTTTGACTCGGTATGGGTGGTGTGTTGTGTTTTTGGGCTCAGCAACACAAGTAGGTTGTTTAGAAATGGGGTCATTGGAGTGAAGCAAGGACACACCTTGGTAACCGACCCAGGTTGATCCATTGGTAGGATTTGAACTTGCATTCGTTTGTCCAAGAGTATGGCACTCTAACCACTGAGTCATTATAATTCCTTAGAACGTGAATATGATGTTGCAAATAGAATATAAATTGTATTTTCAGTTTAATTTATTTCCATTTTGTTTTTTGTGTCCAAATTGTAATTAAGTTAATTTGTAAAATCCATAGTTTCATCTCTGAAAACTCATTCTAGGGTGAGAGGTTAGGTGGAGGGGATAGGTACTTATTTCTTGGTACTTTTAACTGATTGTTTAACTTGAAATACTAATGCAACCCTAAAGCAGTACTGCTGTTTGATTTTCCAAGAAAGTTTTACAGTGTTTATTCTTTCAGTTTTCTTAGCTTTATTAAAAATAATATGTAAATTAATAATCTTGTATTTTCACTTAAGAATGTGGAAATGGTCAGAGCATATGGAATGTTTTTACCTATTAAAAACAAAACTCAAACATTCTTACTTTTTATATTTGATCTTAAAGATTCAAATTTTATTTCTTAAAATGTTGTCTTTCCTTACAGGCTGCTGAATGCCAACAAAATCTCCTGTGTCCCTCTGGATACATTTGAGGATCTCCATAACCTGAACCTGCTGTAAGTGGACACCTGATATATGTGGACTTTCACCATATATTTATATTATTTTATTCTTCTTCATGTGACTATGCCAGTTGTTGCTTCCTGGTATTTACCTGTATTATATAATACCTTGCAGCCAGCAGGTGGTGGTCCTTAACTTGGTCAGAGGTGTAAAGGTTTTTTTTCTTCTGATCACTATAACATACTTCACTTAGTAGTTATTCAGTATGTAATTTGTTTGATCCATTGTTTTACATAGGCATCACTTAATCTTATTTAGTGTTTGATACCCACCATTTAATCTGACTTAGTTGATCTGGTGTTCGATACTTATCATTTAATCTGACTTGGTTGATCTGGTGTTTGATACCCACCATTTAATCTGACTTGGTTGATCTGGTGTTCGATACTTATCATTTAATCTGACTTGGTTGATCTGGTGTTTGATACCCACCATTTAATCTGACTTGGTTGATCTGGTATTTGATACCCACCATTTAATCTTACTTGGTTGATCTGGTGTTCGATACTTATCATTTAATCTGACTTGGTTGATCTGGTGTTTGATACCCACCATTTAATCTGACTTGGTTGATCTGATGTTTGATACCCACCATTTAATCTGACTTGGTTGATCTGGTGTTTGATACCCACCATTTAATCTTACTTGGTTGATATGGTGTTTGATACCCACCATTTAATCTTACTTGGTTGATATGGTGTTTGATACCATTCATTTTTTTCTTTTTCTTGGTTGATCTAGTGTTCAGTGCCTATCCTTTAGTCTGGTTATATGACCAAGGGAATTATGCTCTGCTGAATATTCAATACCTGGGTCTTTCTCCTTGAACAGTGTAAGCAATGGAAATGATAGCATTTTCAGTGTTGAGAATTTTATAGATATAATGCAGGATGCAGTATGTGTACCATACAAATGGGTTACTATTTGCAATAATTATCCACCTCTGGTGCATAATGAAATTATGAAACATTAAGGCTGAGAAAATGATTGTATAATCAACCAAAACATATTGAAAATCTCGGGTAATGATTTCTTTACAGGCAAGAGAGAAACTTGGTTATTAATAAGATTAGGAAGTCTAAATGTAATGATTACAGCACAGATGGAATGAATCAGGTTTTCAAATGGTAACCTAAAAGACTGGTGGAAACTAATTACAGAAATTCAAGGAAGGTAAAAAAGAAATCTTGTGAATCTTTGATTTGCAAATTATTTGGTTTGAAGCGAGGATAAAGAAAAGGCAAAGGCTTTCAATGGTTTCATCTGAAAGCTGTCAGCCATAAAAACTAAAGGTTAAGAAATTCCTGAACAGATCCTATGAGATTTACCATATCACACTAGTCTTATGAGATTTACCATATCACACTAGTCCTATGAGATTTACCATATCACACTAGTCCTCTGAGATTTACCATATCACACTAGTCCTATGAGATTTACCATATCACACTAGTCCTCTGAGATTTACCATATCACACTAGTCCTTTGAGATTTACCATATCACACTAGTCCTATGAGATTTACCATATCACACTAGTCCTATGACATTTACCATATCACACTTTTGATACCATTACTGTAATGAGGATGATGTTCATAAGGTATTAGTAGGGCTAAATCCATCTAAAACATGTGGTCCTGACTTGCTGCATCCTACATTCCTGAAAAAATTGCACAATCAACTAAATCTCCACTGTGTTGCATATTCAGTATCTCCTTGCATACTTCATTGTTTCCAGATCACTGGAAATTAGCAATCATAGTGCCTGTGCATACGAAAGGTCCCAAAATTCCAAGTCAAATTATTGTGCTATATCTCTGGCCTTTATTCAGGAGATAATGTGGTACTAGAATGAATTCCATCTGCAAAATCACACCAATATATAACAGTATGGGTTGAAAGAAAACAAGGTGAAACTTAGTCTTATATCTTCATTTTCTTTTCAAAACACCATGATATAACAAATTTTGATAGTGTCCCTCAGCATATAATGATGTTCTCACTATAACATGGTTTTATACATATCACAGTTCTTTACATAATGTGGTTCAGTAATAACACAGTCAGCTTTTCTGGACCCAACTACTGCATTATAGCAAGGAAGAAGTGTAAAATATGTTAGCTTGGTATTATTTCAAAATAACCAGGGTTTTTACCAGGTGATTTGATAAGACGTAAATTAAGAGACATTTACAATACAATTTGTTTTATTCTAGACCAAGGTGAGGAGGTTTTCTGTAATTTTAGCAAGGCTCTCGACATAGCTTGGCATCAAAGGCTGCTCTTTAAACTAAAGTGTTGTTCAATTCATATTCACAGACTTGAAAGGTTTATGTTTTTTCACTGATAGCCACACATTGATATTCTAAGATGCACTAAACTGCACCTCTGTAAATATCAATTTGTTTTAAATTCTCCCCCAGAAGTATTTGAAAAGCATAAAAGAGGGGATATCTAAGAAAACCACATATATATTTAGTACCAAGTTGGGAGAAGAAAAAAACTTGTTTCGTATGGCATGTAAATATTTCACATCCTGCCTGCCTTAACATATTCTTATGCAATTCCAAACTTGTTCTTTCTGCTAACTTGGAACACAACCTAAATATTTAAGATGTTTTGAGTTTTCCATTATTCCAGCATGATTAGACTATTTTTGGTATGTTGATACACATTTATTCAGTTGTAAAATATTGATGTCATGGCTAACATCATTATGTAATTATTGATTGTTATAAGGCTGATAAGACCTTGATACTTGATATGACTTTGATGACTGCTATCAGCATTATACCTGATATGACCTTTTTGACCTGATATGACCTTTATGACTGATAAGACCTTTGCATCTGATATGATCATTATACTTGATATGACCTTTTTGACCTGATATGACCTGTATGACTTATATGATCATTATGACTGATATGTCATTTATGACTGATATGACCTTTGTACCTGATATGATCATTATACCTGATATGGCATTTATGACTGATATGAACTTTATACCTGATATGATGTTTATGACTGATGTGACCATTTTACCTGATATGACCTTTATGGCAGGGACAACTGATAAAGATGTGCTTAGTGAGGTTGATTGACATGGTGGAACCTATGATCTTCTGGCTTATGTGCAGTGTGCATAATATTAGTGTAAACATGGTCACCATATCTCTTTCGTAAACAACAGCATTCACACTCCCATCTTTGTGCATTTGGTTTTGGGGATAATGTTGGGGGATAGTTTTAAGATTCTCACTAGCATCATGTGCACTCAGAATTTGGAATCTTAATAAAGGGGTCTTTTCTTTTTGCATGTCTGCCACAAGGTTTAGTGTATCCTGTTTATGATCTTTGCATATCCATTCATATATACATCTATCTATTTCTTGTTTCATTCTGTACAATAACTCTAGTATTTCACCATCTGCTATAAGATTAATGAATTTGTGGACAAAAGATCAAAGGTTACTATTTCTATGATTGAAAAGAAAAAAAAAAGTGGTTTCTGCATGCAGTTGTTACTTCCACACCAAAGATGTTGATCAGTCTTTGTGAATGGAATGCACTTGGGGAAATGGAGATGCATCTTGATTGTGGTGTCAAAAGGTTAAAGTTCAATGTCACTCTGGCTGAAAGAAGAAAGTTTGTGTAACTTTGTGGCAGACCTGGATTAAACTTTGTGGTTGATTTGTACTTGGATTAACGTGGAAGAATATTGATTTGTGGATCAAAAACCCAAAGGTCAAGGTCACTGCATCTGAAAATGAAAAGTGTGTGTGTGTGTGTGTGTGTTGGATTTTTAACTTAGCTTTAAGAGTTGTTCGCTTATATCTCTATGATATCTGCAATGTGTATAGTGATGACTAGCACTGGGGGTCGTGGCTCAGACATGTAGCATGATGTCCCACCCATTCATATTATCCTGACACCAGCCTGACCAGTCCTAACAGTAATCTCTTAGTGATGAATGAACACTTAGTGAGGCTGCTGTTAGTGCCATTTTTATAAATCTTTGATATGACTTGGCTTGGGTTCCAACCCACAACCTGCCACAAGCAAGGCAGATCCTCTAACCAGTAGGCTACCGGAGTGGACGAAAATGAAAAGTAGATTCTGCTAAGAAATGTCAGATCTTGATCATGTACCTCAACAAAGTCTGTATATAGTTAAGTATGGGCCTGTTGATTATGGGCCTTTTGATTTTGGTCAAAGTCTGTCTATAGCTTAGTATGGGCCTGTTGATTTTAGAAACAAATGGTCAAAGTCTGTATATAGTTTACTCTGGGCCTGTTGATTTTGGAAACAAATGGTCAAAGATCGCTGTGACCAAAAGACAAATAGCATAATAACTTCAGTTCTAGAATATGTACCTTGACCAAAGTGTGTGGTGGGTCAAAAGGTCAAGGTCATTATGAATCAAAGAAAAATGGATTTTTTGAACAATAAATATAATCTTTAGCACTGACCATGCCCTATTAGTGCCTACATAAAGGACTATTAAACATGGGACAGGTGTATAGTGTACCACTGATGGTACTATAAACATGGGACAGGTGTATAGTGTACCATTGATAGTACTATAAGCATGGGACATGTATAGTGTATTATTGATAATATTGTTCTTTTTATGATGCTTCTCTGTGGATCATCAGTGTGAGTTTTATGATTTTCCACAATACGTCTGCACACTAATTCAGTAAAACAACAGGCTTCAATAGAAATTTCTTGGTTTCTTTTGATACATTATGATGGGGGAGATACACAATTTAGCAATTCAAAGGCACTTGTAACTTGAAAAATTTCTGTACCTATTGATTACAAGGTCATCTGATTGGAAAAAAAAATGACTCATTGGCAAAAACCTGATATTGTAGTCTATATCGAGAGACATCAACAGGACTTTATCTCATCGATAAGAGGTTTTTATTACACTTGTTAATGTCAGTGAAAACACCAAGCTTTGTGACAATTTTAGAGTGCTTCTCAAGAGACTGGTTACTAAGTCATAATTTGATTTAAGAAAAATTTGAGTGGTAGGATAGAAATCTACTTGTGTATGTAATTCTTTGGTAAATAGGAGTATATTTATTTCACCCAGACAACTTATAAACAGGCCACTTCTTGTAAATCCCTTTGTTTGTTGGTCTGCATGCAGGGAAGCTCAATGTTCCTCCAAAGACAACACAAATTACATGATAATATCTTCACTTAATCATCCTGTCATTGGACAAGAAATGTTAGAGTACTGTAACCTGATTTGTATATTTTTAGGTTAAATTCGAAATTAAAATTGCCAGAATTTTTAAAAAAAAATCTGAAAGCCATATTTCAAGACTGGTTTCTTTCAGAATCTTTTTGGGGTAACTTAGGTGATGAAAATAAATGTAACCCTTTACCTTAATGCAGGTTATTTTTATGTGAGTTCTTTTTTCTATTTTAATTAAATAATGTCTTTTGCAACAAATTTTTTTGTGAATGTCATATTAAAAAGCCAATTGATCTTGGAATAATAGTCAGTGTACATTGACATGAAAGTTGTTGTTGTCGTTGTTGTTATAGGGTTTAACACCATTTTTCAGCACATGATAGGCTATACATGGTGGCCAGTATTAATGGTGGAGGAAGAACCTGGGAAAACCCCAGAAAGAGCCTCCGACCCACGAGAAGCTACTGGCAAGCTTTCTCACATGCCCACAAAATGAAAGTACAAGTGTGTGAAAAATACATAACTGTAGAAGTAAAAACCCTTGGCATCATGACAATAATATGAAACAAAAGAAGTCTAAGGACTACTAGTGTTTGGTCATTCAGTTATGTTAAATAAAAACAGCTGTTAAAAATCAGTACACAGACCCTATTATTAAGAACTAACTATAGTGAAATGTAGAAGACATAAACAGACTGTTTGTTACCTCAGGCAAAAAATGACAACCCTGAAAGTGCACAGACTTAGGACTAGACTTTAGAGTCTTGTAAATTTGTCAGCTAATGTGCTTCCATATGGCTGGATCAGTTGTTATGCTTTAAACAAAGTTTTAGATAGTCAAATATTTTAGATGTCCCAAGATTTAAAACCTCAACATATGGCAAAAAATCTTTTAGATAAGCAGCTGCCATTCTGTGGAATGAGTTACCTCATTACTTTAGAGACCAATCCAATTTTATTTTATTTAGATCATTAACTTTCCCCTGGAATGCATATCTGCAAGTGTCTGACAAGTTAGCTCTCATCTTGATAAGTAAGGCATAATCTTAGTCTTTTTTAATCTTTTAGGTTATCCTCACCTGTGAATTTTGTATACCTAAATACTAAACTGACTTTGAATTATTTTCCTTTTTAAAATGCTTTCCTTGTTAAGTCTTCTGGCCAGCTGTATTGATGTATTATAGTGTTAGTCTTGCAAATGATGTTTGTTTTTATGTTTTTATTATTTTTCTATGTTATATTGGTAATAAAGCTCATTAGAGTTTATGTTGAATTATTGTTAAATCATGTCAACTATAAATAAATTTTGTCATCACTGAATTTAGAATGTAACAGTTTGACTCTTATTGGACTGGACAGTTTGATTCTCATTGGACTGGACAGTTTGATTCCTGTTGGACTAGACAGTTTTATTCTCATTGGACTGGACAGTTTTATTCTTATTGGACTGGACAGTTTGATTCTTATTGGACTGGACAGTTTTATTCTTATTGGACTGGACAGTTTGATTCTTATTGGACTGGACAGTTTGATTCTCATTGGACTGGACAGTTTGATTCTTATTGGACTGGACAGTTTGATTTTCACTGGACTGGACAGTTTTATTCTTATTGGACTAGACAGTTTGATTCTTATTGGACTGGACAGTTTTATTCTTATTGGACTGGACAGTTTGATTCTTATTGGACTGGACAGTTTGATTCTTATTGGACTGCACAGTTTGGACTGGACAGTTTGATTCTTATTGGACTGGACAGTTTGATTCTCATTGGACTGGACAGTTTGATTCTTATTGGACTGGACAGTTTGATTCTTATTGGACTGGACAGTTTTATTCTTATTGGACTGGAGAGTTTTATTCTCATTGGACTGGACAGTTTTATTCTTATTGGACTGTACAGTTTGATTCTTATTGGACTGGACAGTTTGATTCTTATTGGACTGGACAGTTTGATTCTTATTTGACTGGACAGTTTTATTCTCATTGGACTGGACAGTTTTATTCTTATTGGACTGGACAGTTTAATTCTTATTGGACTGGACAGTTTTATTCTTATTGGACTGGACAGTTTGATTCTTATTGGACTGGACAGTTTGATTCTTATTGGACTGCACGGTTTGATTCTTATTGGACTGGACAGTTTGATTCTTATTGGACTGGACAGTTTGATCCTCATTGGACTGGACAGTTTTATTCTTATTGGACTGGACAGTTTGATTCTCATTGGACTGGACAGTTTTATTCTTATTGGACTGGACAGTTTGATTCTTATTGGACTGGACAGTTTGATTCTCATTGGACTGGACAGTTTAATTCTTATTGGATTGGACAGTTTTATTCTTATTGGACTGGACAGTTTGATTCTTATTGGACTGGACAGTTTTATTCTTATTGGACTGGACAGTTTGATTCTTATTGGACTGGACAGTTTGATTTTTATTGGACTGGACAGTTTGATCTAAATTCCAGGAAATAGTGCTGCATAAGAATATCTTCCCTTATTACAACGTCAGTTAATTAAGTTCATTACAATAGGACACTGATTAATTAAGTTCATTACAATAAGACATTGATTAATTAAGTTCATTACAATAAGCCCAGGCAATTAATAAGATGCTCTCAACAATATACACAATTTGAATTATAGATCAATAAAAACTGACGGATTTTGCTTTCCAATATATTTTAAATGCTTAATAATATTTATTATTTCAGATCACTGTATGACAACAAGATTGAGTCTTTGGCCAATGGAACATTTATACCCTTAAAGAATTTGCAGACACTGTAAGTTATTTATAAATAAAGACTTTATTTGATCAATGAATTTTGTTTTTCTTATATTTGATATTTAATTTTAAGTTTATTTTTTTTAAACTAATTTTTTTTGTCAATGGTGTCAATTATTTTATAAAAATGTGTTTTTATACTCTGTTAAGGAGTGGTTTTGAATTGCTAATTTATTTGACATAGTGTATAACAGATTTCATGATTGAAATTTTAAGAAGAAAAATTCACTTTTGGTAGGAAAGAGAAACAAATGATGTATTGGTACCAGGACATTGATTCCTCTATCATTCAGTGTTCAGTGGAAGCTATCAAAGTATGCTTTTTTACAAATAAGGCAACATTAACACATTTCTGGAAGTAGTATGCGAATTTGACAAGTGGTATGTACATTTGACAAGTAGTATGTACATTTGACAAGTATTATGTACATTTGACAAGTAGTATGTACATATGTACATTTGACAAGTATTATGTACATTTGACAAGTATTATGTACATTTGACAAGTAGTATGCACATTTGACAAGTAGTATGTACATTTGACAAGTATTATGTACATTTGACAAGTAGTATGTACATTTGACAAGTAGTATGTACATTTGACAAGTAGTATGCACATTTGACAAGTATTATGTACATTTGACAAGTATTATGTACATTTGACAAGTATTATGTATTTTTGACAAGTAGTATGCACATTTGACAAGTATTATGTACATGTGACAAGTATTATGTACATTTGACAAGTAGTATGTACATTTGACAAGTGTTATGTACATTTGACAAGTAGTATGTACATTTGACAAGTAGTATGCACATTTGACTATGAGCAGTACACACTAGGCCCTTTCAGACTAGTTTGAAGTGTACATTTTTAATGATGTAATCTGTACATAAAAGGAGAAATTCAAATGCTGCACAAATATGGCATTTGTTTTTACTTCTGCTGACTGCAGGGCAGTCTTATCTGACTTGTATATTAAGATGGACCCCTCATTGACATTTATGGCCAAAGTGACCAGATGTGTGATTTTGGTGTGGTCAGATGGGCAGGAGTATGTGACAATTAAATAAGTCAGAATACAAAGCAAGGTCACAAGGTCAAGTTCATGGTAACTTTCCTCAACAACAATATTATAGACTTTAGGGACCTAGTTCTTATGTCAACTATATGGAAGAACTTGTATTTTGGGGGTGTTGTTTTTTCTTGTTGTTGTTGAAACATATTGGTTCTCCTCTCAGGTTCAAATTATCTCTCTTATTCCAGCTAATTTTTGTACAGAATAAACCATCTCTCAACTTTTCTGGAAGAAAATCAAGTTCAAACTGAAATCCTAAAATTTACATATGGTACTTCATACAAATTTGCATCATAGAAATTTTATATACAAGTAGAGGAACTAAAATTTGGAAACTCGTGAAAAATTCAATGAGCCTAACATACATACTTCCTTATTAGTTGAGTACAACTGCAATCAACAAAAACTGTGAACTTCCATTGCATAATGCATGGGCAGATCAGGGTCTGTGTTGTTTGTGTAACTGATTACTCACAGCAAACTGCACATACCCATATTTGGTGGTGCATTATGTAATGACAGATCTGAATCTGTGGAGTTTACAGCTGGACTTGATTTAGAAGCAAGTATTTATGGTAACTCTATTAGTTCTAACTGAGGTTATGGAGCATCACATTTTTTGAAACTTAGAGCTTAAGCTTAAGATTTTGCTCCAATTATTTTAAGGAGAAATGGCTAGATATGCTAGAAGACTGGGATATGCAAGGAGAAATGGCTAGATATGCTAGAAGACTGGGATATGTAAGGAGAAATGGCTAGATATGCTAGAAGACTGGGATATGTAAGGAGAAATGGCTAGATATGCTAGAAGACTGGGATATGTAAGGAGAAATGGCTAGATATGCTAGAAGACTGGGATATGTAAGGAGAAATGGCTAGATATGCTAGAAGACTGGGATATGCAAGGAGAAATGGCTAGATATACTAGAAGACTGGGATATGTAAGGAGAAATGGCTAAATATGCTAGAAGACTGGGATATGTAAGGAGAAATGGCTAGATATGCTAGAAGACTGGGATATGTAAGGAGAAATGGCTAGATATGCTAGAAGACTGGGATATGTAAGGAGAAATGGCTAGATATGCTAGAAGACTGGGATATGTAAGGAGAAATGGCTAGATATGCTAGAAGACTGGGATATGCAAGGAGAAATGGCTAGATATACTAGAAGACTGGGATATGTAAGGAGAAATGGCTAGATATGCTAGAAGACTGGGATATGTAAGGAGAAATGGCTAGATATGCTAGAAGACTGGGATATGCAATAAACTGCCAGATGTGCTAGAATATTGGGGTCTACACTGTTTGTTTCAAACTTTAAGTAGGACATATAGGGTGGACTCTGATATATCAGTGCATTATAGGGTGAACTTTGATCTGTTGGTGGATTATAGGGTGAACTTTGATCTGTTGGTGCATTATAGGGTGAACTTTGATCTGTTGGTGCATTATAGGATGAACTTTGATCTGTTGGTGCATTATAAGATGGTTATATGGCACTGTTCTGTTTGCAGTTCTATATAATTGAAGGTGTATTGTGCTGTATATATAAGCACAACTGCAAACAGCATTGGCTCTGATCCATTGTCACATATGCACTGTCACATCAGGGTCTATGCTGTTTATTCTACAGAGTAGTCCTAATAAAGGAACAGATCCAGATCTGCTGGTGCATTATGTGATGGCAGATCTGGGTCTCTAGTGTTTGTAGCTGAATGTGACTTATACATGAGTATACACAGTGTTGAGTAGCCAGTGTAATATGGTTCTTCTTTTATTAGTCATTTAGCCAGAAATCCATTCATTTGTGACTGCAATCTGCAATGGCTGGCAAAGTTTCTGGAGATTCAACCGATCGAGACAAGTGGTGCTCGGTGTGAGAGCCCTCGTCGGATGAACCGCAAGAAGATCAGCAACACCAAGGACAACAAGTTCAAATGCAAAGGTACAGAAATTCTCTCAGTATCACATGAAGCTATAAAAACTTGACATTTTTCAGTTATTTGCCTGAATGATTTTTGTTGTTGTTTTGTTTCAGGGACACTTTGATCACATTATTGGCTATATCATGAGATGGGAACTAAGAGCCTTTCTCAAGAACTCATCTAGATTGGTCTGGTTTGGTTTTAAACTTATGACCCTTGGACTGCAAATCAGATGCTTTGCCAACTGAGCTACCATGAATGACTTTGCTGTATGGCAAAACATTCATGATTTTTGTCCATCAGTTCTTTTCAAATTAAGCTTTATTTTGTCATTCACTGCTCTGCAGTTATATCTTTTAATGTAGTCCAGGCAATTGCTCCCAATAAGTGTCCCCCATTATTGCCTTTCGGCTGTTGTTGTATATACATGAATATAAGCCAGATCCAACAGCAAGCAACATAGACCCTGCTGTTCTGTCAAACAATGCACTGGCAGATCGAGTCTGTGTTGCTTGTTCTACTGATTAGACCTTGCTCATCACGCATACCAACTCCATTTTGAATAAATTATCAAATTATTTTCTCATTATTTTGATATATCAGTAACAATATATCTGCTATTTATGATTATTAAAGCCATTTTCTTCTGTTCCATTCTTTGTTTTAATGAATTTTAATTTGTCCAAAACTTATTTTTAGAATTAAAATCATAACTTCATGTTGTACATCATCATCTTGTTTTTTAGTTTAAAACCTGATCAAATAGTTAAGGATTTGATAGTGAATCAGTTATTGAAAAAGTCCCATGTCAGGTTGTGGACACAAAGAAAACTTTGCAGATTGGCAACACTAAAAATCTTATGTCATATTGTTGACGCAAAGAAAACTTTGCAGATTGGTAATACTAACAATCCTAATGCAGATTGTTGACACCAAAAACTTGTAGATTGGCAACACTAAAAACCCTATGTCATCTTGTTGACACAAAGAAAACTTTGCAGTTTGGCACTTCTAAAAGTCCTATGTAAGATTGTTGACACAAGGAAAACCTTGTAGACTGGCAATATGAAAAATCCTTGTCGGATAATTGTTGATGAACAGAAAACCTTGTAGACTTGCAATGTGAATAATCCTATTTGTGATTGTTGACAGAAAAAAAATCTTGTCAACTGGCAGTACTAAAAATTCTATGGTGGATTGTTAACACAAAAAACTTGTAGACTGGCAATACTTTCAGATGCTGAGATTCACAGAACGAAGAATGCAGGCAGATGTATTATTGATAACGTATGTCCTACTCAGTGTGAATGTCTTGGCACGACAGTGGATTGTTCAGCCCGCCGATTGACACACATACCACTTAACCTACCTTCATATACCACTGAACTGTAAGTATACTTATATGTCTCGTTTTCATTCTACTCATTAATGATCAATTCTTGATCAGTCATTTTGTCTTTCTCAGTGGCTCAATTACTCTATGTCAAATAATATTTTAAAAGGAGAAAATATGAAACACTTTTATTTAGTTTTTCCTAATCTTTGTCTTTCTATCAAAAAGATGCAGCAATTATAGAATTTTGTCACATTCCCATTACAGCCATTATAGAATTTTGTCACATTCCCATTACAGCCATTATAGAATTTTGTCACATTCCCATTACAGCAATTATAAAATTTTGTCACATTCCCATTACAACCATTATATAATTTGTCACATTCCCATTACAGCCATTATAGAATTTTGTCACATTCCCATTACAGCAATTATTGAATTTTGTCACATTCCCATTACAGCCATTATAGAATTTTGTCACATTCCCATTACAGACATTATAGAATTCTGTCACATTCCCATTACAGCCATTTTAGAATTTTGTCACATTCACATTACAGCAATTATATAATTTTGTCACATTCCCATTACAGCCATTATAGAATTTTGTCACATTCCCATTACAGAAATTTGAAGGATAACCAGATTACAAAGCTGGCAGCTGAGGGAGTTTTTGAACTGCTTCCAAATCTGCAAATTTTGTAAGTACTTGTGGCAAATTTTCACTCCGTTTATGAGATAAATCATATTTCTGCATCATTAAAATTTTGCTAATATTATCAACTCAACATATTTGTGAAAAAATCTTTTCATTGTTCACACGGTACATGCTAATAAACTTGGAAATTTTGTGATATAATTGTGGGTAAGTTACTGCAAGGTATTATGTATATGACCGTTAAAAGGTTTTCAGTTCACAAAATTATTTCTTGTTATAAGGAATGCACTATTGAGAGTGTAACAGACAGCTTTTACTCAGAGAGCCTTGAAGATAACATGTCTGGATGATTTGCACAAGAATTTCTGTGTTCACTGTCATCTTCCGGAAATTGTGTTTTAAACTAAAATTCACATTCATTACTTGCTTAAAATATCTGAGCTTTCATGTTTTCAAGGGATTTAGTTATTATTTTTAATTTGGTGAAGACATTTTTCAGAAAACTGGATGGGTATACCATTTGAGATGGACACTGAACTTAGCATCAAAGCTTTAATTCTCTTGATAGTAGTATTACTTAACATGAATACCTGTGCTGATGTCTTATTCATTTTGTAATATATCATATTATATTTCCTTGGATAAGATCAAAATAATTTTGAATTTAAATTTTCAGAGACTTGAGTGACAATTTAATAGAGATTGTTGAAGAAGGAACATTTAGAGCATCAGCAAAGCTGACAGAACTGTAAGTAAAGTTAAAACGATGAAATCCGAGATCTGCTTAAATATTTAGAACATCTGTGAGACATTTAGTTAACTTGTAGTTTAAAAGTAATTGTAATACACTGTTATGTTGTTCTAAGCATTGATGCAGGTACTGTAACAATTTTTTCAACATCTTTGAAAATATTATTAATTTTTAATAGTTTTCTCAACATCATTGAAAATATTATTAATTTTTAATAGTTTTCTCAACATCATTGAAAATATTATTAATTTTTAATAGTTTTCTCAACATCATTGAAAATATTATTAATTTTTAATAGTTTTCTCAACATAAGCAACCACATTACTGATAATATTTGCCATTATTTTCTCAACAGTATTGAAAATTCTGTTTGTTTCTAACTTTATTCATTTTTCTAAGTTGATTGGTAAAGCTGCTAATATTCTAAAGTCTTAGCTGCCATGCATTAGTGGCATAGCTAGGTATATGCACAAAGACATGTATTAGTGGCATAGCTAGGTATATGCACAAAGACATGTATTAGTGGCATAGCTAGGTACATGCACAAAGACATGTATTAGTGGCATAGCTAGGTACATGCACAAAGACATGTATTAGTGGCATAGCTAGGTACATGCACAAAGACATGTATTAGTGGCATAGCTAGATACATGCACAAAGACATGTATTAGTGGCATAGCTAGGTATATGCCTGGCATAGCTAGGTACATGCACAAAGACATGTATTAGTGGCATAGCTAGGTATATGCCTGGCATAGCTAGGTACATGCCTGGCATAGCTAGTTACATGCACAAAGACATGTATTAATGGCATAGCTAGGTACATGCACAAAGACATGTATTAGTGGCATAGCTAGGTACATGCACAAAGACATGTATTAGTGGCATAGCTAGGTACATGCACAAAGACATGTATTAGTGGCATAGCTAGGTACATGCCTGGCATAGCTAGGTACATGCACAAAGACATGTATTAGTGGCATAGCTAGGTACATGCACAAAGGAATGTGTGTGATGAACATTTTGTTTTGTTTTAACTATTTAGGAGAGAAACTTTGCTATGCCCACCACCTCCACCTATCTGTCAAAGAGCATACATCAGAAAATTGTTTAATCATGTCCCTGATTTGTTGCCTTTGGCTATTGAATTTGAGCCAGACCTGTTGCCTCTGGCTTTTGAATATAATCCAGATCTGTTGCCTCTGGCTACTGAATCTGACCCAGATCTATTGCCTCTGGCTATTGAATCTGACCCAGATCTCTAAGTTTAGTTTTGTATCCAACAGGAACCTAGCCAGCAATCGTCTGAACAAGATCACAGGAAGCCAGATGAATGGACTTACAGGACTTCACCACTTGTGAGTTTACAGCTTTCCAGTAATAATAATAATAATAGTAATAATGACCTTATTTAAAAAGGGTAACACAATTAGCTAAAAACTAATCTACCTTGAGGCCCGCATACAAAGGAATTTATTTATTTAAGCTGCATCTCTGAAGCCACTGGATATATTGGGTTTGGAAGAAGGAAATAGAGCGGGCATTTCTAATCTCAGCTGGAATACTATTCCAGAGCAGAGTTCCAGAGTATTGGAAACTTTTTTTAAATAACTCCTTATTTGGTTTGGGAATTTTATACTGTTTGGTAGACATGGATCGCAGGTAGGGAGTATTACCAGGTATCCTATACTGGAATAGTGATTGTAAATATTCAGGAGCACTATTCTGAGATATCCTGTACATTAATTTGGCTTTTCTCAAACAGATTCGGTCTTTAATAGGTAATATTTTTAACCTACCAGCTAAACTTTCCTTGCTTTCTTTCTGGATTGATATTAGCCCAAATGCTCTTTTTTGAAGATGTGCCAGCTTTGCTATGTTTTTATCATTTGAATTACTCCATACTGTACTACAGTAGTCCAAATAGGGTTGTATGTAACTGTTATAAAATAGTTTCCTGTGCCTTTCAGGGAGAAAATGTCTTATCCTACTGAGAAGCCATAAACTTGAATTGACTTTTTTACTGGTATCTTTGATATGTTCAGTCCATGATAGGTTATTATCTACCAGAACACCAAGTAGCCTATCATGACAGACTATTTGCAGATTTGTATCCTTCCATGTCAGACATAGTTCATCACTATCAAGATTTGTCCTTCTTTGCCGTGTTGAGATAAGTAATATTTTAGTTTTACCAGTATTTACCACCATGCCATTACATGTGCACCAGTTTTCCAGTTTGTTTAGTGCATTCTGTAAAGAAATTTCGAGCTCATGCTTTGTGTTTTGGATGTCTGACAATGTTGTGTCATCTGCATAGAGATCTGTAGATGATATTGAGTCTCTTAGTAAAAGTGGTAGGTCATTAATAAATAAAATGAATAGTAGTGGACCTAGAATTGAGCCTTGTGGTACTCCATATCTAATTGTTTCAGGTTCAGACAGAACATTATTTATGTAAACATGTTGTGTTCTCTCATTTAAGTATGAAGTAAACCATCTAATTGTTCTTTCATCACACCGGTAGATTTTCAGTTTCTTCAAAAGGATTTCATGATCCACCATGTCAAAAGCTTTCCTGAAATCTACAAATACAGTTCCTATTATTCTACCTTGGTCAAGTGCTTGAAGCCATTTATCAGTTAGGGAGATCAAGGCAGTCTCACAGGAATGGTTCTGTCTAAAGCCTGATTGATTAGGGTGTAACAGCAAGTGTTTGGTTAAATATGACATGAATGAGTCATGGACATGTTTTTCAATCAATTTTGACAAGTTTGGTAGTATTGAAATTGGTTGGTAGTTATCAGCATCATCCTTAGAACCAGATTTGTGAATAGGAGTTACTTTTGCAGTTTTCCATATTTTGGGGACAGATGAGGTTGCAATACTTAAATTAATTATGAATGTTATGCTATCTACAATAGCAAAGGCAGAAGATTTAATGAGTCGTGGACCAATCTGATCAAGTCCTGTAGCTTTCTTGGTATCAAGTTCACTGAGACATTTTTTAACAAAGTTTTTTGACACTGGTGGGATAGAGAAACATACCTCCTTTGAGATTTTACTGCTGCAGAACTTTTTCAGTTCATTAAAGTTGTTTTCTATCACTGGCTCTTTTAACTTTGTGGTAATGTTGATGAAAAAATCATTGAAAACATTTGCAATGTCAGTTTCATCAGTGACTATGGTGTCATTTACCAGAAGTGAGTGAATTTTATTTGTCTGTTTTTTGTGTGTTCCTCCAGTGAGTTCATTGAAGACTATCCAAATGGAGTTTGTGTTGCTCTTTTTGTTTTCAAGCAATGATTGATAATAAGTTTTTTTAGCTTTTTTGATCATACTTGTTATTTTATTTCTCCATACTTTATATTGTGCATGGTTTTCCATAGCCTTGAATTTGTCTCGTGTTTTCATAGCATCTAGGATTTCAGTAGTAAGCCAATTAGGTTGAATATCAGTCTTTACTCGATGTACTTTCAGTGGTGCATGCTTAGATACTACATCCATAAATAAGTCAGTCCACATCCTCATGGCTTCATCTATGTCATCCAAATTTTGGATCATACTCCATGGAACTTTATATAGGTCATTGAGAAATTGTTCTTCATTAAAAGTTTTGAACGATCTGTAAGTGATCGTTTTATGTGTATTTTTCTTATTTTTCTTGCATTTAACCTTTCTTGTCAAAAAAGTAGGATAGTGGTCACTAAGACCAACATTTGGTACATTAACACAAGCCACATTGTCTGGTAGGTTAGTATAAATGTGATCAATAAGAGTGCTTGATTTTTCTGTTACCCTTGTAGGCTCATTTACCAGCTGGTCTAGGCCTAATGATTCAATAAATTCCATCCAGTTGTTCCTTATTTGAGTATTGAGAAGGTCCTTATTTATGTCTCCGAGTATATATGTTTCTTTCTCCTGTGCTAGAACATTTTCTATTTGTTTAAAAAATTTATCATTCCAAAATGCTTTGGAGGAAGGTGGTCTATAAATGAAACCAGCTAGGAAAGATTTTGCATTATTTTGAAAAATTTCCACCCAGATACTCTCAATTTCATGTGACTCCAAGTCAAGTCGCCTTTTTACATTTACATCTTCCCTAATGTATACAACAATGTATTCCAGTACATATTTTATGATGTTATTTTCCAAACTTTACTCAGAAAAGTCATTAAAAGTTCCACACTGTTATATCAGTAAATACAATGATACTCTTGAAGTACCAGACTGTGACATTAATTGTGACATTAATACATACTGATGAAACTTTCAGACTACCAGACTGTGTCATTGGTACATATCTGTGACACTTACAGAGTACCAGATTTTGAGACCTGACAAAATAGTCTTTGAAATTCATCTAAATTCCATACTTTTTGTGTGGAAGTGACACATAGTCATGACTGAAATGAAAACATTGATAATGTATGGTCTTTTTTACTCTTACTGCATCTTTGTATCACAAGTCAACCAGTTTATCAGAAATATAAAACAATATCACCAAGAAAATACCTTGTCCTAAGAAATTAATTATTCTGTGAGGAATTGAACTTGGGGTGTGAGACTTTAAAATAGAATAAAATTCTTTGAGATATTTTTTCACTCATTGAGATGTGATAAGTAAGTCAATAAAACACTTTAGTATGATAGCTAGCTAAATGGTGGTTACAATATGTTAGCAGAGTTCTGCAAAATCATCAAAATAAGTGTCAAGTTAGTTATTGCTTTCTTCAGTTATTTTTCTTGTGTCCTATTTTTGAGTCACAATCATTACAAAGCCAGTGATCATAATGACAGTTTCTCTTTGCACATTTCTATTTCAGGTCATTAAATGGAAATAGAATTACCTGCATCAGCAACACAACATTCATCGAGATGCCAAATCTTAGAAAATTGTAAGTTGTTCATGTTAAAGGGAGGCAACCTTAGTTGAATCAAATTCTACAATAACAAGAGTGTGTTCCCATGATACATACCTGTCTCATGTCTGCAGTCTTTTGTCATATGTTGTGAACTTTTCTGTTTAATTATTTTCAGAATAAAAGTACCTTCTCTTTAGATTGATAATTTCTAATGATGCCTATTATTATGTGTATTATATTTTGTTGTACTGTTTAATGTGATAAAATGCTTGTGATATTCTTCAGTGTTGTTATATGCTTTATGCAAATTATACATGGCATTGATCAATTTTTATTATTTCTTCAGAGAGCTGTTTGATAACCAGATCAGCTGCATACAGGAGGGTGCTTTTGACAGAAACAAATTCATATCAACAATGTAAGTTTATGCTTAGAGTGAAAATGCTGATAGTTTATTTCAGATTTCTTCAAGCTAATAAGCTGCAAGAAAACCGTCAAAGCAGCAAATGTGATCAGTACTGTTGAACAAATTTGTTTGTATTACCCCACTGTCAGAAGAGAGCATATTGTTTTGGTGCTGTACAGCCATAAATATTTTCATATATCATTAATCCAAACTCAGTTTTAGCACGGAGACACAGATACTATTAATCTTATAGCCATGAAAGTGTACACAATTCAACACGGTGACACAGATACTATTAATCTTGTAGCCATGAAAGTGTACACAATTCATCACGGTGACACAGATACTATTAATCTTAGAGCCATGAAAGTGTACACAATTCATCACGGTGACACAGATACTATTAATCTCAGAGCCATGAAAGTGTACACAATTCATCATGGAGACACAGATACTATTAATCTTATAGCCATGAAAGTGTACACAATTCATCATGGAGACACAGATACTATTCATCTTAAAGCCATGAAAGTGTACACAATTCATCATGGTGACACAGATACTATTAATCTTAGAGCCATGAAAGTGTACACAATTCATCACGGTGACACAGATACTATTAATCTTAGAGCCATGAAAGTGTACACAATTCATCATGGTGACACAGATACTATTAATCTTAGAGCCATGAAAGTGTACACAATTCATCATGGTGACACAGATACTATTAATCTTAGAGCCATGAAAGTGTACACAATTCATCACGGTGACACAGATACTATTAATCTTAGAGCCATGAAAGTGTACACAATTCATCATGGTGACACAGATACTATTCATCTTAAAGCCATGAAAGTGTACACAATTCATTATGGTGACACAGACACTATTAATCTTATAGCCATGAAAGTGTACACAATTCATCATGGAGACACAGATACTATTAATCTTAGAGCCATGAAAGTGTACACAATTCATCATGGTGACACAGATACTATTAATCTTAGAGCCATGAAAGTGTACACAATTCATCATGGAGACACAGATATTATTCATCTTAAAGCCATGAAAGTGTACACAATTCATCATGGAGACACAGATACTATTAATCTTAGAGTCGTGAAAGTGTATACAATTCATCATGGTGACACAGATACTATTCATCTTAGAGCCATGAAATTGTACACAATTCATCACGGTGACACAGATACTATTCATCTTAGAGCCATGAAATTGTACACAATTCATCACGGAGACACAGATACTATTCATCTTAGAGCCATGAAAGTGTACACAATTCATCACGGCGACACAGATACTATTAATCTTAGAGCCATGAAAGTGTACACAATTCATCACGGTGACACAGATACTATTCATCCTAGAGCCATGAAAGTGTACACAATTCATCACGGTGACAGATACTATTCATCTTAGAGCCATGAAAGTGTACACAATTCATCACGGCGACACAGATACTATTCATCTTAGAGCCATGAAAGTGTACACAATTCATCACGGCGACACAGATGCTATTCATCTTATAGCCATGAAAGTGTACACAATTCATCACGGTGACACAGATACTATTCATCTTAGAGCCATGAAAGTGTACACAATTCATCACGGTGACACAGATGCTATTCATCTTAGAGCCATGAAAGTGTACACAATTCATCACGGCGACACAGATACTATTCATCTTAAAGCCATGAAAGTGTACACAATTCATCATGGTGACACAGATACTATTAATCTTATAGCCATGAAAGTGTACTCAATTCATCACGGTGACACAGATACTATTCATCTTAGAGCCATGAAAGTGTACACAATTCATCACGGTGACACAGATACTATTAATCTTAGAGCCATGAAAGTGTACACAATTCATCATGGTCATCAGTAGACAATAAGAGACCATTACAGTGAGTTTTAAGTTTATCATGGTCATTAATAGATATTCAGAGACCATTACAGTGAGTTTTAAGTTTATCATGGTCATCAATAGATAATCAGAGACCATTACAGTGAGTATTAAGTTTATCATGGTCATCAGAGACCATTACAGTGAGTTTTATCATGGTCATCAGTAGATAATCAGAGACAATTACAGTGACTTTTAAAGATTTGTTTCTTTTGTACATATTTTGAAACTTTCTTTTTACACTTTCTTATACAAAACCTTGCTAGGAAAATGAAGTAAACAAATTAGGTAGAAACATTATATTTGATAGGCATATTACCTGTAATATTCATATAACCTGAATATATTTTCAGGCATTTCATTATCAGTTTTTAAAATTGTTCACACATTGATATCCTGATTTAGCAAATACCATTTCAAGATGACAAGTGAAATTTGGTATGTATTCATGCATAGATGACCTATATAGATCTACATTACATTTTTATAATTTCTAAAAAAGTTCTGTAGTTTTATACTTTTTACATCAGTGGGGCATGCACACTTTACAAACACAAATCTCAGATCTAATTCACAGTATTAAAATGCAGTGACTAGTCTGATGTTTGATAATGTTTTCATACTTGAAATGAGAAGCCCATTAAACTGCTACTGAATGGACAGAGTTTTAACTTGTCATGGGGGAAAAAGATCTCTTATAAATGTATTTGAAATGTGCAAATAAAATTTTGCTTTCTTGAAATATTTTTTTATTATATGTCATGTATTTGTCATTTTCATTAAAGAACATCTTTGTCTTAATAAAGTTTAGTTGACAGAGAAAGCCTTTTGAATCCTCAGTAACAAAAATTTATATTGTATAATATATAAACCTTTTTTTATTTCAGAAATTTAATGTCCAACCCCTTCTCCTGTAACTGTCATCTTGGATGGTTCTCCAAATGGCTTCAGAACAAAAATGTTCTTGTAGGAAGTCCAACCTGTTACTCCCCCATCACTCTTCGAGACAAACCTCTGATGGATGTCAAACCTCAGGACTTTGTCTGTGCCGGTAAGCTGCAAAACAGACATACAGCCAGTCTATGAATAAAACAGACGTACAGCCAGTCTGTGAATAAAACAGACATACAGCCAGTCTATGAATAAAACAGACGTACAGCCAGTCTATGCCTATGAATCAAAATGAGACTCAACTGTAGCTGTTTAAACTCCTATCCATTTATCCAGTCTTATTGTTAATCAGGTTAATTTAGCATTTCAGTTTGTGTTCCGACCATTTGTGAAATTGCCAGCACAAACAGCAGTTGTCTTCCTTGGGCAGATCAGAAGTGTCTTTGGCATCTTGGGAGATCAGGATAGAAAAGTTAAAATGTTTCAAACATCTTGTAGATCAAGAAGAAAACAGCAATTGAATATTCTGAAGCAATTTTAATTTTATTCCTACAAAGTTTAAAATGAGGTCTTATTACCATTTTATAATGATGATACAAAATCAGGATTTGATTCAGAAGATATCATAATAATACTTCTCTTCTTTTATATGCTGACATAGAAAAGAAAAATGTTGAACCTGGAAAACTCTAAGCTCATATTTTGTTGAATATAGTTTGTAACAAAGTAACACATTTGGAGATTTATTCCTGTAGATAAATCACAAGGTCAGAGTACATTCAAAACAGAATGTTGCGGCCCACACACTGTTAGACACACACACTTACCATTTCATGTAGTTATTGATAGGCCCACATGTTTAATATTTTATGTGGTTACCATGAGGCCCACACACTTGCTATTTCATGTGTTTACTTAATGAACATATACACTTTACATTTCATGTTGTTAGTGATAGGTCCAATATTGGTCCAAACACTTACCATTTCATTTTGTTACCAATAGGCCGACACACTTACCATTTCATTTGGTTACTGATATAACCACACACTTATCATTTCATGTCATTACCAATAGGCCCACACACATACCATTTCATTTGGTTACCAATAGGCCACACACTTACCATTTCATTTGGTTACTGAATGGACCACACACATACCATTTCATTTGGTTACCTATAGGCCACACACTTACCATTTCATTTGGTTACTGATAGGACCACACACTTACCATTTCATGTCATTACCAATAGGCCCACACACTTACCATTTCATTTGGTTACCAATAGGCCACACACTTACCATTTCATTTGGTTACTGATAGGCCCACACACTTACCAGTTCATTTGGTTACTGATAGGCCAACACAATTACCATTTCATTTGGTTACTGATAAGACCACACACTTACCATTTCATTTGGTTACTGATAGGACCACACACTTACCATTTCATGTCATTACCAATAGGCCCACACACATACCATTTCATTTGGTTACCAATAGGCCACACACTTATCATTTCATTTGGTTACTGATAGGCCCACACACTTACCAGTTCATTTGGTTACTGATAGGCCAACACAATTACCATTTCATTTGGTTACTGATAGGACCACACACTTACCATTTCATTTGGTTACTGATAGGACCACACACTTACCATTTCATTTGGCTAATGATAGGACCACACACTTACCATTTCATGTCATTACCAACAGGCCCACACACTTATCATTTCATGTGTTTACTGATAGGACCATACACTTACTATTTCATGCCATTTCCAATAGGCCCACACACATAACCGTTTCATGTGTTTACTGATGGGACCACACACTTACCATTTCATGCCTTTACCAATAGGCCCACACACTTAACATTTCATTTGGTTACCAATAGGACCACCCACTTACCATTTCATGCCATTACCAATAGGACCACACACTTACCATTTCATGCCGTTACCAATAGGCCCACACACTTACCATTTCATGCCATTACCAATAAGCCCATACACTTACCATTTCATGCCATTACCAATATACACACACTTACCATTTCATGTGGTTACTGATACTTTTATTCTGCAATTCTCATGGGTGTAGTCTGTGCGAATGACATTACCTTTTTTGCACTCACCATGCCCCCTATCCCCCCCATTCTGAGTAACATGTGTTTCCTGACTTTTTATTGCATTCTTTCTCTTCTTTATTTAGCACTACACCTCTGGCAACTCTGATTTCATGCAATTTACATCGTTCATACTTTTTACATTTTTATACTTCTTACACACTTCTTGCACATTACAGTGTTTGCATATATAATTAAAACTGAGGAATTAGGTTCTAAATTATAGCTAACAATCAAGATAAATTAATTCACATTTTTCAAGTTATTATTCTTTTTATTTAATACTTTTCTCTCTTTTCAGAAAATAATGAAATTGGTTGCAACATTGGAATTCCTGCTTGTTGCACAGATACATTGACAGGTATATCTCTCAACAGACACATTCTTAGAAATCCAAATCTGTAGACAGTTTAGATGAATCATGCATACTCTTTTAGGATTCATACCTGACTTTTTGGGATTCGTTTCTGATTATAGAGTTTATAGTAGTATCCATATATACTCTTTTACTATTCATACCTGATTATGGAGTTTAGAGTAATCATGCATACTCTAGAATCCTTACCCCATTATAGAGTTTGGAGTAATCATGCATAATCTAGGATTCTTACCCCATTATAGAGCTTAGAGTAATCATGCATACTCTAGGATTCTTACCCCATTTAGAGTTTAGAGTAATCATGCATACTCTAGGATTCTTACCCCATTATAGAGTTTAGAGTAATCATGCATACTCTAGGATTCTTACCCCATTATAGAGTTTGAGTAATCATGCATACTCTAGGATTCTTACCCCATTATAGAGTTTAGAGTAACCATGCATACTCATTTAGGATTCATACTGGATTATAGAGTTTAGAGTGTTAGCATATGCATACATATTCTTTAGGATTCATACTTGATTATAGAGTTTAGAGTACTTATACACACTCTTTAGGATTCATACCTTATCATGGAGTTAGGAGTTAGGATTCATACCTGATCATGGAGTTTAGAGTTAGGATTCATACCTGATCATGGAGTTTAGAGTTAGGATTCATACCTGATCATGGAGTTTAGAGTTAGGATTCATACCTGATCATGGAGTTTAGAGTTAGGATTCATATCTGATCATGGAGTTTAGAGTTAGGATTCATACCTGATCATGGAGTTTAGAGTTAGGATTCATACCTGATCATGGAGTTTAGAGTTAGGACTCATACCTGATTACAGAGTTTAAGTAATTTTAACATTAACATGATTTAAGATGAAATACACACTAGATTATATTTCTCGCTTGTATATTATGACTTGTGAAAAACTTGAAGCCATATTGTAATTATTATTTCTATCTTAGAACTTATGACTTGTTACACCAGAAGCCAGAGTAGATTGATTTAGAAGGTAATAAAGCAAAAATAATATTTATTTATGTGTAAAATGGAGGGAATGACTGAATGACTTGAAAGCAAAAATATCTGCTTGTACATTCTTGATATAGTATTCAAGAAGAAAATTTTGATTTTTTTTCCTCCTTCCAATTGATGGGAAAATATTTAGTTTCTTCATAGACAGGGACATGTTGGCTGGTGTAATATTGTGAACTTGTGGGTGCCACAGGAAGTCAGTCTACACACAATACCCAGTACATCTAGTATATTTACAATGCCCAGTACATCTATAATGTTTACAATTCATTAAAATGTTATGTTTGCCTTCTTTATCTGCTCTCAAATTGAGTTCATTTCCAGGGACAGATAGATGCATGATTGCAGATTGAAACTCTCTATGTACTTGTTTGTAGATCCCGTAATTGAAAGCAACTGTGACCCACGAGCTTACTGCCCTCCAATGTGTACATGTACAGGGACAGTGGTCAGATGCAGTCGACAAGACCTTACAAGTATACCTCAAAACATCCCTAGTGATACAACTGAACTGTAAGTAGATATTGCTCTAAATGCTTTAGTGTGAATAAAATTGTTGAGCTTAATTCCTGCAATGTTTTGCTTTTAAACCAAACATAACCTTCCTCTGAAATTAGGATTCCCAGTCTATTAAATTGTTCCATGTGAATTCGTTCAGCATTAATGTTGTCTAGCTTTTGTGTCTTTACAGGAATAAGTTTCTTGTGATAATCAAAGTTTTACTTTGTAGAGTATAAATGATGAGTCAATCATTACCAAATATTATGCTGCTTTTGTTGATTGATTTTGGTGGCACCACATGTTTTATCTTACACAACATGTGACATTAATAAATGGACCATTACTGGGGAAGGCACCAACAAAATGTCCAAGGCATTAAGAAACAGGGCATGAATAGTGACACTACCAAGATAATGAAAAGGACATAAACAGAGCATGACTGGTGGTGAAGGCACTGACAAAATGTCTGTGGGATTAGAAAACAGAACATGACTGGTGTAGGTACCAATAAAATGGCCAGGACATTAAGAAACAGGGCATGACAAGGGAAAACACCAACAAAGTGTACATAATATGAAGAAAGAGAACATGACATGGGACACCACCAACAACATTAAGAAACAGAGCATGACTGGTGAAGGTACCAAGAAAATGGGCATTAAGAAACAGGGCATGACTGGTGAAGGTACCAACAAAATTAGCATTAAGAAAAAGGGCATGACTCGTGAAGGCACCAACAAAATGGGCATTAAGAAACAGGGCATGACTGGTGAAGGTACCAAGAAAATGGGCATTAAGAAACCGGGCATGACTGGTGAAGGTACCAACAAAATTAGCATTAAGAAAAAGGGCATGACTGGTGAAGGCACCAACAAAATGGGCATTAAGAAACAGGGCATGACTGGTGAAGGTACCAAGAAAATGGGCATTAAGAAACAGGGCATGACTGGTGAAGGTACCAACAAAATTAGCATTAAGAAAAAGGACATGATTGGTGAAGGTACCAACAAAATGGGCATTAAGAAACAGGGCATGACTAGTGACAGCAAAACACGCAGAGGATCTGTAGAATTCTGGGACTGAATCACAAAATATAATACTTCATCTTGATGATGACTTTCACAATGACCAATTTTTTCAGGACTCTATAACTGCAAACTTTGCCATCTTTATGTCGTCTCTATGGTTGTGTCAGATCACACGTGCCTCCATGTATCCAACCACCCCAGAATCTAGCCCACTGTTTTGAATCGATGAGAGATTCACTACTTCTGCAAAGTAAAATTTTGCTTTGACTTAAAAACAAAAACAATTATTCCTCTATTGAATTTATTTTTATATTATTTTCTCCTGCTGCTGCTGCTTTCTGCCTTTTGATGCATTGTAAAGTTTATGTTAAATAATTTTAGTACCTTTTTAAAACCATTATAATTCATTTGTAAATTGAAATAAAAAATGAGTTTTATAGTTTAGTTATTATTTACTTCTTGCTTAACATTCCATTTTTAAAGATCATTTTACACATTGATTATTTTATCAGATAACACTGGAATTGTTTAAGTTTTACATTATTTCAGAAACTAGATTTTCTTTATAATTACAGCAATAATATGTGTTTTAAACAAATAAAGAATTACCATTGGCTATCACATTTGAAGAGGTCTCTCATCTGCATAAAAATACCATTTACAACTTTTTTATTATGCATTCCTTAAATGATGGAAATTTAGAGGTTTCATCAGCACTTGCTTTTTTATACAAATTTTCTTACCGTATATACTTGCTTATAAATTGAGTCAAACTGCAAACAACAAAGATTCTGATCTGCCATAGTATAATGCACCTGGAGATCAGGTTCTATCTTGTTTGTTCTATCGACTACTCCTAACAAACTGCACAGACTCAGATCTGCTGGTGCATTATGTACTGGCAAATCTGGGTCTGTGCAGTTTGCGGTTGTACTCATAAGTGAATATATATGGTATATTCATAAGCATGTTTATTCTGGACTTTATATGTATACTTATCGACTACATCACACCTCATTCTTCTTCTCATTACAGACTTAAATTTTGAAAATTTGTTTGGAAATAATAGTTTTACAAAATGGCCCAGACCAGAAATAATTTCCACAGGGAGGAATTTCTAGGTGCCAGTTTTATTTCTTGCTTTCCTGCTTTTTCCAATATGTTTGCAGCATATACCTATATCGTTTGCCTATTTCAGTTATCTTGATGCTAACCAGATTGCCAATTTGTCCACAGAAATAGTCCACTTGACTCAGCTTAAGCGATTGTAAGTAAAGCATTATGACTAATTACTTGTGTCTTGGTCTTCCATATCCATCATCCATATATATATATGATCATGAACTGTATATTAGTATCATTCCAAAAATTTAATTAAAATTTGACAATTTCATATAAGTGTGTGACAGTAGAGCACATAAAAATGGACCACCTTTTAAATGAGGTAACCTCATTCTGAGGTATTTTATATATAATATTACAGTTAAATAATGAAATGCGGTTAATGACATACCTGTCTTATAAATGGACTGCTTTATACATAGGTGCCTATAGTGAGTGAGGACTGTATGAATCTCTTGTAAAATTTAGCTAAGTTATACACATGCAATGTCATATTTAACAAGCATATAAGTGCAGCAGTTAATGATGATATTTGAAATGAACTATTTACTACCCAGTAGTAAAGGATAAAATATTGAAATAGCAAAGCTCCCACAAACAAATAGGCACATTATTGTCTTTTTGAATCTGTTGCCTTTTTTGTGCCAGTGTCCTACTTGCTTCTTTCATGGCCTTGGAATATGTGGTCACTTGCTAACTGGCATTTCTTGTACAGACCATTTAATCTACTGGTTTATGCACCTAAATATGAGAGTGACCAAGTGGGCTTGATTCCAAATCACAACAGTTAGATTTTGTATCCCCCTCCCATTACATTTGGGGCCCAGTCTGACTCATGGCAGTAGTGGTAGAGAAGAAAATGTTTTGACCACTAAGCCTAGCTGACCTTTTCGTCTAATGGTATGAGTTCTTGACAGAGACAGATGAACCTGGGTTCAGTTTTTGACCATAAGAGTTAGACTTTTAATTTTCTTCTGGTACACTTCTCATATTTTGAATTTTTCTTGTTTTTGTCTTTTCTACATGTGCAAAATTATTCATAAATTCTAGAATATATTTTTCTCAACCAGAAATAACTGGGTCACTTCACTTTGTTGAAAGAACCTTGACATAAATAAAAGAGAAATTGTATTTGCTGACATTGGTGCCTGGAACGGTACTTTATTATATTGTAGAAACAAATGTGAGCAACAAAATTAAAATATTCCTAGGACTAAAGGCGATTTCATAGTCATTTTATAGATAAAAATGTAAATAATGAATAATAGGTACTTGTTACATATAAGGTCAAAACTTTAAAAAGTGGGCTTTGACATCAAGTATATCCTAGATATGGTAATGGTAATATAGTTATGCTTTTAAATTATGGTACAAAATTAAGATGATTTATCAGATAATTGTCTTATTGCTGTTTTTTTTTTAAAGTATGGGTGTTTTCCCTTTAGGATTATTTACTATTGCCTTAATATCAGTGTCTTCCAATACATTTTCCAACTATTGCTATGTAGAATGGAAATATATATTGTGTGAAAAATATTTCTTATTCAAATTTATGAAAATGTGTTTTTCTTTATTTCAGAGATTTGAGTAATAACAAACTGGTCAGCTTGCAACCTTATATATTTGCAAATCTGACAGAGTTATCTACCCTGTAAGTTTGTTTTTGCTTTATAGACATCCTTTTGTGCTATTTTTTTTATAAATATTAATTAAATTTTAGAATTTGTTATGTCACATATCATAAAACAGATAATTGATACTCCGTCCTGTTTGAAATAATAAGTTGTTGGGTCATTAAATATATTTTCCTCTTATAAGAGTTTTACCTTATTTTGGTACTAATGTTTGATTTATTTTACAATAAAACAAATTACATGTATTTGCAAAAATAAAGAGAAAATATCTGGAACAATTTTTTAAAATACTGATTTGTATCAGTTTAAAAAATATTATCATTAGTCTTCAAGGCTTTTCTTGACAAGTGAGTGTTGTTTGGTGTTTTCTATTGATGCCCATTTATTATTAACTGTGTAATCTTTTTTTCAGGATACTGAGTTATAATTCTCTTCAGTGTGTTGCTGACACAAGCTTTGCTGGCCTTCGCAATCTGAGGATTTTGTAAGTGTTCTATCTAGAAGATATCTGTTTTATTTCTTCCTCACCTATAATTGATTAGCAGATATAACTGCAAATGTCATGTTGGATCAGCTGGACCTTTTTCACATCCAAAAGGAGTCTTTTGCATTCTGTAATTTTATTATACGAAACAAATCCATGAAGGATTCTTTAGCCATGAAATAGCTTGAAATGTTTTGCAATTTCTACTTTTCCATTTTTGGAACTGAACTATTTAATTGGCACTATATTGTTTGGATTGTCTCTATCTGCCATTAAAACCCAGTAAATACATTCATTCCTATCTGCTTTTTTATGTATGTAACATATTTATTTACAGGTCCCTCCATGGGAATGACATGTCCTCTATCCCCTATGGTGCCTTCAAGGATTTGGTTGCATTGACTCACATGTAAGTTGATATTGTATTACATTTCTGCCATTGTGATGTGTTGTTGACCAAATGTTTTTCAAACTTAGTTTCTCTTTGAACAAGTACAGGTTGACAAATTAGATTGACTTATTGTATGGAAAGTTATTCCAAGTAATTTCTTTTGTACAGTACTTACTGCCTATTAAAATATTCATTACAATGGAGTTCCAGTTACAAGGCAGATATATGAATTCCTGTTTGTTCAGTCATAGTAAAATTATATGCATAAATTACTTCATTATAAGGCATTCTCACTATAAGGCAGCATACTTTATGGCTTTCATGGAAATCATCACAATGAGGGAGGACTGCATAATATACTCCATTTTTTATAAGTTGGTCTCAAAAAATTATTATTATTATTATTATTATAAGGCCATATACTTTATAATTTCCATGGACATCAAAATAATGAAGGAGTACTGCATAATGTACTCCATTTTAAGACAGTATACTCTACAGCTCCGATGGATATCATTATAATGAAGGAGTACTGTAAAGCATACTTCATTATAAGTTCTAACACTATAAAGCAGTATACTTTACTGCTTCCATGGACAGTTTGAAAAGGACTACTGTATAAAATACTTCATTATAAGGCAATGTCACTATATGACATTATACATTATGGCTTCCATTATACATTATGGCTTCCATGGACATCAGTATAATGAGAGAATACTGTATCATGTACTTCATTAAAAGGCATTCTCACTATAAGGCAATATACATTATGGCTTCCATGAACATCATTATAATGAGTGAATACTGTATCATGTACTTCATTAAAAGGCAATCTCACTATAAGGCAATATACTTTATGGTTGTCATGGAAATCATTATAATGAGGGAATACTGTATCATATACTTCATTATAAGGCATTCTCACTATAAGGCAATATACTTTATGGTTGTCATGGACATCATTATAATGAGAGAATACTGTATCATGTACTTCATTATAAGGCAATCTCACTATAAGGCAATATACTTTATGGTTGTCATGGACATCATTATGATGAGGGAATACTTTATCATGACTTCATTATAAGGCAATCTCACTATAAGGCAATATACTCTATGGTTGTCATGGACATCATTATAATGAGGGAATACTGTATCATGTACTTCATTATAAGGCATTCTTACTATAAGGCAATATACTTTATGGTTGTCATGGACATCAATATAATGAGAGAATAATGCATCATGTACTTCATTATAAGGCATTCTGTTTTATGGCTTCCATGGATAGCTTCATAATACAGGACTTCTGTATCATGTACTTCATTATAAGGCAGTCTTACTATAAGGCAATATACTTTATGGCTTCTGTGGACAGCTTTTTACAATGAGGGATTGTTGTACAAGTGTTTTCTTTAGGCAAAACAGTGTAGTATTTCCCTTATATGGAAACTATTGATCTTATTAAATTTGATTTAAACTGAAGATTTTCCTGTCTTCTGTTCCCAAAAATTTCAAAAATTGTTATTAGTGATTTTTGGTTTGGATATTTTACCTTTATGTTACAGTCAGTGCATAAGAGTAAGCAATCCATACATTTTTAATCTTGTTTCTATTTCAAAATATTGTCTTTACACAATTAGTAGCAAAAGAACAGTCATTAAAATAATTTGGTAGGTCAAAACTTTAAAAAATATTTTTTAAATCAATGAATTTTTCAGTATTATGTAACATTTGTGTATTTCAGAGCACTGGGTGGGAACCCTCTGTACTGTGACTGCGAGCTGAAGTGGCTGTCTGACTGGATAAAGAAGGACTTTGTCGAGTCTGGGATTGCAGCCTGTCATGGTCCACCAGCCATGGCCAATAAACTGATTCTCACCACTTCCTCATACAACTTCCAGTGCACAGGTATTGTCTCACACTGACTATTGCCTCACACGAGTATTGTCTCACAATGAGTATTGTTTCATTGAGTATTGTCTAACACTGAGTATTGCCTCGCAGTGAGTATTGTCTCACACTAGATACTGTCTCACACTAAATATTGTCCAGTAGACTTACCATTATAGGAAATAAAGTTCATAATATAAAAATGAGTGTTGCCAGTTGTGTCAGTTGGATTTGTGTTGCAAATTTACCTTGGTCAATTGAAGTGATAGCATGAATGAAACTGTAGTCTGAATGTTTATGTCTAGAAAAAAGAATTTCACCTGGTACTTGTGAAACCTTTTAGAAGGTACAACATTGATTTATTTATTTCAGGAGAAGGAGATCCAAAGTAATGTATCAAAAATGTAAAGTAAATGGAGAATACCTGCTTGAACTTCAATGTCGGTTACTTACAAATTTTGTTGAAGTGTAACATCAATTTTTTGAATTCCTGTTAATTGTTATAAACTTGTCTATATATTTGAGTTCAGGTGAAAAATACGATAAAATTCTGTTTTTTTTCTCACACAGTTGGTACATTACCTATACAATGTTAGCAGTTTATTAGTTTTCAACATGTCGGCACATTAACATATCATTTTCTGTGAATTTGATTTGGTCAAATAAGCCATGAAATCCTTGTGCTGTCTTATCATTATTGGTTAGCTGCATAAACATGCAGAGCCTGTGCAGAGAAACTTACAGCAACTGATTGTAATATAAATAGTCTTCTTTACACTGCTGCTAACACAAGTATGAATCTTGCACCCCCTCCTAGGACAAGCATGGTTTCAATGTCAGACTGTAGAAGTTATTACACTCACCACTCTTATGAAGAGAATGTCTCACAACTGACAATCTGACAAAAAGTTATCCAAGCACAGCATTCTTCCATCATATCAAATAATGTAAATATCCAGTCACAAAAACATTAATTGTAGGAATGACTACAAAATTGGAAATCAAAGAATCCGAACCATCATTATCCTCCATTTTCAGCAACAATTGCTGTTGTTGTACAATTTCTGCCTCCAATAATCATCCCTCAGACAAATATCCAACAACTGGAGTGCTGTTTCTCTGCAGCATCCAATACTGAATCTGTGGTCAATGTCCATGGTTGAATTGACACACTTTCAGTGGAAATATAAAGTCTCTCATAATCTATGGCATGTCAACTATTTCACCTATTTGACTGAGTGAAGTTATGTGACATCACACAGGAATTTCTATTTGAAATCAAGTCTTGAAAATTGATTTTGTCCATGTCAGATGTTCTATTGATTAGAAGGACAATTGCTTTTTTAACTGTAATTTTAAAAAAAGATCTTTTAAATGTTACCAGTTATCAGATTGTGTATTATTTCTTCAGCTTGTGTCTGTGGCAATATTTTCACATGCAAAACTTAAAAGGCGCAGTATCTGAACCAGAATTAATTAAAATGCCAAAATCATTTTTTTTATATATAGGCATTTTACACTCAGAATAAAAAGTATGTGTTAAACAGAATCTATCTCAAAAGGGTAATGATTTAATATCAAATTTTTGAAACTCTGAATTATTTCAGGTTTTGCTTGCCAAGGCTTGCAAAAACTGGTAATTATGGAATTGAGATCCAGTTTATGCATCACTTATGTTATCAGAGAACCAGTGAAAATACGTGTGTACATGCAACCATGTATGTATTTTTGATTATAGGAGAAGGGGATCCCAGTATCCTGTCCAAGTGTAACATTTGTTACCAGAACCCCTGTGAGAACAGTGGCAAATGTCACTTATTGGATTTCAAAGAGTTTCGTTGTGAGTGTACTCCTGGTTTCCATGGTAAACGTTGTGAGGAGGAAATCAATGCTTGCTTTGGAAATCCCTGTATGAATGATGGGAAATGTGCTGTCATGGACCATGGACGTTTCCAGTAAGTAGCAGTATACCATGCTGCATTTATACACACCGTCCTTTCATGCAAGGCATTTAATTAGGATGCTAAGCACCAAAATGGATATGGGGTTTATAAGTAATTTAATTAGGATGCTAAGCACCAAAATGGATATGGGATTTGTAAGGCATTTAATTAGGATGCTAAGCACCAAAATGGATATGGGATTTGTAAAGCATTTAATTAGGATGCTATTAATGAATATGGGATTTGTAAGGCATTTAATTAGGATGCAATGCACCAAAATGGATATGGGATTTATAAGGCATTTAATTAGGATGCTAAACACCAAATTGGATATGGGATTTATAAGGCATTTAATTAAGATGTTTAGCACCAATGGATATGGGATTTATAAGGCATTTAATTAGGATGCTAAGCACCAAAATGGATATGGGATTTGTAAGGCATTTAATTAGGATGCTAAGCACCAAAATGGATATGGGATTTATAAGGCATTTAATTAGGATGCTAAACACCAAATTGGATATGTGATTTATAAGGCATTTAATTAAGATGTTTAGCACCAATGGATATGGGATTTATAAGGCATTTAATTAGGATGCTAAGCAGCAAAACGAATATGGAATTTTTAAGGCATTTAATTAGGATGCTAAGCACCAAAATGGATATGGGATTTATAAGGCATTTAATTAAGATGTTTAGCACCAATGGATATGGGATTTATAAGGCATTTAAATAGGATGCTAAGCACCAAAATGGATATGGAGTTTGTAAGGCATTTAATTAGGATGCTAAGCACCAAAATGAATATGGAATTTGTAAGGCATTTAATTAGGATGCGAAACACAAAATTGGATATGTAATTTGTAAGGCATTTAAATAGGATGCTAAGCACCAAAATGGATATGGGATTTATAAGGCATTTAATTAAGATGTTTAGCACCAATGGTTATGGGATTTATAAGGCATTTAATTAGGATGCTAAACACCAAAATGGATATGGGATTTATAAGGCATTTAATTAGGATGCTAAGCACCAAAATGGATATGGGATTTATAAGGCATTTAATTAGGATGCTAAGCACCAAAATGGATATGGGATTTGTAAGGCATTTAATTAAGATGCTAAGCACCAAAAGGGATATGGGATTTATAAGGCATTTAATTAACATGTTTAGCACCAATGGATATGGAATTTATAAGACATTTAATTAGGATCCTAACCACCAAAATGAATCCAGGATTCATAAATCGGTATCTATAAAGGATATTATTTCAAAGTTGCATTCTCAACAGTGAAAACTGCTAATTTATAGTTCACTGAAACACTGAGTATCTAACAGACTGGATTAGAGGATTGTACATGCCCCATTAATCGACTGTCTCAACAAATGAGACTACCATCTATAAAATTCATGCAGTCTAGAATAGCAAAATCAAAATTTAATGCCATAACCAATAAGAAAATTGGTATTTTGCTACCTTCCATTAGAATAGGAGAACAAAAGAATTATTTTCTCAACTTGCCTATAAGTTGTGTCGAACTGCAAGCAATACAGATGCTGATCTGCTGTCAAAAATACACAGGCAGATTTTGGTCTGTGTTGTTTGTTTTACCAATTACTTTTAGCAAACTGCATAGATCCAGATCAGTCAGAACATTTTATACAGCAGATCTGGTTTGTGCAGTTTTCAATTGGATCAGATTTATAAGCAGGTACACATGGCATTATAAGACATTAATGCATTTATTAATATATATTTGCAAGTTAACCATTTTGTAGACTCATGATTGTTACAAACCAAAGATTTCAAGGCATACCAATGATTATTTATTGAAGGCAGTAGGGCCTCCTCATTTTTGAATTGAAATATGAAAGGAAATGACATCTTTTGCAAAGCATTACAATTATAGGAATTCACACTATGTATTTTTGTTAACTAATGATTGTATTTTTTCTTAGGTGTACTTGTTTACCTGGTTTCAAAGGTGACAGGTGTGAAATCAATATAGATGATTGTGGGCAACATCAGTGTGAGAATAATGCCACTTGTGTGGATGGAGTCCAGACTTACACCTGCCATTGTCCACTTGGTTTTACAGGTAACAATTAAATACATAATTTATGCTACTTACTATTTTTCTTATCCTTAACCCTCTATAAATATTAAAGGCCAAAAGTTTTCAGCAATTTAATTCTGGGCAGGTTGTAATAAATGTATAATTAGATTCATGTAAAGAGTTTAATATAACTTGATTGATTTGTAAATATTTTTGAGGTTTGTCATATTACCAAACATCATGAATAAATTGGATTTTTTTAGAAGCAAATTTCATCAAAAGCACTAAATGTTGATTCAGCGATAGCTCAACTCATTTTAGGAGAGAGAGAGAGAGAGAGAGAGAGAGAAAAAGAGAAAGAGAGAGAATGAGTTCGCTATCACATTGCTTTAAATTTCCATGCAACTTGAATTAGGTTACATTAGGCTTAGAGAGTTGTAACACTATATACAGACTCTATCAAAGTAGTCTTATAATCTATATTTATGTTACTTCACACACTAAATACTTGCCTTGAACATAAATTATAATTATGTCAGTTATTGATATACTAAATTTGCTAGACATGTAAAAATTTCTCTATTTGCAGGTAAAAAATGTGAACACAAGATCCAGTTTTGTAAAGGGGAGTATAACTACTGTGAGAATAATGCCAAATGTGTTGCCATGGATGCAGATTACAGGTAAACAGCCATGTAGTCATCTTTGATTTGCTAAATAATTACTGTAAATTATGAAATGCTATCCAGTACAATATTGTTGCAGATTAAACTAGGACACTAATCTGAACTGAAATGTTATGCTTGCTGACATCATGTGATTAAAATACAGTTAGAATGTAAATATCAATGTCTAATTAGATAGACTTCTCAAAGTTAGTAAGCAGGGTTAGGTGCCAGTCGACACAATTGCTGAGCATGATATTATGCTAACAATATGATAATAATGAGTTTCAAAGTGTGATATTATGCTAACAATATAATAATAATGAGTTTCAAAGTGTGATATTATGCTAACAATATGATAATGATGAGTTTCAAAGTGTGATATTATGCTAACAATATGTAAGAGTTTAACATTGTTTTTTCTGAGTTTATCATGGTATAAACTGTCAGTTGCCAATTCACACAGCAAATAACACCCGAAGGGCATTATGTAAGCTGTGTGAGTTGGCAGCTGACAGTTTATACCACGATAAACTCAGAAAAAACAACGTTAAACTCTTATAATTGAAATTTCAATTCTTTATGTTATGTTGTTTGCATCATTAAAAAATAGAAATCTTAATTGAGCGTAATAATACATGTTTGGGGTTTTCTGTTTCGTAGCTATTTATAGCACTTGGGATTGTCCAGCTTTATCGTAATAAGGTCATCATAATACCAGTCCTTCAACCAATGGAAGCCAAATTTATTCAATTATTTTTAAAATAAATGTAAGAATGTTGTTTTCCTTTAATGCTTACTTCGTGTCTGCCTTCACTGGCAGTGTTTATCTTATGCTGTACACGTGACTCTATTTATAGAAGTGGAAAAGTAGTTCTCCTTACAGTTCATACAGAAATGAACGCAATTCATTTTGATCACCTGGTAACATTCTGACCAATGGAAATGTTACTTTCCTGTACCAGCTACTGCCATTGCAATAATAATAATAATGAGATTCAAATTGCAATGTTATAATAGCAGTGTAATAATAATGAATATTAAAGTGTGATATTATAATCACAATGTAACAGTAATGAGTGTCAGAGTGTAATATATATGCTCAATTTGCTTCCCATTAACTTTACACTGTCAGAATCATTCAGTATTTTTCCATATTGCACTGCTTCATATTGCACGACACATGTGTCTAAAAATAGCAAGGTGTATTAGAAACTACTTTAATTGTAAACAAACAATGTATGTTTATGTAGCAGATGCTATAGCTTTTGATTTATTACATTTATTTGTGAATAAACTAAACAAGCTGTTTCATCAATTTGAAAGTAGAGATGATAAAATTAATGATGTGGATGAGTTCATTGAGTCACAGACACAATTTTCAAATGAATAAATGTGGTATTTGCAATGTCAAAAACAAACATGAGAGGCACAGTATTTGAAAATACCATCCTGATCATTTGAAACAGTAATTTAGGAGAAATATTCATAACTTTTTGCAAATAGGATGGTTCAGACTATGACCAGTGCTATCTATGGTCTAATAAAATAGCACAGAAAAGTATGTTGAGGGAAATGGCTATCACACATGTATCAGACGTACCATTTTACTAGCCAGTCAAAACACTAAATTCAAGAAAAAAATGCAACTGAAGGTTTTGGTAGAAAACTAAGAACCTCAGAGCTATTAAGCCAAGATGATGAAAAAAGTATTATTTCTGCTGGCTAAATAAACTGTCACACAACACAGCTGCTTTGCAATTTTCCCAATTTAACTATTTTTATACAATGTTAGGCTAGTGATAGAAGACATACACTACATGGTCCATGTCATAGCTGGGGTCTGTCCAATGGCAAGCATGCAAGTGACAAGGAATAAACATATGTTTTCTTTAGCTGGTAATAGGAATGGTAATAAATATACTTACATTTATGCATCTTGAATTTCCTCAAAATGTACTTTCCTAGTTAGTTCTTCAGATCCAAATGACATGACCCATGTCATGGAAAACCTGATACACACTGAAATTGTACTGTAATTTCAACTACATTTCCAAGTGAAATTATATTCTCCTTACTGCATTGAATTGACCCAACAAATCCAGTCCATCATAAGCAGAAAACCAAAAGTGAGTTGGATCATCAGAAAAACAAAATCCATCCATTCCAGACCAACTGCTAAAGTTTGTCAATGCACTTTCATTGAATACATGACTCTATTTTCAATTTTAAGTAGACCAAAATGAGAATTTTTAAAAAACTAATGTTGAACATGTGACAAAGTTCAAAGGTCGCTGGGCAGTGCTGTGTGCACATTAATATTGATACTTAGTCTTGGTGAATCTATGACTGTGTATTTTTTTTAAATACAACATAAATTCATCTACTTTGTTTCTTGTACTGTAGTATTTTATTATTAAGCCTTAGGTAGGAAAATATAAGGAGTATATAATGAAAAGGTTTGGATGGGAAAATGAGAACTTGTTTCTTGGAAAAATACTGTACTCCCAAGGTGGTGCAGCATTACTCAGAAAAAATTCACATTTTCCCATATAAATGCAGTAACCTATAATCATACTAACAATGTAATAATAAGTGTTAAAGTGTGATCATACTAACAGTGTAATAATGAATGTCAGAATGTGATAATTATGCTAACAGTGTAAGAATACTGAGTATCAAAAGTGCAATGTTATGCTAAAAATGTAATAATAAGGAGTGTCAATGTGCAATATTATACTTTGCAATGTAATAATAATGAGTGTCAATGAGCAATACACTAGCAATTTAATAATAATGAGTGTCAATGTGCAATACACTAGCAATGTAATAATAATGAGTGGCAATGTGCAATACACTAGCAATTTAACAATAATGAGTGGCAAGGTGCAATACATTAGCAATTTAATAATAATGAGTGGCAATGTGCAATACATTAGCAATTTAATAATAATGAGTGGCAATGAGCAATACACTAGCAATGTAATAATAATGAGTGGCAATGAGCAATACACTAGCAATATAATAATAATGAGTGGCAATGTGCAATACACTAGCAATATAATAATAATGAGTGGCAATGTGCAATACATTAGCAATTTAATAATAATGAGTGGCAATGTGCAATACACTAGCAATGTAATAATAATGAGTGGCAATGAGCAATACACTAACAGTGTAATAATAATGAGTGGCAATGTGCAATACATTAGCAATTTAATAATAATGAGTGTCAATGTGCAATACACTAGCAATGTAATAATAATGAGTGGCAATGAGCAATACACTAGCAATTTAATAATAATGAGTGTCAATGTGCAATACATTAGCAATGTAATAATAATGAGTGTCAATGTGCAGTACACTAGCAATGTAATAATAATGAGTGGTAAGGTGCAATACACTAACAATTTAATAATAATGGGTGTCAATGTGCAATACATTACCAATTTAATAATAATGAGTTTCAATGTGTAATACACTAGCAATTTAATAATAATGAGTGGCAAGGTGCAATACACTAGCAATGTAATAATAATGAGTTTCAATGTGCAATACACTAGCAATTTAATAATAATGAGTGTCAATGTGCAATACACTAGCAATTTAATAATAATAATGAGTGGCAAGGTGCAGTACACTAGCAATGTAATAATAATGAGTATCAATGTGCAATACACTAACAGTGTAATAATAATGAGTGTCAATGTGCAATACACTAACAGTGTAATAATAATGAGTGTCAATGTGCAATACACTAACAGTGTAATAATAATGAGTGTCAATGTGCAATATACTAACAGTGTAATAATAATGAGTGTCAATGTGCAATACACTAACAGTGTAATAATAATGAGTGTCAATGTGCAATACACTAACAATGTAATAATAATAAGTATCAAAGTGTGATGTTATACTAACATGTAATAATAGTGAGTGAATAGATGGACTGTGGCCATTACTTTACAGAAATTTTAATAAAATGTATTTAACTAGCTTTAATGTTGGTCATGATTTCAATATTATGTTCAATTTTATAATTCATAATGTTGAAATATTTCAGCACACTTCTCTTTATCTATGTTGATACACCATGGCATTCAAGCTCATATTGCTGTTGCTTGTTAGGTACATTCAAATTACCATCGGAACTTTATAGTTTTGCAGATCAGTTATTACAATTATCTAATACAGATAGAATTAATGTGGTTATCTAATATAGAGGGCGTTAATGTGGTTATCTAATATAGAGGACGTTAATGTGGTTATCTAATATAGAAGGCGTTAATGTGGTTATCTAATACAGAGGACGTAATGTGGTTATCTAATATAGAGGATGTAATGTGGTTATCTAATATAGAGGGCATTAATGTGGTTATCTAATATAGAGGGCGTTAATGTGGTTATCTAATATAGAGGGCGTTAATGTGGTTATCTAATATAGAAGGCGTTAATGTGGTTATCTAATACAGAGGACGTAATGTGGTTATCTAATATAGAGGATGTAATGTGGTTATCTAATATAGAGGGCATTAATGTGGTTATCTAATATAGAGGGCGTTAATGTGGTTATCTAATATATAGGGCGTTAATGTGGTTATCTAATATAGAGGGCATTAATGTGGTTATCTAATATAGAGGACGTTAATGTGGTTATCTAATATAGAGGACGTTAATGTGGTTATCTAATATAGAAGGTGTTAATGTGGTTATCTAATACAGAGGATGTAATGTGGTTATCTAATATAGAGGGCATTAATGTGGTTATCTAATATAGAGGGCATTAATGTGGTTATCTAATATAGAGGGCATTAATGTGGTTATCTAATATACAGGGCATTAATGTGGTTATCTAATATAGAGGGCATTAATGTGGTTATCTAATATAGAGGACGTTAATGTGGTTATCTAATATAGAGGACGTTAATGTGGTTATCTAATATAGAAGGTGTTAATGTGGTTATCTAATACAGAGGATGTAATGTGGTTATCTAATACAGAGGATGTAATGTGGTTATCTAATATAGAGGGCGTTAATGTGGTTATCTAATATAGAGGGCATTAATGTGGTTATCTAATACAGAGGGCATTAATGTGGTTATCTAATATAGAGGGCATTAATGTGGTTATCTAATATAGAGGGCATTAATGTGGTTATCTAATACAGAGGGCGTTAATGTGGTTATCTAATATAGAGGGTGTTAATGTGGTTATCTAATATAGAGGGGAATTTAATTTAGTTATCTTATAGAGGAGTTAATGTGGTTATCTAATATAGAAAGAGATAATAATGCCATCTAATATAGGAGTTAATTTCACTTTCAAATATAAAGGGAGTTAAATTTGGTTATGTAATATTAAGGGAGTTAATGTGGTTATCTAATATAAATGAGAATTATTGCAGTTATCTGTTACAGAGGGAGATAATGTGGTTATCTAATATAGATTGAGTTAATGCAGTTATCTAATATAGAGGGAGTTAATGTGGTTATCTAATACAGAGGGAGTTACTGTGGTTATCTAATGCTTGTGACAGTAAATACAGTCTCATATAAGATTTGAGATGCACTCATTGATACTACTGCTATTTCTAATTATTGTTATTATGACTACTTTTCTTATTTATGTATATATTTGTACATATCTATATTTATACAGGTGTGAATGCCCCCTAGGATACAGTGGCAAAAACTGCTCTGCAAACTTTGATGATTGTAAGTCACACATCTGTCAGCACGGTGCAACTTGTGTTGATGGTTGGAACTCCTATGTTTGCTTGTGTCGTCGTGGCTTCTCTGGAAAATTCTGCGAAATTGCACCCATAGAGCAGGTGTATCCCTCCACAGGGGTTTGCAAGAATCATGACTGTCAGAACAATGGGGTCTGCTACCAGCCACAGGGGTCATCTGAGTACATGTGCAAATGTGTCTCAGGTACAGAAATAAAAAAAACTTTCGCTCCTGTTTGAGGAGAAGCTTTAGAAAACCTTGTTCTAATCAATAAAAGCAACCTCAGCAGATTGCTTACTTAAGAGAAAGATCATCACAAGGAAGACATAACATATATGCATATTTGAAAAGCATTTAATAAAATAGAAGCATCCCAAATTTGAAATTTTTTTCTTTTATGCAATATTATTGTCTGTATATCTGCAGGACATATTAAATAATTCTAAAAGTAAACAGCAGTTTAATTTGCAATGAAATTTTTTATGCAGATATTAAATTTTAAGACAAATCCAATACTTAAAAATGTTTAAAAAATCTTTGATGAATCTTAAGTTTTTTTAAAACTTAACATTTATCCTTTTGGCTGCCCTTTCTTTAAACATGCAAGTTTGACAGTAAATGATTCAGTAATGTCCACTCTCTGTTGCAACATTGGTAAGATATCATGAGATTCAATGTAATTCAAATAATCAAATTTCAGTCTAGGTATATAAATTGGTCTTAAATGGAAAATGACAGCAAATGTCTTGTGGCACAAAACAGACAAGATTACCTTAAAGGTAAGGTCATGAAAACACAGCTTCTTGTCTTTAGAGACAAAAATTCAAAGACTTTTGGTACTATTATGATTGATTTAACTGCACAAGATTGGCCCATCCACCTTTATATTCTGTATTTAGGTTTATCACACAACTCCGTATGAACATCTTTTCATAAAGACAACATTTAATTAACCCTTTTCGGAGTGGATAGAGTTTCAGATTCATTGTCCAAAGACAACATTTCAAAACCCCTTTTATAAGTTGAATGGGTGTCACTTTCTTAGTCATGGGTTCTATACCCACTCTGGCCAGTCAAGGTCATTTGCCTTTGCAACCTTGTTTAGGGCACCTAGCTTCCATCCTCACTCTGTGATTGAGCTGTTCAGGATGAAACCAAAAGCAATAGACATTTTGTCAAATTTCGCATAGCATACTGCTTTTCTGCACACCAAGTTTTCTGCTTTTGTTTCTTTCCTTCAATGTTCATTTGTTTGCACTTGTTTTTGTTTGAATTTCTTTCATGTACTTGTAAGCCAGATGCCTGTTTACAACTAATTCTTATTATATTAAATGAGAAAATAACTGAATATCTTTTTTTCTATCAGATATTATATGACTACAAAAACTTGTTTTTTTTTGCAGTAATCATGAAAACAACATGTTATTTGTGTTACTTAATCCTTGGTACAAAAGTTACTTCTACACACTATATTGCTTTATATTTTTAAAACTCCCATTTAATGTTATGATTTATCACATGTTTATTATTTGTGTCATAATGATTATACATTGTCAGTTTGTATGTTAATAATTGGTATATTACAGTTTTAAAAAAAGTGTAAGATGGCAATTAAATATAATATGAATATAGGGTGACTTTGAGACTGAACATCATTGTTGTCTGAATTCAGGTCACTGTTACCCAGTCCAAGCATGTTTCTCTCAGAAAATTGAATGTTATCTTTTTTGTTATCTTGGCTTTATGTAGAAAAGATTTTATTTATTCCGTGCCTTCAGTTGGATTATTCAATGTTTTTGCACAACACATATATTTGGGTTTTCCCCCATATCAGCATTGTGTAATGGCAGATATATAATACATTGTATAATATCTGCCATGTATACTCACTTATAAGTCAGGCCCAACTGCAATCTGCATAGACCCAGATCTGCTATTGCATTATGTACCAGTAGGTTTGGGCAATGCAATTTATTAGGAGTAATCAGTAAGGCAAACAACATGGAGCCAGATCTCTATTGCATTATTTACCACTAGGTTTGGGCAATGCAATTTATTAGGAGTAATCAGTCAGGCAAACAACATGGAGCCAGATCTCTATTGCATTATTTACCGCTAGGTTTGGGCAATGCAATTTATTAGGAGTAATCAGTAAGGCAAACAACATGGAGCCAGATCTCTATTGCATTATTTACCACTAGGTTTGGGCAATGCAATTTATTAGGAGTAATCAGTAAAGCAAACAACATAGACCCAGATCTGATATTGCATTATGTACCAGTAGATTTGGGCAATGCAATTTATTAGGAGTAATCATTAAAGCAAACAACATAGACCCTGATTTGTTGGTGCATGTTGTGTGCAGTTGAACCTGATTTATAAGTGAGAATATGCAGTACATTATATTCTCTATCTGTTGGATTTTATAACCCATGCATTTTATACAGAAAGGTCAGTTTGTTGTTACTAGGGATGGATGGGTACAGACATTTTGTTGGGTACCAGGTCCAAGGTGCCCAGCCCAGGTTGGTTTTCACAGGGTAGTGCAAAACCCAGCCAGATCTGGGTGGTCAGGCCAGGTACCGATCCATCCCTAGTTCTAACATACTGTTCATTTCTGATGATGATGATGATTAAATATCTGGGTCAGTATTAATACCCTTTGTCAAATAAGATCATATTCAGTGCTTCAGTTGTCCATAATAGTATAATACTTTAATATTTTAATATCAAAGTTTAAAGGTTGTGGAGATTAATCGCTTGAGTCTTTGCCAACAAATTCTATTGAATAATATCAGATTTGATACATGTAAAGATATGTAGGAACATAGAGTGTCCTTCAGCTAGTCTAGGTAATTTTTATGTTAGGTCACTTACCAGTCACTGTGCATTTGTGTTTTATGACACTGGGTATCAAGCAATAAGGTACAGTACTCCCTCATTTTAATACTGTCAGTGAGCCATAGTGTATACCACCTTATAGTGAGTAAATACAGTACTCTCTCATTATAATACTGTCTGTGAGCCATAGTGTATACCACCTTAAAGTGAGCAAATACAGTACTCTCTCATTATAATACTGTCTGTGAGCCATAGTGTATACCACCTTAAAGTGAGCAAATACAGTACTCTCTCATTATAATACTGTCAGTGAGCCATAGTGTATACCACCTTAAAGTGAGCAAATACAGTACTCTCTCATTATAATACTGTCTGTGAGCCATAGTGTATACCAACTTGTAGTGAGCAAATACAGTACTCTCATTATAATACTGTCAGTGAACCATAGTGTATACCACCTTAAAGTGAGCAAATACAGTACTCTCTCATTATAATACTGTCTGTGAGCCATAGTGTATACCACCTTAAAGTGAGCAAATACAGTACTCTCTCATTATAATACTGTCTGTGAGCCATAGTGTATACCATCTTAAAGTGAGCAAATACAGTACTCTCATTATAATACTGTCTGTGAGCCATAGTGTATACCACCTTATAGTGAGCAAATACAGTACTCTCATTATAATACTGTCAGTGAGCCATAGTGTATACCATCTTAAAGTGAGCAAATACAGTACTCTCTCATTATAATACTGTCTGTGAGCCATAGTGTATACCACCTTATAGTGAGCAAATACAGTACTCTCTCATTATAATACTGTCTGTGAGCCATAGTGTATACCACCTTATAGTGAGCAAATACAGTACTCATTCCTTATAATACCATATGAGCCATATAATGTACTACTTTATTGTGAGACTCTCCTATAATGAAATATATGATACATATCATTTTGCTATTGCATAATAAAATGGAATCCATGAAAATGATCACTTTATAACAGGATCCATGTTATAATGAAATGGTATCCATGACAAAGCTCACCATATAACAGGATCCAGGTTTAAATGAAGGGCATTATAGTGAGGGAGTGTTGTATTATGATTGTTATTAAAGAACATCCTCCAGTATTTCAACTGAAAATCTGCAGAAAAAAATTCATGTCATGAGAACAGTATAATGCTCAGATTATTCTTATTATTTATACATAGTGAAATCAATTTACAATAACAATAAAACTTTGGGTTCTTTTCTATCATATTTCAGAACTTGAATTAGGAACACATTTGTTCTTTCTTTTTCATTCTTCTTATTTAGTTGTTTGCTACACGTTAAACCCAGTAAGAGCATTTTTTTTTGGTGTTTGGTAAAATAATTGCTTTCTTTATGAGTTAATTCCATTAGAGGTTATTGCAAAAAAGAGAAGACTTAGTGCATTGGTAGAATAGTTGTTGTATATGTAGGCAGAATAGTTGTTGTATATGTAGGTAGAATAGTTGTTGTATATGTAGGCAGAATAGTTGTTGTATATGTAGGCAGAATAGTTGTTGTATATGTAGGCAGAATAGTTGTTAAATATGTAGACAGAAGAGTTACTGTATATGTATCCTAATACAGGACCTGAGGCATTTACATTTTATTTTAAGAAACAAAATCTTGTTTTTTTTCTTACACATAATAACTTCACTTTTTTATAATAAACTCTTTAATTTAATAACATCACTTTTTATAATACACTGTTGAATTAATGTTTTTTCTGAAGATGAATTTAATTTCAGTGCTTGTTAAATTTCTTCTATTTCAGGTTTTATTGGAAAGAAGTGTGAAAAATTGACAAGTGTGTCATTTCTGGACCATGATTCTTATATACATCTTCCAAAAGTAACTTTCCAAAGCACAACCAATATCACCATTGTATTGAAAACTAACCATAGCGGAGGTCTTATAATGTACACTGGCTTAGAGCAACATCTGGCAGTAGAGCTCTTCAAAGGTCGTGTTGCTGTTAGTTTTTATGTTGGAGATGAGCCAATCTCTACACTGTACAGTTATGTCTTTAGTTTTGTAAAGGTGGATGATGACAATTTACACACGCTGGAGTTACTCCTGCATCTGAAGAACTTCACGATGCGTGTTGATGGAGGATATCCACATACAGTCATTAACCAAGGCAATAACCAATATCTTGATGTTGACGATGACCTGTTTCTAGGAGGCTTACCAAGGGCCAAGAGTGAAATGGCAAGAAGTAAATTTCATATCCGAGAGGGAACAAGCTTGAAAGGTAAAGATCCATCTTGCATAGGTGTCAACCCTTTGAGATGAAAACCTGTATGCCAGACCAATAAAAACCTTACAAAGACCCAAAAAACCATACATGAAAAAATGTATTCATACACATTATATAAGATCAACAGTTTGAAAACAACAAATGCTATACATAAATTATTATGACAAATATATACATAATTATTTATATTTCTGAAACTTTATTTCATTCTTTTTACTTATAACACTATCATCTTCCTGCTTTGGTTAAGCAAAGAAGCTTTTGATGGATGCTTCCTTCTTCATTTCAAAATTTCTTTCATGCAGTTTTGTCCTGAAGTGTTCCTCCAGATCATATATGCTCGACACCACCACTGTAATGTCTTTACTGCATATTTTACAAAAAGCATGTGAAGATCCTAACTTGGATACATCTACAATGTCAGGGAGTTAGGCTCAGCCATTTGATGGATGGAATATTTATATATAACTAGAAAAAGATAATTTAAAAATTTAGATTTGACATGTGATAGAAGAAGATCTCCCGATTACAAATATGTTACGAATTTATATTTGTCCCCATAAACCCCAAGATATTATGCCAGGAGCTATCCAAAATTTGAAATCTAGAAATACAAAATTTTACAAAGTAGCAGTCAAGAAGTTTATACCTCATAAGCTGTTGATCGTTTCTGTTAAAATTGCGTATCTGGTGTTTGAAAAGTTATGAATTTGCTATATGGTATGCTGATTTTGGTCACAAACATGATATAAATTGGCAGCGTTACATATTTTCAAGTCATTCAGTATCTGTACTATGTCCGTCATTATGGCAATGCATCTTCCTGTTTGCATTACCTATCTGACAAACTTAACTCAAAACTATAACAGCACAGTAAAATGCAGGTGCTAAAATCAGTAGAGTATTTATTTTTAATTAGTATATTGTTAAAATTTTTAATAAATCGACTTTATCTCCACACAGAAAGGTTGGATGAACTACGGTTACACCAGCATGATTGACACACTATGTAAATTATGAAAATTGATGCAAACTTTATGCATTTGATAGTAATAAGTATAAATAGTAAAATAATAATGTATAAAATAAGAAAACATACTACACAGGTAGTTAGTCAATATTAGAAATCCGAGTGAGCATCTAATCTCCAAGCGATAAACGACAAGATTTTCACACACTGGAGTTGAACCATGAATGAAACTCATTTCATTATCAAAGGAAAAGCATGGTTTTGAGTATGATTTGATTGGTTGTTTTGGACCACCATATTCTCTCTGAATTCTCGTGGTAAATTTAAAATTTGTTATGAAAAAAAACATATAAAGCAGTTGTACGACCATATACTGACGAAAAAGGAAAAAACGGTACAAATTACTTGTAAACCATACAAGTTGACACCTATGATCTTGTAAAGAGACCTCATCAATGGTAAAATGGTGTCTACTTCTCAATATTGTAGGAGCCACAGTGGTCCAGTGGTTAGCTTGCCAGACTTGTGACTGAGACAGTCTGGGTTTGAATCCTACCAATGGACCAGCTTGAGTCAGCTACTGTGGTGCATCCTTGGGCAAGACACTTTACTCCAATTGTGTCAGCTTTGAATAACCTAACTGTCTTGGTATTCTGTAAAGCATCAAACCAAACTCTAAATATTGTAACATGACGGGTAAATGTAACGTTATTAAATTTCCTGTGATTTCTTTAGAAAGCTTCTTTGATGTGTAATGCATGGTAAAAAGTGTGTGTGTGTGTGTGATTTTGATTTTTAATGTAGATTTAAACAAATTTCCATCATATCGCTACGATTTCTGCAGCATGAAGGTTTATAGTGATGTCTAGCAGTGAGGCATCATGCTGCAGACATGTAGCATGATGTCCCACCCAGTCACATTATCCTGAAACCAGGCTGACCAGTCCTAACACTGACCTCTTAATGCTGAGTACCTAGTGAGGCAGCTATTAGTACCATTTTTGTAAGTCTTTGATATGACTCAGTCAGGGGTTAAAAACTGTGACCTCCTGCATCCAAAGGTAAAAATTGTCTTGTTTAAGAATAATGAATAGAAACATAGATGCATGTACTTAAAAGTCTAATGTCATGTTGAAATTAACGTTTTGCATTTTCTTATATTAAATTTTTTTGTCTTCTCATGCAGGTTGTTTGCACCAAGTTCTTATTAATGGCAAGTTGCTGGATTTCCAGGTTACTAAGTTAAACCACAAGATTACACCAGGCTGTAACATGAATCCATGCCAAAATCATAAGTGTCAGAACAAAGGCGTCTGCAAACCAAAAGACAATGTGGCTGACTACACCTGTCGATGTCACAGAGGTTTTTCTGGACCTTTCTGTGATGTGGGTAAGTCAGAAATGGCAGGTCCTTGATTGCCAACTGTAATTTTATGTGCATTAAAAGTGTGACCTTTAACCTATGCTGCCGCTTGTATTAAAGTGCTAAAGATGATACATAATATGAGATTGTACTATTAATAAATGGGCTGTAAAGCAAGTTTACAATGCATAGTCATGTCAAAATTTGATGAAAGTTATTTAAGGAATGTTATTTATTGTAGTGAAATAAATATATTTTCTTTAGCAACATATCTATCTGGAGCAGTCTTTTCTTTTGCTGGCTAATGTTTAGAACAAAATAGATGAGCATAATTGGCAGGTAGCAGTACATTGTATTTTCTTTGCTGGCTAGTGCTTAGAACAAAAATAGATGAGCAGTGTGATTGGCAAGTAGCAGTACATTGTTTTTTCTTTTGCTGGCTATGGTTTAGAACAAAAATAGATGAGCAGTGTGATTTGCAGGTAGCTGTACATTGTATTTTCTTTTGCTGGCTTAGAAGTGTAAGTAAATACAAAAATGGATGCAGTATGATTGGCAAATGGCAGTATTTTCTATTGCTGGCCAGCATAAATAAATGCAAAAATAGATGCAGTGTGATTGGCAGGTAGCAGTACATTGTATTTTCTTTTGCTGGTCAGGTTAAAAAAATGCAACAATAGATGCAGTGCGATTGGCAGATAGCAGTATTTACTTTTGTTGGCTAGTGTAAGTACATGCAAAAATAGATGCAGTGTGATTGGCAAATAACAATATTTTCTTTTTCTGGCTAGTATAGGTACAATTTTTTTTAAAATTTTGTAAGCAAATAACAATGCCAAAGTGAACAAATTTAGAAAGAGTCCAAAACTTCTGTTATTTTTAAATTCTTTTGATTGGCTATTTTAATTTAACAGAGAAGTAAACTTCTAAAAAATTCAGCATTAGCAACAAAGAAAGGAATTTGCATCTGTTTTGCTGTATGATAGCACAAAATTTGATTCACACTTATTCTACAATTAGAGGGCTTCATATTGAACTTACAGCATACCCACTTCTCAGCATTTTTAATTTCTAAAATGGTAGTAAAATTAATTCTAAGTTAATTTTCTTCCTCTCAGTGAAAAGTTTGATAAACATAAGTGACGTTTATTTATTATTTTGTTTGTAGCTCCTACCTGTACTGGTCGTGTCTTCCGAGACGTATATGTAGATCCCAAAACTAACTGCAGGTCTCGAGTACGGATAAAGTACCGTCGATGTGAAGGATCATGTGGAAACCACTGTTGCCAACCCAAGAAAATTAAAAATAGAAAAGTTCGTTTGTACTGTTCAGATAATACAAGCTATATTTATGACTTGCCTGTGATACGGAGATGTGGCTGCAAAAAATGTTAAGTGGGAAGTTGTTATTGGAATATTCTTTGCCATAAAGTGTGTACGTTTTACGTACATTATTCATGTGGAGAGAACAAACTTTGGAAAAAGTTCTTAATTTCATTGACAAATGATATTTACATAGTTTATATAACTTTTATAGATCTGAAAATGTGGTATTTAATTTGTTTCTCATTAGGACATCAGAAGATGTGAACAGGAAACAGACTTCTCCAAAATGTGGAACTGAAAAGTTGCCACAATGATTCTGTGAATCTTTGAGCGAATGACAAAAAACAATGCTAGGGATGTGTAAGACATCCTAATTATGTTCTGAGTTTTAGAATTTATTTTTGCATTTCTTGGCCAGAGTTTGGTCACAGATAATTGCCATGACTTTGTTGAACTAAACTGTAGAGACCCTAACACAGACAAGCTGCAGCCAATTTCTTCGTTGTAAAGACATGAACTTGGAAATTGGCCAGCAAATCATAGATGATCTGAACACCATGGAACAGAGGAATTCTTTTGACATGGAGATAGATACACTGAGCACACAAGAAACTAAAGATGGTAGTGCACATTAGATTTGTAGGATTTAGTCTTGTAAAGATGTCTGCAAAGTAAAATGTGTCATTAATGATGACAGAATATCAATGTTGATCTGTTGCATATAATAGATACCATATATACTTGCTTATAAGTCGAGGCAAACTGCAAACAACAAAAATCCTGATCTGCCATAGCATAAAACACCTGCAGATCAGGGTCTATGTTGTTTGCTCTTCTGTTTACTCCTAAAAAACTGCACAGACCCAGATCTGCCAGCATATTATGTGACAGCAGATCTGGGTCTGTGCATTTTGCAGTTAAACTTGATTTATAATTAAGTATATATGGTATAGATCTGTTTATGTAGTTAATGATGTAAATAACACCACTCAAAAGGGAACAAAATGGGTCCAGTATAGGAACTATTTCTATAGCAACAGTAGTAGCACCATAAAGACTCACAGCTATCTAGAGAAAAACCACTTCAGGACATGCTAACAAGCCAGTTCTTACAAAATTGAGAATGGCTGCCACATGACACATCAGCAGAGCATGGAACAGGCCTATGTAATGTTGTTCAGTCATAACTTAATTTTAAAATCAGACAAGTGTTGGTTTGCAGTTGTAGCACCAACAATATTAAATTCTGAGTTTTAGGGACACAATACTTAGGATAATTGTACAGAGAAAGGAGGCTAGTAACAATGGCATACAAATCAAAAAATGCTAACACTGGTAAAAACTGTGAGATCACATTAGTATTGGAGGGTTGGATACTTAAAATAACAAATTTGTGTATACCTCAAAATCTGCATTCAGATTTTCATACATATTTGTAGATATCATTAGCATTAAAAGAAAATAACTCTTGTACATAATTCAGCATTTTTATGCAAATTAAATTTAACAATGAAGAGAGATTGGTACAATAGGATTTTGGTTGTGTAATTGTTATATGCCTGTCTTAAGTCAAGTATGTTATATTATTGTATTGTCCATCTGCTGTTAGTTAATGTCTGGCCCATAACTATATCACAGCTGACAAGATTTTAATGAAAAATGTTGTTTACCATAGCCATAGCCCCTGACTCAAGGTCAAGGTCACAGCAAGGGAAATGTAATTCTGTTACTTTTATCCTTGCCTATCACATACTTCTTGAACTGTTTAAGATATTTTGATGACAATTTGCCCAATTATACATAGCATGAATAGGCAGGATACTGCATTCCATAGCAATGCCCCCAGCCACAAGATCAAGGTTACAACAAGGAAAATGTAATTGTGTGATTTGTATCTTTTTCCAGAGTATGATGTTTGAATCACTGAAGATATTTAATGAAACTTTCTCCAGTTACATATTATGACTAACTGTGTCATATACCATAGCATCACACACTGTCCGAAGGTTAAGGTCACAGTTTAACCTTTGTTTGGCCAATAACTTTGTAATGGCTGGAGAGATTTTAATGAAACTTTGCCCAGGTATGTATCATAACTAGATGGTGTAATAATGCACACTAAAGCAACATCCCCTGCTATCAGGTCAAGGTCACATCATGTCAAGGTCAAGGCGCCTGCCTCATTATCAATGATATGGCAATGGAGAAAGTAATTCTGAGACTCATAGCCTTATTTGATGCAGAATTTTGAACCAGTGAAAATATGTTAATAAAACTTAAGTTATATATTGTATATAGCTGGTGCATCACATAGCATAGCCACACCACTTGCCTGAACATGAAGAGTACAGCAAAGAAAATTGTAATTCACACTTGTGTTTCTATTCAGTAAATAACTTTTTGAACCACTGAAGATATTTTAATGAAACATGTACCCGTTATATTTCATATATGATGAGTAGAAAGTGGTTCACATATCTTAATCATGCCTTCAGCTTCAAGGTTAAGGACACAGCTGGAAAAATATAAATCAGTAACCTCTTTTCATATATGGGTATAACATTTGAACCAAAGAATAATGTTTAATGAAACTTTAGCCTTGTGTATATCTTGACTTGAAGATATTTTGCATAATCAGTCATACTCCATGCCCCAGGGGGCTTAGTGGTATGTCATACTCCATGCCCCAGGGGGTTTAGTGGTATGAGGCACTCACCTTTTCAGATTACTGACATCTCACTTCTGTCAGTATGGGTTTGAGTATTAGGCTTGGACAATATTAGTATATGAGAACACTTGCCAGAAGCTTCTCATGGGGTTTCCCATGGTTCTTCCTGGGGTTTCCCATGGTTCTTCCTGGGGTTTCCTCCACCAGATATACTGGTCTCTATGTATAGTCCATCATATGCTGAAAAATGGTGATAAGCCCACAACAACAACTTCCTGCCATAAGGTCAAGGTCACAACAAGAGACAATGTAAATCAGTGTCCAGATTTCTTATCCAGGCTGCCACTTTTATGCCCAGACAGATATTTTTAATAAAAGTACACATATATTATCATACAATAGTCAAATCCTAAAGTCATTAGTAGGGAAAAAGTCACCAAATGGGTTTATCAGGTGCCTTTAATGGTACTATTATTTTGTTTTGTAAGATCACTTTGATGTATTTTATTTATGTATTGAAAGATTTAGGTATTTCATTGATACCTGCATTTGTGCACAGTGGTAACCTGTTTTTTTATATCTTTGTTGGATGTATATTACATGGCATGCAAACAATAGACATCCAGATCTGCAGAAACATAATGTGCCTGCAGATCAGGGTCTAATTTGTTTGTTCTTTTGACTACTCCTAACAAACTGCACAGACCCAGAGCTGCCAGTGCATTACCTGAAGGAAGCTCTGGGTTTGTTCATTTTACAGTTGGATTCCTTATAAAGCAAGTGTATACAGTATTTTGGCAAGGGATGAAATAATTTGATGGCGATTTTTAAAATATATTGATAAATATTGAATCACCTCCTCAGATGAATTCTTGCTGGGAATAGAAAAAGTAATGCCCATGTATGCATTATTTCTACATATTTAAAATTTTGAATTGGCCAATTTTAAGGTTCATTAAAGGATTGCTTTCTAGTAGCCAACTGGCCAATTTTAAAGTTCATTAAAGGATTACTTTCTAGTAGCCAATTGGCCAATTTTAAAGTTCATTAAAGGATTACTTTCTAGTAGCCGATTGGCCAATTTTAAAGTTTATTAAAGGACTGCTTTTATTAGCAGAAATTGTCCATGGTATTCAAAGTCAAAAGCTCAAAAATCAATTTGACTGTAACCTTATTTATCCATACTTGTTTTCATAATAAATTTGCTTCTTTCTCTAATCAGTGATTCGTTAAATGTCAAATCAATTTAGTATTAATTAATATATTGACATTGAAGAATATAGTTACAAAGAAAATTGGATGGGTAACTTACATAAATGTCTCATGTTTTGTATCATTGATATAGTAATGACATCTTTTCATTCAACTGTTGATACTTTTTTGTGGATACAAACATGAAACATATTTTTTTTCATTTTGTCACTGGGAAATTGTATACCAGGAGCTGCAAGTCTATTATAAAAAGCAAATTTAATTTCATATTAATTCTGAGGTATTCTACAATCAAATCAGGAATAGTTTTTGTATGGGATGTTAAAGATAGAAATGTTGTCTTTGACTGATATCCTATTTCATAATAGAAAGCACAAGTTTGATGTTGAAAAGAAAAAGTGCCAGACCTGTCAGTGGTATGGTCTTCAAGAACATGCTAGTTTTGAAGCTCCATGTTTTAAGGTTGTGAGTTCTGTAGACTTTTTAATAATAAACCCTAAATCCTCAGTTTCAGAAATTGAATTCTTTTGATGTAAATTTTACTGAACAGGTTATATGGATAAACCTAGTTGGTAAGGAAGGTTGTAAGAAAACCCTTGTTGGCAAGGATGGTTACCAGAACAAAATAAAAGTAAAGCACTTTCATAAAAAAACAACCCAGAATTTAGTAATTATTTGATTTAATTAGATTAACTTGAATAATCTTTTGTAGTTAGTGTGGATTGTAATGTGTTTGACTCCATTTTTTCTCACCTGTTCCCTGAACTTGATCTTGATCTGGATTCCCATTTTCTGAATGCTGGAGATCCATGATTGCCAGTGTGAAAGGGCCACAGAGAGTTCTGCAGTATTGCTATTCCTATAAAAATGGAAATATTTGCTTTCTGATGGGCTTGCAGCTTTGTGTCATACAATCAGCATCATACAAACTCAATCATAGTGTGTTCAAGGGATAGCCTCTAGAAAAAAGTTATGCTGACTAATTTATATCCAAATATACAAGCCATTTGTATAGTTTAAAGTGTCATTATTTTAATGTATATATATTTTATGTGTGTAAAATAATGTACAAAGATTTATAAAGTATTTCTTCAAACAGACAGTTATTTGATAAAGAGAACACTGTTTATAATTATTTACCTGTCGTTCATGACCTGTGTTATTTGCTAGCTGATGAACATAAAAGAGTCTGAATAAAGTGAATTTGTTGTCTTTCTGTTCTTTAATATGTTACTGCATCTTTAATTACTGGAATAAATTATTGCAAAGCAAGAGATAAGATACATATATTTATATATGCTTCATCAACCGTAATATTTTAAAAGCACTTCATGTATTCACAATTCTTCTAAAATAGAAGAAGGTTAGGTCCTGTATAGTTGCCAAATTCTTTTAGGTACAAAAATGAACATTATTTTCTTGTTCATTGTCAGAAACTAATTTCAAAGCAGATATGACAGTTCAACAAGTTAGTAAATCATTGTCTCACCTGTATTCATAATAATAATTGCTGCGCGTTTCAAATTGGATATTCATATGCATCTCTGAATTTTTCAAAATACATGTTTTTTTTTTTAAAGTACAGCAAACCTGTACCAAATTTTAGCTCTGACTTTATTTTTAGATAATGCTCAGAAGTAGGTCACAATTGTCTATTTTTTATTATTACTATGCGCTGTGGATAACAGATAAATCAGTTAAATCTGACACTGGAAAGGATAAAGGATTCAACTGATGTCACAAACAAAGGAAAAAGTTGCTTTCAGTTGCACTTTGGTGTGCCTTTGCTCAGGAACATTATTAATAAGTTGTACATACATGAACCTGGGGTGTGGGCCATTATTATTAGGTTGTACTTGTGTGTATCTGAGAGACACACACCTACCCACCTACCCAAACACCCCCACCTACCCACCTAAATGCACACACACAAAAACACACACACACCTACCCACCTACCTACCTACCTACCTACCCAAACACAAATACAAATACCCACCTAAATGCACATACACACACACACACTTACACACCTACCTACCTACATACCCAAACACACACACACAAACACACACACACACATAAATGCTCAAGTTTGCAAGTTGCTTGTCTTTGGGAAAGTACAGTACAATCTAGTTGTACTTCAAAATAACATACAAGAAAATAAAGAAATATTGATTTGTTGTTTCCAATCCAAAATATGAACGTCAAAATAAACATCCTAAATCTGCATAGCACATGTACTAAAATAGTACAATATGAAGAGTAATTTACACATCTGATGTAAGTAAATACACACATTTTTGTAAGGTACAATTTGTAGATCTTGTAAACATTATAATGCCAATCTACAATGATTGGACTAAAAGAGAGATATAATTTATAGAAAACAAAGTTCATTTTAAAACAGCACCTGGTGACTCAGTAGTTGTTTTTAAATCAACTCTAAGAATTGCAAAATTTTGATATAAATCTTAAATCATTCATATCATATATATTCACTTTTAAGTTAAGTCAAACTGCAAACAACCTTATCTGCCATATCATAATCTATCTGCATATTAGGGTTTCGTATTCTGATTATTCCTAACAAACTGCACAGACCCAGATCTGCTGGGGCGTTATGTGATAGGTCTGTGCAGTTTGCAGTTTAACTAATTTTATAAATGAGTATATAGAGTATTTTTGAAAGAACTGACATTATTTTACAAATCACCAAAAATAAAAGGTTCAGTTAATGATGGATGTCCTGTAGGCTTGTTGATAATGCCTAAAAACCATAAAATATTTTCTGAATTTGATTACCATTTTAAAAAGTCAAAAAGGAACAGACTGTTAGTCATCTGATTGATTGATTGATTGATTTATTTTTAACGGCGCATCGGCACTGTTAGGCTATTTAGCGCCAAACAAAGTGTTATTTCTATAATCTTTTAAAACTTATAAAAGGTCCTATATCGACCAGCGATATAAAAGAACAAATGGTTGAAATTAAAAAACGGTAAGATGATAACGGTGCAAAATAAAGGTTCCCGCTCAACGGGAGATGTAAAAATGATCAATAGGTATTAAAATGGGACGGTATATATATTGCATAAAACTGCACAAGGTGATAGCATAAAAGTCAGAGTTTAGAGTAAATATTTACGGCTTTCAAGAACTCTATAATACGAGTGATGTTTATATTATCAAAAAGTTCTTTCATGTCATGCACAATGTAATAACGATCGCGCGTTGGTTGTAGGTCAAAGCACTCTATCATAAAGTGCTTGACAGTGAATGGTTCATTGCAAGAAACGCACTCTGGTGGGTCGTCACCTTTTAGTATGTGGGTGTGGGTGATAAAAGTATGACCAATTCGGATTCTTGCAATGACTACCTCCTCCCTACGAATGGTTCTGTAGGAAGGAGTCCATTCTCCTAGAGTCGGTTTGATTGCGTGAAGTTTGTTATTTACAGCATCATTCCATGATGCCTGCCACTTCTGACGTAAGAACTTTCTGATACAAGGTTTAAAATCAGTATATGGTATTTTAAAATCAGTTGGTTCTTGAGAAAGGGCCATTTTAGCAGCGCGATCTGCTTTTTCGTTACCTTTAATACCAATGTGGCTAGGTAACCAACAGTATATTATATTGTGGGAGACACTCAGCTTGGTATTTTTTACGAGTATGTTTTTCAATAATGGGTTCCCCAGTTTTCTATTGTGTAGTGACTGGAGTACTGATAGCGAGTCGGAGAAGATGATACAGTTTAAAATACGGTTCTTTTCTATATGTTGCAGAGCAAGGTCTATTGCTCTGATTTCGGCTGTAAAAATTGATGCTCCATTTGGTAAGCGAACTTGCGTTGTGTGATTTCCACAAACAAAGGCTGCAGCAGCCTTTTCCTCATCCTTTGATCCATCAGTGTAAATTCTGGTGTAGTTTTTAAATTCGGTGAGGAGTTCATGGTAAGAGTTGTGGAAGATAGAAGGGTTTGTTTCGGATTTTTTTCCATCGTGTAGCGTAAAACGTACTTTTGGTTGTTTAATTAGCCAGGGTGGTGTTTCAGAGATCGATGTTTTCTGAATTTTAGAAAGATCTATATTTGTAGTGTCAAGGCTGGATGATATTCTAATGCCAAAGGAAGGTATGGCGTTTGGTTTATTTTCGTATAAAGTTTTGTATTTGGGTTGAAAAACAGCCGAAAAAGCAGGATTCAGAGGGTTTGATTTTAATTTGAGAGCATACTGTGCGGAAAGCATTTCTCTACGATGCGATAACGGTGGTTCATTCGCCTCAGCTAGAAGGCTTTCACACGGGGATGTTTTAAATGCTCCCAGAGCCAGTCTTATTCCCTGATGATGAATTGGATCAAGCATTTTAAGATACGATTTTCTGGCTGAACCATACACAACGCAACCATAGTCCACTTTGGAGCGAATAAACGTTCTGTATAAATTTAGGATGACTTTTCTATCAGCACCCCAGTCAGTGTGCGCTACTACTTTAAGTAGGTTAAGTGCTTTTAAGCATTTAGCTTTTAAGTTCTTTAGGTGTGGAATAAAGGTCAGTTTTCTGTCAAAGATTATACCTAAAAATTTGGTTTCCTCAACAACTGGAATAGGTGTTCCATCCAGCGTGAGGTTCGGTTCATCGTGATGTTTTCGTAGTTGACAGAAATGCATGCATACCGTTTTTGATTTCGAGAATTTGAAACCGTTTCCACTGGCCCAATTTTGAATTTTGTTTATATTTTGCTGCAGTTGTCTTTCAATTGTATGCATGTGCTTTGACCGATAACATATTAGAAAATCATCAACGTATAACGAGCAATCCACACCAGGAGTCAAACACTTGGTGATGCTATTAATTTTGATGTTAAAGAGCGTCACAGATAAAATACTGCCCTGGGGCACACCCATCTCTTGTTCGTGCAGATCTGAGAGGGTAGAGCCCACTCGTACTTTGAATTCTCTGTCGGAGAGAAAGCTGGATATGAAAGAGGGCAGACGGCCTTTTAGACCTAGATCGTTCAGGTCATTTAGTATCCCGTACTTCCATGTCGTGTCATAGGCCTTTTCTAAATCAAGAAAGCGGGTCCGGGGTTGTAGAATTGGCCCGACGTGCCTCGCTACGTGTCGTAAAAGGCGACTAAGTAGAGGCAACCTGTTTGCCGTGGGTTGCGTCCCGTGTCGGGGGAGGAAAGGATCCTGGTAGTTGAGCAGTGGCTTTCCCTGCAATACACTACTTTGGCCTCTACTTCTCTTAGACGGGTGGTCGGGATGGGCCCGGTTCCGACAAATCGGCTGGTCACGCCGAGCCCTAGGAGGTCTTTATTAACTTTCTCACCTTCTTTCTCTCTCTCCTTGTATCTCTCTTGATACCACCGTTGCCCCTATATTCTATTCCCCTATCTTTCCCTTTTCCAAGTCTTAGAAGGCTTCCTAGAAGGCGGTGGCTTAACGGGTCAATCGGGGGGTAATTTTACCGACCTTAGAAATTGGCGACTTCAGGGTCATTCAAAGGTAATTTTATCAACTGAGTATGGCATCTGTGTATCCCTGACACTTGAAAAGTGTCCCCTTGTTGGGCTCCTTGGTGGGTGGGGAGCACGGGTGCTGAATTTTTATTCAAGCCAAAATGGAAAATCAAAAAAATCAAAATAAGCGTACCAAAACGGGAACTGACTCAGATGATGAACCATGTAGTGTGGAATCGTTTCCTCGCTTCATGGTCATCAAATCAAAAGATGAAACCAAACCCCTAGCCGCACTATCGCCATTTATAATCGAAAAGACTATACTTGGATTGGTCGGCAAACCAAAAAGCGTTAAAAAGATTAAATCAGGTGGTCTGCTTGTGGAGTGCGAACGTAAAGCACACACAGAGAACATTCAAAAAATTCAAGCATTTCATGACATCCCAGTGACTTGTTTCGCACACACATCTCTAAATACATCAAAAGGCGTCATTCGTTGCCGTGACTTGGCTGGAGTCAGCGACAAAGACATCGTAGAGGGGATGAAAAGTGAAGGTGTCACTGCAGTTCGTAGGATTCGTATCAAACGAAACAACGATCTGCAAGACACCAACACCATTATACTCACCTTCAACAGACCAACGGTACCTAAAGTTGTCAAAGTTGGGTTCTTACAAGTTAGGGTTGAGGTATACATACCAAATCCCCTCCGATGCTACAAATGTCAAAAATACGGTCATCATGAAGACCGCTGTTCCAGAAACCAAGTATGTGGACGATGTGGAGACCCTTCTCATCGGGAATCCGAGTGCAAAGCCACTCCGCATTGCGTCAACTGCGGCAAGGAACACCATGCAAATTCAAAAGATTGCGATATATGGAAACAGGAGAAGGAAATCCAAAGGATCAAATACACATCCAACATCCCGTATCCAGAGGCCAGGAAGCTTGTACAAAATAGAACATCACTCCCCGGCCCATCCTTCTCAACCATAGTAAAAAGCAATCAAAAAGCAACGAAAGACGCCCAAACCCAAACAGACCCACCTGAATCCCCTTCCGTCTCGAACATATCGCATTACAAACCCCCAAAAAACTCAACATCGACGCAAACAACGTTCAACAATCCTCCACCATCAAAATCACCAAAGAGTAAGAAAAAGTCGACAGGAAATAGGCAGCAAAAAGGGTCTGATGACCCAATAAAACTGCACAATAGGTTTGGAGACTTTGAGGATATGGATGCAGAAGAATCTGCTCCATGTCCTCAAGGTGGCTCCAGACCTAACAACAAAAAATTCACCCCCGTACTTCCTCCAGATAAATAACCAAAGACATTGCCTCCGCGAAAGGACTAATCTAGCTCCAGAATCTTCAATATTAACTTGTAATGAAGAACACCATCATACAATGGAACTGTAGAGGACTTAAAGCCAACTACAATGATATTCTTTTGCTCTTAAACGAACGTGATCCTGCAGTACTATGTCTTCAGGAAACATTTTTGAAAGATACAGATAACATCACACTTAAAAACTACTCCCTGTTTAACAACTACTCTCATAATGTTGATAGGGCATCAGGAGGAGTTTCTGTTATTGTGAACAACAGAGCTCCTCATAGCTTCATTCATTTAAACACCAATTTACAAGCCATTGCTGTAAGCGTCACTCTACATAGAGTGATTACATTTTGCTCTATTTATTTACCACCAAACACTAACCTAGTACCAAACGAACTCGACAATCTTGTTCAACAGCTTCCCGCACCCTTTGTTTTACTCGGGGATTTTAATGCCCATAACATTTTATGGGGATCGAATCATATAAGTGACAGAGGTCGCAAAGTTGAAGACTTTATTTCTAGACACGATCTGTGTCTATATATTACCAAAACACCTACATATTTACACCCAGGCACGGGTACATACACAAGCATCGATTTGACAATTTGTTCTCCTTCTCTGCTTTTGGACTATGAATGGAAGGTCGCTGATGACCTTCATAGCAGCGATCACTTCCCAATCTTTCTTGTAAATCTTAACTCTACAGTCGATGAAGTAATTCCACATTGGAATTTAAAGAAGGCCGACTGGGCCAAGTATGTTAGTCATCTCTATCATGATCTGACAGTACAAATATAAATCAATTGTAGGACAAATTATAAATGAATTGAAAGAATAGTTAATGGAATAAGCTACATACACATTAAATTAACAAGGAAGAAAGTACTTTTCTGTACAGAGGAGCCCACTTTAATAAAGTGGATAACTATTTAAAGGCAGACAATGTGGGCATATACAAAATGCAATGGTGGATATAGAAAACATCTTGACAGTTATCAGTATATTTTCAAATTGCACTTTTGTTGAGAGTAAAAAAGTAAAACTGCGATGACCTATATCATACTTACAGAGAATCATCAAAAATCATCAAAAAGTAATGTTTTGACAAGACACAGTGTCTCTGGGGTATAGAGTTTTTACAGCACAAATGTTGAATATTTTAATGAGAAAAGAACCATATTGATTACTTTTCAATTTACTCAGACAAAACAGAATATGTAGTGGAAAAGTATAATAATATACTGAAGACTATAATTTTGATGTATTTCACTCAAAACCAGAAAACTGGTGTATGTTTTACCAAAGATATTTTATGGGCATAATAACACTGTTGAATGGATATGACAGCAGTTGAAATGAGCATGGAAGAAAACAAATCAAAAGTATGGATTAATGATTGAGCTTGAATCTCTAGACTAAAAAAGAAAAATCAGTGAAAGCATCAGAATTTTAAAATATTAAATAATATTTGCATATGAACTTATTTATTTTACAGACAAAATATTTAAAAATATCAGCTATTTATACAAATATTGGACAAATCATGCATTTCTCCTAGATAAAATTAGGGTGAAGAATTTAATCTCAGTGATAAAACCTTGAATCACACTGATTTCTTGGATTTTTAAATAATGGATTACCAAACGTCACTTCATCATGAATAACTGGATTTCAGATTTAAAAAGAAACATAAATAAAGCATGCTATTAAATTGTTGATAACTATGCTTGAAAATGTGTCAGGGGTGACTCTATGAAAAGCTACTGATCACAATGTGACAAAAGACTCAGCAAAGTCAACTAAATTGGACAGTCTGGGTGGTAAGACCAGGTTGTGGGGTTACTTTGTTAGACTAAAATGTATAAGTATTAGCTATGTTAGTATACATATTTCATATTCTTCCTGATGACAAAATTGCTGTCTAAATTTAAAATACTTTTACCAGATGATGATAAATAAAACTGAATAATAATATCAAAATTCTGAAACAGCTTAATTTCACCTAGAACAAATATAAAACACCATGATTGACCACAAGCAAATATTTGATAGATCGTGGATCAGAAGAACATAAAATTGTACAAAGAGGTTTTGCAGAACTTATTCCTTAGCTGTGTCAGCTGCTTACAAATGTGAATATGACTGGAACTGTCACTTAAAATTCTGGGTAACAATGCCGGCAGACGAAATTAATTCTAAGGCTGACAAAGATGATGTACCTATGGGACTCCTTCTTGATTCTGAGAACAATGAGCCTATGGACTAGATATACATTTTTCTTAACAATAATAATCATGCGACACACGAAGGTATTTAAAGGTTAAATAAAAGAATGAGACCAATTGGTGCACATGTACAAACTGGAACATTTAATATACATTCTGACCTTGTTTAAAGAGCTAATGGAGCTATTTGTTTTAGGAAAACAAGATAATTATACAGATGGAAACATTATGGTAAAATTACAACATTACATAATAGATTTCAAATGAAATAGGTTTAGCCTTTTGGTCCTGATGATATCAAAGCCGTGGCGCACAGTTTTACTGTCGACAGAGTCTGACTCTGAAATAAACCAAAAATAATTTATTTTGATACCAATGTTGAATCATTGAGAGTTTACTTTCAGAAATACTTCAATAACTCTCTTAGATACTTTGTTTATACCTTTAATCATGAATCCAAATACCAAAAGCACTAAAGCCAAAGGAAGCAAAATAACATTCAGTTAAGAATGGAACACACTTGTACAGCTGTTTCCAGTAACCACCTTGTCACAATATATTTAATACCAGGTAATGCTGCTTGTTTTACTAACATAATCAAATAATTATTATTTTTCATATGGTCATAATTTTGTAAAGAAATGAATCATGTATGCCCAATGATGGGCCTCTATCACCACTTGTTCTTTCTCCATCACCTGCATTTTAAAAAAAAGACTTTGCTTTTGAAAGAGCAATTATTGATACAATATTTGCTATCATTTATACCTATAGAAGCTATATTTTATACCGTTTGCATTAAACAGTTGTTCATTCGTTCACCTGACGATACTTTTTAAGCTAAGGTTTGAATTGTTATATCTAAATTTTCTCTCCAAAAGTGACAATGTCCAAATAAGTGAGCTTATTTACTTTAATACCTTCCAAGTGTTTTTGTAATATGGCTAGTTTGCTTGGGTTCTTTTTTTCCTAATGTTCTATTGCAACTGATTTATTTGTTTTTCAGAGGCTTCAACATCAGATTATATATATATATATATATATATATATATATATATATATATATATATATATATATATATATATATATATATATATATATATATATATATATACTTTTTGATAACTTTTATAGCATTTACATAGCCTCTTAATTCTTCCTCTTCTGTATTGAAAAGTTTCTTCTCTGCTGGTAGAAGTTCTCTGCTTTGAATTAGTTCATGTTGATAATCAGTTATAATCATAGTTTCCTCGGGGCCATATTTTTGTTGCTTTAGAAGCTGGTTCAAGTGGATATTTAGTTTCTACATTCTGATAGGTCAGGCTATTGCACATAGTGTTAACAAAATTATCTGTCACTTTGTTTGATTTACATGCTACCAGGTTTTACTTGCTATATTGCTGGGTGGTGGTATAGTTTCTAAAATTCAACTAACTTTTTATGAAACTTTTGGGAACAGAGTATTTTGTTGTTTGATTTCTTATGTTCTTTCTTTCCAAGTTTTACTATAATTGATTGATGCCAAGGCCTTCCCTTATGTCCTCTTTGGAAAGGCTAAGAATTTAGCCCAGTACCTTCTCTTGGAGCAAAATGTTCCAAACATCATAGTCTTTCATCTGAACATCCACTAGTCCGATTTACAATGTTATCAACTTGTATTTGTTGTCCATCTACCATATTATCATCTTCTTGTTAAACTCTTTCATTTAAAATGTCCACCACCCTCAGAAATTTATTTAAATTGCCAATAAATGGATAATGTACAATTTGTAAGTGATTTTGGGATCTATAGAAGACAAAATCTACAGTAACGCAATAGTAGCAAAGACAAATAACCAAGATTATTCAAAACTTGGAAATAATCCTTTTTTTTTTTTTACAGAATTGTATTTTAAATTAGCATTTACTACTCAAAGTAACACCGTAAGTCATCTTGGGATCAAGTTCTGTTCTGACTCGGATTAATTTATGCTAAGTTATAATTTTCTTTGTCAAACAAACGGATGATAAGTAAACAAAATGCAAATATAGTCCATGCTAGGCAAAGAAACTAAAATGTAAGACAACCTGCAAACGTTCACAAGATTGTACAAGAGTCAAATTCGAATGGTAAATGTAAGAACAAGAATTGTCCTAAATATCCAAGATTGTGACTGAAATCATGCTTAGTGACAGAAATGAAACAAGTTGAGAAATGACAACATAGGTGGTTCTGTAGTTGTTTTGCATGTATTGTTCTTATGATCCCAATGTGAAATTGTTTCTAGAGAGTTTTCAACATCCAGTTCTAAACGTTACTGCATTTAGTAATGGGCAACCATGCCAGTATCTTAACACCCAGTCCCATCAATTATTTGGTATAGCCTTAAATCTACCCTTCAGTAGGTTGCACCCTCTGAGTAAAAATAACAGACACGTGTCAAACGAAACAGAAACGTTATCAAGACACTGTACTATTCAGTATTAAATCTTTGCCCTTCCTGTTGTCGTGTCGACAGCGTGCTTGGCACAACAAAAAAATTGAGGTTTATAATAGATCCACAATGAACAAATGACATTAATTAAATTTTCTAGTCCATCACTTAAAAAGAGTTTTTCCTAACTTAAACTGATTGCCTGATATTTACTGAAATTTTACCTGACAAAATTGTCACACAACAAAAAGCATCTGCAAACCAAAATTTTGATTGAAAAGGAATATAAAACAAGGTTTTGAGTTATAGGTGCATCGTCGTATCTGTTAACTAAGCACGGCGGAAAACGAGACTGCAAAGAATAGCACTGAGTGGGTTCGATGGCTGCCAGTCGCAATGAGTGAAATAAGTTTACCCTGGCAGTTAAGTTTTGATGCCTTGATTATATAAATCTTTTGGTGAAGGAGCACAAATTCCGCATTTGGAGCACCTGAGCAGCAGGGGGGGGCGAATCCGACATTTTGTCCAAACGTCATTTGGCTTAATTAGTACTTTCTGCACTCAGCGGATCCGGTGTCGTCAGCGCTGGTAAAAAAAAAACGACGTCGTCGTCGAGGGGATCGTCCGGAACGTCATTTGGTTTAATTAACACCTTCTGCGCGTCGATCCCCAGCGTCGTCAGCGTCCGGTAAGCACATCGACGACCGCGTCGATGTCATCGCCCCCCCTGCTGCTATGATCTTACAAACAGAGTGATCACTAACTCCTCCTCTTGTAGGTCAATTAGGTTATTTGACTGATCGGTAAGTCTGAAATTAATTCTCGTTAAAAACCGATTATGGCATCGCATATAGACCGGATTAATCGGACTCTCAACGATTAAAAATCCCGGAGGGGCTGTTGGTGAAAACGAATAAAGGATATATCCCTGTTGAGCCTGATTTGATTGCTTGGTATCCACCTGGTAACTCCCTTCGATAACATCACACACTAGATTAATCGCTATCACCGATGCAATATTTACGTTGTATGGAGCAATATGCCTACCACCATCTCCGTTATCGTGTCTGAGGATAGTTGATGGGGGGGGTGTCCGCGGGTGGATTCTTAGGCCATCCTAGTATGGTTCTTATTGAACTGTTATAAATATCAACCATATACCCCGGTGTGCTTATTTCAATCGTCGACGATAACGTCGGTTCATGAACCGTAATAGCGATTTTTGATTCTTTTCCTGTGATCGATTTTATCCTGCGTTGAAATTCTTTATTGATTTGTTCTATTTGGTATGACCCAGTTGGTATTGTAACCTCATTCCAGTCTGGGGTCCCATCGGGCTTATTTGTCCATGCAAAAACCAGCGAGTTATTAGGTTGTTGTCCGTTAAATGCGTCCGCTCGGATATTAGGCCAACTGTGATATACTCGCAATTTTGCCAGCGCTATTTCCTTCACTGGAACCGGCGACGGGAAGTTCACACTGAATTCTGGCTTCGTTGACGTTATCGATATCATATTTGTTTGTACCGGAGTGGTGTTCTCCGCGATCCGCTGAAGTAATTGAGACCCTTCGGGGTTCAGCGACATTATTATTATTCGTTGTTTTTAGTGTCTAATTTCAACAACCAGGTGGTTCCGGCTTCCAGTTGAAAATCCTCGATTTTTGACATCGCGGAGCTATACAACTGGACCATCGTGGAGAATTCAACATCGGATACGAACAAATTATCAATCGATAATGAGATCAACCCGGATAATTTCGAGTACGCGTCGGATACTATTTGATGTTTTACTGTATACTCGTCGAGTTTTTTCTGAAAACACGATGATATCTTTTTAGTGATTGCGTTGGCGACTCCAGCAATTGTTGTCATCGCGGAGATAGCGATTGGAACAGCGATCGGGGCTATCGTGGTCACCGTGGATAAAATAACACCGGTACCGGCTACTATACCCGACACCGAGTACACGACCGCGTCGATGGTGGTTATTTTTCTGCGGTATTTTTTTATTTTTGCACGGTATTGTTCGGAAAGCGTTTTCAAGTTCGCGGAGAATTCTTTTGCGGTATCGAATCGATATTGATGTGACGTCGGTGATACCTCTGATTCAATTACCCTGGTGGTCATTTTTATTTTAAAAGAGCTAGTGTTTTTAATTACTTAGATTCGCTACAAATTCCACATACCATGTAATGTTTGCCCGGGCTAAATTTCCATCAACGGCATAAATTGTAAACTGTTCAGTTGCGTTCTTGTCTATAATTGTTGATATTGTATTGTTAAACCCGGATGAACTCGACGATAATATATTAAACTGCATCATTGAAACCAGTGTCAATCGATAAATGCCCTTAACAGTTGCGGTAGTATTTACTGTATTCTGTGTAGGAGTCCAATCGAATGATCCATGCCGAATTGTGTATACTGTGTTGATGATGTTCTCATGAGGGATTTTTATTTTTTCGAATTGCTCTGCTACTCTCGGTAGTCCGTCTTTAATCGCTTCAACATCAGTTCCGATTATTTCTATTCTCCGCAAATTCGCGTCTATATTATTCTTGTTCGCTGCAACCCTAGTAATGAGTATATCTATTTCCTGTGTATGCGCGTCCACATTTTTTTTGTTCGCTGCAACCTTAGTAATGAGTGTATCTATTTCCCGTGTATGCGCGTCCACATCTTTTTTGTTCGCTGCAACCTTAGTAATGAGTGTATCTATTTCCCGTGTATGCGCGTCCACATCTTTTTTGTTCGCTGCAACCTTAGTAATGAGTGTATCTATTTCCCGTGTATGCGCGTCCACATCTTTTTTGTTCGCTGCAACATCAGTTTTGACTGTTTCTATTCTCCATTCATGCGCGTCTATATTATTCTTGTTCGCCACAATATCAGTTTTGATCGTTCCTATTCTCTGTTCATGCACGTCTATACCTTTTTTATTCGCTACAATATCAGTTTTGATCGTTTCTATTTCCCCTGTATGCGCGTCTATATTTCTTTTGTTCGCTGCAACATCAAGTTCGATTGTTTCTATTTTCCCTGTATGAGCGTCTATATTCCTTTTGTTCGATGCAACATCAGTTTTGATTGTTTTTATTTCCTGTCCATACACGTCTATATTTCTTTTGCTCGTTGCAACATCAGTTTTGATCGTTCCTATTTCCCCTCTATACACGTCTACACCCTTTTTGTTCGCTTCAGTATCAGCTCTGATTGTCATTATGTCCTGTGTATGCGCGTCTATATTCCTTTTGTTCGCTACAATATCAGTTTTGATTGTTTCTATTTTCCGTCCATGCGAGTCTACATTATTTATGATTGTTGCAACATTAGCGCCGATTATTTCTATTTCCCGTTCATGCGCGTCTACACTCCTTTTGTTTGTTGCAACATCAGTTTTGATTGTTTTTATTTCCTGTCCATACGCAGTGATATCATTTATAGTTGTTGTAATCTCATCCAGCTTGGTATTTTTTTTACCAAAGAATTTATCAAAGTTGTCATCGATCCTGTTAACATTTTTTCGCAACGTGTAAAATTGGCCCGACAGCGTTGCAAAATCCAAAATAGTATTCCTTATTGTTGTAATATTCGGTTCGGTTACCGTCGGGGTCCCGAAAAAACTAGCGGTAGTGAGCTGTATATCGGTGATAGATTTTTTCACCTCGGTGGCAGATTTTTTCACCTGCGCGTCGAGTTCGGTCACCGATCTATCCAACCTTATAAAACCGTCTTTGACTAATGTTACCGCCGATATATGTTCACCCGGTTTGAGTCGTCCGTCGCCGGTATACAACGCGATAGTGTCCTCGGCGGCATCACGCTGTCGTGTTAAAACATCATCCAGGGACACATTACTGGATTTCAATTTACCCTGGCGGTCTTGAAATACGACTATTTCACCTGGGTCAACACTGGTTAAATTCAACGTATCGGCGATTTCATCCTCGATTAGTTTTTTTATGTCATCGGTGGCGAGCGTTTCCGTGGATTCCTTCAGCGACGAAACCGGTCGTCCCCAAATATCAATCATCGTTATTGTAAAAAAAAACGGCGTTTCTAATTAACCCGCCGGGCCTCTACGACCCCACTAGTGTATTCGTTTACAACTACATGAGGTGGTTTTCGCGATGATGAAATCGCCGCGAGTACGTTCAATGCCTCACGGCCACATATCGGTGGGTCACTTAATCGCTGTGTTGGCAACGTGGAATAAAACGCCCGGGCTGAACACGCCCGGATATACCGCATGAACTCGTTTGGCGGGGCTAACCCGTATGAATCAAAATAGACGATTGCACGCGGATCAATCGCGTATGCAACCCAATGAGTTCCCGCTCCGGAGGACCCATCGAGGTTAATTATGCCTGTTTCAATATTCCTTGGTGCCGCCGGTAATTGATCCCTCATAAAAACACCTCTGAAGTTTTTTATCGCTAGCGCGTTTGCGGCGTCTATTAAATCAAAATTAGACATGGGAGTCATTGACTCAGGAGTCATTGACTCCCGAGTCAATAAACGGTTCCCGGTAGTCTTAGACCCTTTCCCGAGTACCATGAATACGGGGTTCCCGGTAGTCTTAGACCCTTTCCGACCACGGATCGTTTTTTTTTATAGCCTTTCCCGGTTGCCTTCTTCAATGCCATCCCCGCCGCGGTACCAACGGCTCCTAACGCCGCCGCCTTCGCCAATCAACGCTGGAATCGCAGCTAACAACGGAAATATCCCGCCGGTCTTTTCCATGTTTTTAATCGCTGCGGCCGAGAAATCTACCTGAACACCCTTTTTATTCTTCATCGCATCATTGAAATGTTTTATTTGACGCGCCGTCAACGATATCTTATGATTACCACCCGCCATCTGTGACGGCTTCAGCGTTATTGTGGTCCCGCACTGTTTAGCCGACTTTGATCGTAATTTCTTGACTTGACCATCAGTCAACTCTACACTGACGACACTATACGACATTTTATTGTAAACGTGTTTGTGCTTTCAATTACATGTTTTCCACTGGTGCATCAACGATTCTCATTCGTCCACCAACGCCTTCTAGCAGCATTGATTTATCGCTGAGAATGACAGCAACCGCTCTATAATTAACACCAGCCGGGGCTATACGAGCTCGGAAGTGTATATCAACGACGGATTGTCTCGTTAAATCAAGATGTTCCAACGAAAAATAATAAATCGGATACAGCTTTTTAAAATCAAGTTGTGATATTTGCAAACCGGTGTCGACGTTTTGATCACGACCCATGTATGACAGCAATCGATGATACACACGTGCGACATGGTTGTCGCCGTAATTAAGCTGTATATCCTCGGATGGTTCCTGTTGTCCGTTTATTCTCAGCGAAACATCCCTGACTCCTAATTTATCAAATATCATATGGCTGCGTTCTTGACTGCCCAATCGTTCCCTATTCTGTAGCGCTATAAAAATATGACGCGGGGCTGAAACACCCTGTTTTGATGCCAGGTGCCATGTAAACGTATCGGCGACGTTATCCTCTTTAGCATCAGTTGTTACCGCTAGCCAACTCAACAACGATTTTCCTCCCTGTTCCATAAATGCTAACAATCGTGCTTCCGTGGTAACTGATGGAGTCAGCACCGGCATCCACAATGCCATTTTAGTTAAAATGACTTTACCGGCAGCGACGCCAGCAGCATGCCATATTGCATTGTTATCATCGCCCCTTCGCGTCAGCGCGATTGTATGCTTAGCCCCATAGATAACCCTCCTGACATTTCTGCAGAATCCAAATATGTGATGGAGTGGAATCGCGCATGAAAACTGTCGGCGTGGTCTTTGCAACATTGTTACTCGTGCTGCGAATCCCATATTGTAATTATCGTTAAGACTTTTTATAACAGTGAAATTAGCGTCTGGTCTTGCTCTGCGGTCTGGGTTATTTGCTTCAGCCTGTGGGTCAACTGCGGTATCTCTTTCCACCAGCACGTTAACGTATTGAAGATGATCAGCGTTATCGGTGGTGTCCTTCGCAAACATCATAGATGGGCCCGTCGATCTCGTATAATCGTCCGAGTATCTCGCTAACCCAATTATCGTCGTTGCAACATCAACCTCGCGTTCTATTGATTCAATTTCTCGCCCGTCAATAAGATATCTGGCGCTCTCAAATAACGCCATGATACCGTTGTTAACGAAGCCAACTCGAACACGATCGTTATCTGCGTATGGTGCATTATCGGCGGCATTTGTCACGAGTTCTCCCTCAATTTCGATAAACGCTTCACATGGCAGAAAGTATCTACTGGTATCTTGGACTTGAAGTTCAATTCGCGATCGTAGGTCGGGTTGCGCTGCATAATAAGAATAATATTGATAATCACGGACAGAATCATCCCTGCGCACTGGGGCATCCATATCAAACGCGGGATCAGCGGTTCGCGCAAACATTTTATTATTTATCATGTTGATGTTTTCAATTGCGATTTTCTTTGAATTCTGTTCAAGACCACTCCCCCGCTATTGTGTTCATGGGCGCGTTGGTGGATGACTGAGCCGCCAACGACTCTAGTTTTTCTTCCACGGCGTTATTTATTACTTTACTGACATTTGCAGGCATCACCGTCGTTGATGGCATCACCGGTGGTTTCTGTTTTTTTCTTGAAAATCTCTTGGATTTCACCAACGACATTAGTTTGTCCTTTGCTGCAGAAAGCGCCTTTCCGGCAACATCTCCAATAGCACTAATACCCTTATCACGAATAACATCAATAGCCTTCATTCCTAATTGTTTGGCTAACGGCGCTACTTTTGGAGCCATTCTTGTAAATAACCCCGCAATGGTGCTACCGAGACCATCTCCATAGTACGCGCGGTAAACAGGCAATCGCGAGTTTACCACGTAGACGAGTACTGGTTTATCGTGGTTGTAGTGTATGATCATCTTTATTATAAAAACACCGGTTTTTCAATTAGTGATTGTGATCACCCCTTTCCCCTTTCCCACCGCCGTGTGGAAAACCGGAATAAATTTTATCAAAATTTCCTGGGGGTTTTGCCCTCGATAAAAATCCGGTTTTTTCCTGATTTCTAGTCATTTTTGGTCGTTTTTTGTTGCCTATAGTCGTTTTTTTTCGATTTTTCAGCAAAAACATCGATTTTCTCTAAATGATTTCCTGGGGTTTTTGCCCTCGAAAAACGGTCAAAAATGGCCAAAAATGGCCAAAAAACGGTTAAAAACAGTCAAAAAATGGCCAAAAATGGCCAAAAATAGTCAAAAACGATAATAATTTTATAATTTTATAATTTTATAATTTTTTTAATCATCCACGAGTTCGTCTATGAGCGTTCGATACGCACTAACGTCCATGATACCACCCGTAAATAACCGCTTGCAAATATCAGCGGCCTCATTGATTATTTCCGGAGAGTTATTTCCGGCTCGTTTTCCTCCGATTAGTACCTCTAGCCGTGATATATCACTGAGAACACTGTTAGGACAGGTAACGCCGTAGGATTCTTTACCAACAGAGTATCCTTTTCCTTTTTTTGGTATTCTACTTTTTACTTTATTGTGGAATGCGTCGTAATCGGGGCCATCACCACGTAGTAATGCATTCTCGTGTTTACTCGCTAAATACACTATTCTTGTCCAATCCTTTAACGACTTTATACTTTTCTTGTAACCGCTATTGATATGCTCCTTATCTCGTATGCTCTTAGCAAAATTGGAGGCAGTAAAATCAATTAATTCTTCCCTCCTGTCCCTGAGGTCTCTAATTTGATCTATTGTGCTCTTCTTAAGTACATTACGGGGTATATTCCTCTCTTTTTCTTCTTCTGGTATTTCTTCTTCCGGTGTTTCTTCCGGTATTTCTTCTTCTGGTTCTCTTGCGGTAGCACCTAGTTCTTCTTCGTCGGCCATTGTAACATAAGGTTCTTGTGGTTCGGTTATAGCGAGTGGCGGTGGCCTCCGTATTGTAGCAGCCGCTAGTGTTTCTAAAGACCTTTTTGTTTGTTCGGTCTGAGCCGCTATCTTTTCAAGCGCATCGAGGACGGGTACAGTTGCCGCCGTAACATCTTTGGTCGCTTTAGTTACCGGGGCAAAGAGTTGTTCGCTTCCAACAGTAAAATCGGTTTGTAGTTGCTGCCGCGTTTGAAGTTGCTCTCGGACCCTGTCTCGTAACGGTATGAACTTTTTAAGCGCCGCTAGCCGCTCTCTGGCTAGCCGAGTAGTAAGTGATTCGCCTACCATTATTGCAAGTGCGAAGCAATTTCTAATTTCTCGCCGGAGTTTTCGTCTATAATCCTTCTAATGTTTTTGATCTTGCTAGAAATCTCCCGGCGTCGTTCATAAACACGTCCGAGTTTTTTTCGTATTATTTCAACGGCAGTAAATAGTCCAATGAATGCATTTGCGTCATTGTGGTACAAGTTTTCATTAATCGTATGTTGTAATCGTTTTACAAAAAAGTACTCGCGGGCCAGGGTAAAACGCCCCCGTTTTGATTGCTCGTTAATAATTTCATAATCGGATAATATTTTTTCACTGTCGAGACCATCAGATAATTCAATTCCTTGATTTTTTAATTTTGAAATCTCGGCTAATATATTATTGATGTCTTCGATATTCATTATTCCTATAAAACATCTTGTTTTTAAATAAAAAAAAATGAAACCCACGCGTATCAATTCCGAAGGTGTTTAATAATTCGTTTTCTTCCGGAATGGACAATTTATTGTCATGGCGACTTCGTCAGCGCCATAGGCGCCGGTGACTTCGTATCTACATATGAAAATCGAATTCTATGCCCGGTCTTTTTTGAGATTGCTGTTTGATATACTCGTTCTGCTACTTTTCGTATTGAGGCGATACAAATGTCAAAGTATCTACTGGCTTCATTCATCGACTGAAATATTTTTTCCTCGTGAGTTGTTGTATCAAATGACTTTACGGGTTTTGCTTTCTTTGGGTATTTACCGGTTTGGCCTTTTTTGGTATTTTGACTCTGTGAGACAGCTTGCAAGTTTATAAGAGAATTATCAGTCTTATTATTATTAATATGATCAATCACAAGTCCATTTTCGATTAATCCGTTGAATACCTCAAATACCGCCCTATGAACATGGTACTTCTTCTTTCCGGCACCAAACACCAGATACCCCTGATTACTTACGGTACCAACCGGCTTCTTCAGTTTGCGGTTTCTAACAATGCCGTCGCGAGATGCCTCGTAATTGACGAGCACAGGATGCGGCTGAAATTCTTGGTCCATTTGTATAATAATACTATTTGTCTAATTTATTATTTGGTTTAATTATAAATCTTTCAACGTAGTCTTGGGGGGTTTTGATGACGAAGTCGGCGGTGGGGTCAATGACGGCGTTTTTAATTCGCTTGTCATAATAGCGTTTTAGTTCCCTGTATCGCTTTCCGCCACAATTGATACACAACTGCGATTTTCCTCTTACACCGACGTGGCAAACCAAGCACGGGAGGGGACCAAGAGAACCATTACGAACGCTTTGTAAATGGTACCCGCAGAATTCACCTCTACATGATTTATTGCACGGGGTTGTCGACCCAATCATCAACCATTTACAGTGATTCATTATACTATATTCTTTCATTTAAATACTTGTTTTAATTATATGGATGAGTTCGAGAGATTAGCAGCAATTAAGCCCTGGAAAAATATTAAGTTCAATCTCGATAGAGTCCTCAAGGACGCACCAAAAGCGTTAATAAACGATAGAACCCTGTTGAGTAAAATACGCGATTGTATCAATGAATTCAAGCGTGATGGTGCATCTCATAGTTGGTCAACATTTCGAATTGATGGTGTTGTTGATGCTACCATGAACGACAACCGCGCAGCAACGATAATATCACAACTTGACGGTAAAAGGTATTTCTTCAGAGTAAAATTCATTGTCCGGGTGGAATCAGGTGATTGGATCATACGTGATAAATTTGAACCAGTTCTCAGCGAAAAGAAAACAGTCATTGTTAGCCGCGACTCCAAGCCGGGGTTGTTAACCGGAATTGACAGACCATACTATGAACGAGCGTATCCTGAAACAGCAGTTGTTTATGGAATATACCCGTTAAATAAGAAACCTGATATCGGAAAACTAGCGCCGATGAAACAGTCAACGGGGATAAATTGTGTAGCAGAACGAGTAACAGAGCATTTTACAAATGCGTGTCGAGGAAACAAGTTGACTGATTTACGACGTAGCAAAATCAACCGGTGGGAGGAGACAGTGCGCGAGCGTGGAGCAACCATCAGCGAAATAGCGAGATTAGAAACGTCGTTGAGATTTCCAATAACCGTTACAACGATAACCGGTGAAGTATTATACGAATCGAAGTACAAATCAAATGGATCCCCAATCAAAATTATTGATCATAACGAACACGCGTGGACGCCCGCGATCACAGTGTTTCCACGGGATAGAACGGTAAAGTATATCCCGGGGGAATTCCTGGAAGAGAACGGGTTTCTCGCGGAGAGGAAACTATTTGATGCTATCGCTTATTTGTGTAAAAACGACCCTGTATCAGTGTGGTTACTTCGCAGCGCTGATACCTTTGATCAGTTTGTAAGACCAAACGGCGAATTATATCGCACTGAAGCGTTTCACAACAGGATGAAAAAAACCGCCATAGAATTTGAAGAGCATGATGAACAACTGCTAACAAATTGTTTTACGATTCCATCGGTTGCGGCTCATGTTGCAGCGAGGAAAAATGCGTGGAGTCCAACACGCAAGGAATTTCTACCGGATGTACAATCCAGTTGTTTGGAATACTATCACGGTGGACTATGGAACACTGAATACAACCGGGACGCTATGATTTCCGTTGATATGGTTGCCTGTTATCCAGCGAGTTTTCTCGGGTATGGATCCGCCGCTGAGTATTTCAAACGATTTGGACACCCCAGACATGAAATGACTCGTGTTGCTATTAATGGACCACTGCCTGATTTTGATTTAACCGGATTCGCTCGCATAGTATCATTTGAGTTCGCGGCAGGACTTCATCGCTGTTGCTATATTTGGATCGGTAGACACATGGCTGAAAAGAAGTGGTTGCCAATAGCGCTGCTACGGTACATGATTGATTGTAGCATGCTTGTATCGTTGATTGTCAGTGACGCGATTATATCATACCGAGCGCAGACTGAAGTCTGGTTACCAGAACCGGAGCGTCTAGATAGCATAATTGACGAGTCCAAAAAACACATCGATGCCGACGAGGAATATATCATCGAATGGTCCAGGAGGATATTCAACCAACGAAACCGCGAGGCGAAAGATCTCGGTAGAAGAATAATCGGTAAATTCACACAAGGTGGAAAAAACCACGACTACAAACGATATTGCTCACGGCTGATTATAGATGACGCAGAATATGATTTCGTAATCAAGGACGCAGTGGCGAAAAATAGATACGCGAACTGCGAAACAGCTTTCTTGTCCAATGGAACAAAGTTGGGTACAGTTGTTACCTACAGCGACGGAGACAGCCCGGCATACCCGCATTTGAGGGCGTCTATGCTGGGTTACGCCGCTATCAATTTATTCTCGATGATAAATAGATTCCCCGACACCGCGGTTAGAGTAGCCGTTGATTCGTTTTATGTTGACGTAGCGTATAAGGAAAACGTAGCCGAGTTTACTAGTCCGGACGAGAGTTGGGGTACATGGAGAATTAAAAATGAAATACGACGCGATTATTCCCCGTCAGCAGATGTCACCGTTGAAAACAATTACTTACGCGGTGATAAATTATCAGAATGGTCTAATGCACCACCGTGTTCTGATCCAATTTGTAGACACAAAACAGTTTATTTAAGCGGCTGTGGCGGGTCGGGAAAGACGACTCGGGCAATTGAATTATTTCGAACGCGGGCAAGTATAATCGTGCTTACACCGACCCATAGACTAGCGCGAGAAATAAAACAACGAAATGTTGACGCCGTTACTTATCACAGCTTTTTTCGATACAGCGGCGGTGAGTGGACTCCTGATCGAATGGGTGAAAAATTTATTCCTGGGGTTATCATTTGGGATGAGATATGTACTGTTTCGTTAGATGTTTTACAAATGTTTCTTGATTGGTTGCTGCGCGCGAATACAGCGGTGGTCATGTGTGGCGACCATGGCCAACCACCACCATTTGTCGGCGAGGGTCCACATGATTGGTTAAAGGGTTTTGTGGACTATTATGAAGAAACCGATACTGATTACCGGGCACTTGATGAACAACTGCGCGGGGTTAAAAAATTAATCAGATTACAGCCGGATAGAATTCAGTGTGAAATAATCCGCGAGGTGATTCCGGAAACGCCGTTAAATGAATTCTGGGAAACATGGAGACCAAACGATTTGATTGTAGCGAGTAGAAAGATAGTCAGAGACACACTTCAGCGGAAGTTGTTTACGTTGCATAAGGAAAAGTTTCCAACGCGTCCAGTGCCGTTATGTTATAGACCCGCGGATACACGGCGGCAGAACATTGAAGTTGAAATCCCGGGCCGGACAGAAAAACAAATTCTCGTGCTGAATGATATTGTGCTCGTTGATATCAGCGTCGTCGAGGACGCGCTACGTGCTGATAAATCCCCGTGGACGCTAGGATACGCAACAACAATACATTCCTCGCAGGGACTAACCATCACGGACACAATTGTTTGGATGGTTGATAATCGCATCGAATGGTCAAATCTAGTCTATCTTGCAGTGTCCAGAGTACGAAGGATAAATCAGCTTCGAAGAATTGTTATTGACGAAGCCAGTGACAAAGCCAGTGACGGAGTCATCGATGCAAGCGTCATTGATAGAAAACTCTCGGGTTACCGCCAACAGGATAAAAAAAAACAGCGGCGTTTTGATATTGATGCCGAATTAATAATTGCGTTACGACAACAACAGAATAATCACTGCGCAAGTTGTAATTGTGTAATGCGCTGGCGTCATTCGGATAAAGACGCTCGCCAATTTACCGTGGACAGAATCGATAACAGTCTCGGTCATGTTAAAAACAATGTGAGGTTGACCTGTCTTGAGTGTAATAGACGCAACGGCGCTAGTTAAGACCACGCGGGGGTAATTGAGTATCGTCAGGTATCACTTGTAGTTGCTCGCGTGTAAATCCGCGCTGAGGGGCAGTTGAATCCAGTCTATAGATCGGTGGTCTACCAGTTGATCGTGTTATCGTTGATATGTTATGTGTGGTAACACTCCAAATAGGATCAGTAGCTCTTTTTTTACCGCCTTCAAGCTCTCCTGGTTCATATAGATATCTAACAGTGACATCGCCGAGAATCGGCTTGGAAACGCTATCTATTTTTGATCTTCCGGGTATATACTCGTATTTAATCGCGTCGCTGGGCTTCATGTTGATTGCTCGGGTAATCTCGTTATTTAACGCTCCAATTACGCCTGGCAACCTTTTGACCCATTCACGAGATCGTTTTTCTTGGATGAATTCCTTCGCGTATTGATACCCAAATAACCGTTCAGCAAGAGTCCGATTGAATCGTTCAACAATTGCCTGATCACGATGTAGCGCAGTATGACCTCGTCGTATCGCGACGCTATGATGTTTCAGCGTTGATAAAACAGCGCCGCGAAATTCACTACCGGGATCAACTTGTAGTAGATTTGGCCAGCGCAGAGGACCTCTTCGATAAATTCTTTCAAACGCAGCGGCTACTTCAGTTGCTGACTTTGTTTTTAACGGCTCCGCTTGTTTGTATCGACTCGCAACATCAACTACGGTTAGCGCGTATTTGTAACCGTTGTCATGCGGCAGAAATAATATGTCAGCTTGATGAACTTCATTGGGTACGCTGACATCAAAGCGCGAGAAGTTGATTTGTTTAGGTGGTGGTAGATAAATTTGCCATATAGCCTGTTTGGATAACCAATTAGCCGCAGTGGCCTTTGTTACCTTTGCAGCGCTTGCGAGTTTACCAATTGCGGCCTTTCCTTTCCAGTATCCTCTCGGAGAATAATAGATGGATTCCATGTTGTTATTATAAACGCTAGCGTTTTCAATTACCAGCGCGAGAAGCTCCGCTTCCAATCATTAATTTACCTTTCATAGCCGATTTTACCAACCATGAGGCCAATTTTTCTTTGACGGATTTATCGGGAATAGCATTTAACGCGTGAATTAATTTTACATCCGCGATATGACGCTGTTGCAGATCACCGCTACGATAAGCTATATCATGTATCCGACATGCTTCGTCGATAGCGTTTATTGGATACTCACCGGGTCGCGGCTGATTTTGATCATCGAGTCTGATATCTAATCGTGTTCCGGGGCCACAGTAGCTATATCCTGGGAGGTGTTTTTCTCCTGGATACTTTGCCCACGGTGTTCCGGGGAGTTTTGATAACTTGGCTGCAATATCACCTCCTCGCTTTTTTTTAAAACATCTCCGGGTCTAGCAGAAATAAATCTAAATTTCTTTGTACCGCATTGTACACACTTACCAGTAAGCGCCGATCTGTTATTTCTTGTTGTAACGGTTGTCATATCATTTGTGCCAGTACGCACTCTACACTTCACACAATATAAATCCATAATTTATGTATAGAGACATGAATATAATTGACTTTTCAGCGACTAAAACAAGAGAACCAGTTAAGCATGTTGCAGCGTTACCAAACTCGATCCGGATGATTATCATCGGACCGTCTGGATCCGGCAAGACGCAATTGTTACTTAATTTAATAATGAGATGGATGAAGTGGGATAAGTTGTATTTGGTTGCTCCTAGCGTAGATGATCAACGATGCTACGAGGTGTTGAAAGATTTTAACGAGAATGCATCAGCGATCGCTAAAAAAAATGTTATTGAGTTTATTACAGATATCAATGATGCACCAGGTATCGATGATATTGATGGCGACGTCAACAATCTAGTCGTGTACGATGATGTTATGTTAGACAATCAAAAAAACCCAGCTAGGATATTTTCCAGAGGCAGGCATAAAAACACCGACGTGATATATGTCACTCAACGATACACTCAGATTCCAAAAGTAATCAGAGACAACTGTAATATTCTTGCTGTATTCAACGGCGTTGATACACACACGCTACGAAATATTTGGCAGACATGGTGCGGCGGTGACATGGACTTTAATGTTTTTCGAAACTTTTTTAGTCATGCTCAGTCGACCCCACATGGATTTCTAACGATAAATTTACATGATCCTCGGACACGATATCGTATCGGACTTGACCAAATATTCGGTTAAATTGCAAATAGCCACTTAGCAGCAGGGGGGGGGGGGCGATGACATCGACGCGGTCGTCGATGTGCTTACCGGACGCTGACGACGCTGGGGATCGACGCGCAGAAGGTGTTAATTAAACCAAATGACGTTCCGGACGATCCCCTCGACGACGACGTCGTTTTTTTTTTACCAGCGCTGACGACACCGGATCCGCTGAGTTCAGAAAGTACTAATTAAGCCAAATGACGTTTGGACAAAATGTCGGATTCGCCCCCCCTGCTGCTACCTGTTGGTTGAATGTGTACTACAATGGGTGCTCCTTGGGGAAATGAATTGTGTCGTACAGAGCGGCGTTCATTCTATGTCCTTGTCAACGTTTTGCTGAACAAAAATAGGCTGTCTGTGTCCGTGTACAAAAGGCTCTCTGCGTTTTCTTATCTTGCCTTGACTCGGTTGTTTTAGACTTTATACATTGGCAATTTGATCTAGTCAATAACTGACATTCAGTTTATAACGTGAGTGTTCATCATCAGTTTGGACTTTGTGCTGTAATCGGCAACTAGGTTACCATCAAACCATTTTCTGGTCATAATCCAAGGGTTAGCTGCTCAAGGAGGTTAATGTTCATCTGGTGTACAGTGATGTGGATCTGATTGTTTCCCTCGGTAAGCTGGAGGTCCGCTTTTCGAGGCTGATGTTTATAAGCTGAAAAGTGTCAACATGTTGTTGGGAATGTCGCTGATCATTTACGGTAGCCTGATAACGAAGTGACCATAGTATCCACTAACGTTACGAATAACAACAGGCACTTTGGGATTTTTTCTGTACAAATGCAGAACTTGATGCTACATACAATGTGGGCGTCAGCTTGCTAGTGACATGGCGGTGGTCTCTCACTCAATCCATCCACAGCTTTCCACCACAAATGTCGCAATACACTGCCTCATAAAAAATTACTCCTATCGTTCCAATTAATGTTCATCACCATCGGATTCAGAAAGACCTCGCGGATCTCTTCTATCTCCGTCACCGGATAGCCATCGCATTATCGCCCTGGTAGAATACGGGGTTTGGGTAGAGTTCTTCACAGCGGACAACTGTGTAATAAAAGACAAAAGCTACATGGAAACTGGTAAGTAATTTTCTGGGGGTTGCTTTTGTCTGGACTGCAAGCAATACCTTCTAATGGTACATTCAGTGCCTTGAAATCCACACAAATGATGTCGGGGACGGTAATGGTTTTGAAAGGCAAAGATTTGTTTGATATGTTCAGGTGGGGTCACTGCTGCAACTTGTTGCATATACCGCGGCAGATTTGGTCGGTACAGCTTTATGCATGGTATCATTTGCGGCTGACGTATTTTCTGTGAAATGTGTTGGTTGTATTTGTATGTCATACGTCATGGTATATAAAATGCAGAATTAATAGATATTTTCTTCATCAGTTAGCAGTGTTAGGTCGATCTTGTGAAACCTTACCTTCTTAATGATAGGCAGCGAATAAGAGTTATTTCGCAAACCAAATGCACTAATTATAATGTCGTTGTTGAAACGCTCAGAACTATCCATATGGCTCAGGTTTACTGGAAAGTCACTTTCTGCCAAGACAAGGTCGCCAAGTGATGGCGGTAGTTGACTTCCGAGTTGACATTAACGTTTGCTGTATACAATACTGACAGAATAGCCCACTCAAAGCAACGGTTTTGATGTACTTATGGTCATTCTTTACTTATAACAAAAAATAAACACGTCTTTAAGTTGCTTTTTTAGTGTTTGTGAACTCAAAAAGAAAATAATTGAACCTTTCGTTTTCGGTTGTTACCGCCAAAACGTATAATATATGCTTAGCGGTCGGCTGATCGAAGTCAGGATATAGACTATATGAATAAAATTGCTTTGATAGAACTGGATAATCGATTCAAGAATATATACCCAAATCAAGAAACACCTTATTTTGAAACCATGTGGATGAGGATTTCTAGAAGGAGTGATAATTGTTTCCTTTTTAAGATTGAACACCTCAATCAACGCTAAAACAGCAAATTTCAAATAAAATAATGACGAATAAGATGCGAGTATCAGACAGTTCACATTACGTATAATCGTCTCCCAAGAAGATAAAAGTCACCTACTTCACCCTCACCAAATCCTCCGCCTCTAGGTACCATAACGACATTCGATGCCGTTACCTCCTCTTTTCATTTCTCTCCGTTAGCGATGATGCCAGCAAAGCCTGAATTTAAAAAAATGTTTCTCAGTGTGACGAGGAAATGGAAAAATGACATCTAAATTGACTCCTACGCATACATGGTCACTTGCTATTCCTCTGATGGTTGCTGCTACGGTGACCAAAAGAGTTGCATCCTGTAAGGAAACAAGTACAAGAAAGAACAGGAATATTACACAATTTACTGGAGTTGTCCAACGTCAGTGTATGATATATTTTAACACACATCTGGATTGTTGAATTAAACCAATGTCTGTCATTAAGTGCAAGTCTGTGTTTCTCTCCATTCTGTTTAAAGTCTCTAAAGGCTATATTTGTGTATGTGTGTAAGCACAAGCATGTTGTCAGTGTGTGAGCACTATTACCAGCTACTTAGTAGGCTAGATCAGTGGGTGTTTGGCGCTCCAAACGGCATGTTGGATAGTAACGGTATGGGTAATGAATAGTGTGTGTGTGTGTGTGTGTGTGATATTTATAAGATGGATGGACATTGGATAGTGTACAACTGGATAACTACATCAGATTTATGGATAGTAGATCAGTGTATGCTGGTCACTCCAAAATGAGCTTTTCATAGTATATTTTGTGGTACTGGGTTACTCGAAATATTTGTTGGATAATAAATGTATGATTTTAGCAAATGTGGAGTTAAAACAGTGTTGTTGGATAGTAGTGGGGGTAATGGATAGTAAGTGTGTGGTGATGGATAGCATATGATTAGACAATGGATAGAATAATATTGGGTATTGGTCACTACAACGGCGTGATATTAGATCACTGGATGCTGGTTACTCCAAATGGCGTATATAATAGTAAATAGTAAATATTGGGTATTGGTCGCTACAAAAGGATAGTAAATGTAGGGTGTTGGATAATAAATGTGGATGTAATGCTGTGTACCAGACTGGGTGTTGAACACTCATGTGTTTGATAGTATGTGTAGTTTTAACATTATATTTTCAATTGTACCAATACTGACCCACCCTGCAGAATCAAAGACTTATAAAAACGGTAATAGCGCCTGCTTTGCTAGGCTATCAGCATTAAAAGGTTAGTGTTAGGACTGGTCGGCTTGGTGTAAGGATGATGTGACTGGGTGGGACATGATGCTACAATTCGCCAAACTGCAGACATCTTAGAAATATAACTACAAAACCTTTCAAAGCTACATTAAAAATCAAAATCTCTCTCTGTCTCTCTCTCTGTCTGTCTCTGTCTGTCTGTCTGTCTCTCTCTCTCTCACACACACAAAAGTTTGAACACATGGACGTATTTAACATTATATTTTCCTCTGTACCCATAGAGGCTTATTTGATTATTTCGATCGCTGCAATATTAGTTAATGGTAATTCTATCCAATAAAAAGACCCATATCTCCCCAACATACTACTAATCTTCATCTTCATTATTTATTTGTTCATGACTGATTTACATGAGCTAATTATCACGGTGTTTTTGATTATGAAGTAATTTGTTCGTGTCTTGTGATATTTTCAAAAAAATCATTTTACTTTTTTATATTTCTCTCTTTCGAGCTTTTCTTTAAATTTGTGTAACGAGAACAGTTTAAGATAGTGTACTAATTGACATGCTTCGCTGACTAGAACGTTTGGGGCTTGAGTTCATCATTCATTTCAACATTAAGTATCTCGCATATTAATCAGCGACTCTCTCTCTCTCTCTCTCTCTCTCTCTCTCTCTCTCTCTCTCTCTCACACACACACACACACAACTCAAATTAGGTTTAAAGTCATGATCATATTTCTTATGGCTGCGGCTTGACAAGTAAACTACATTAAATTATAAATAGAGTGAGAATCCATATGTTTTGTTCTCTACATCAATCAGCTGAGTCGCCTGTTGTTTGCTGTATTTAAATCGTTTCACAAATAAACAACGTCACAACCTTAAAGTACATAAATTCTTGCCTTGCTTGACAGTGAAGCCAACGGTCGCCTATATTTCTCAACATACGCTTTATAAAGCAGTTTGGTTGCAGAGCAATTTACGTTGCAACAACCTTAAAGCACACGAAAAGCCTATATTAACGTTGAAGTCCGGCATTAGTGTACAAAGTAGAAACGCTCGCCTCTTTTTCTTCACACCTGCTCTGTCAATCAATAACTTCAGAATCAGGTTTCGTTTGCTGTTTAAGACAAACTTGGAATTTGATATTTTGCAGCACAGATCTTGGTTTTAAAAAGTGAGTCCATTTCTGTCATTGACTTTGTCTATGTTCTTCTCGCCATCATGGTCAGTATCAGTGGAAGATTATAGTGCGTCCCCATTCAATGTTTAATTTCCATATGTGTCAGTAGGTGTGGGTGATAATCAGTAAGTGTATATGCTGTCAGCAACATTGTGCATTGATCAGTAAGCAGCAGTGTTGGTCATTAGAGGGGGTACTGGTTAGTAAAACGGTGTGTTTGTCATTAGAGGTGGTGTTAGTCAGTAGCGACGGGGTGTTGGTAGGTAAATTTTGGTGTGGGTCAGTGTCAGTATGTGTCATTGTTTTTTTATATATGATGACTATCATAATGCTAATTTAATGTTAATTTCTACTGAGGTCAGATGATAACTGTTTTTTGCAATATGTCGTCCTTACTAATAGTTTCAGTTTTTAGCTATCTTCAATTTTTCTCCAATTCAAGCATTTATATAACCTAGGTAGAATCGTCGATATAATTTTGCTTTAACGTTTTCTTTTCTTTTTGTCCCTCCCCCCGTTGATAATCCGTCGAAAATAGATTATCAATAATTGAAGGCACCCTACTTAGACTAAAGAACATTTACCCGACTCTAAACCAAGCAAGCTTTTATAATGTCACTCTAGATTATCATAGTTTTTGCTTTCATATACTAGTTTAATAGTTTATGGATGAATCTTCACAGTCATTTATATGCCTGATTTATCGATAATAAGTTATTATTTGCAATCCAGGTAATGTTACGATTATTAAAGTCCTTACTAGAACAAGAGCTTTTCTGTAAATCTAGTGGTTTACTTGGATATTTTCTAAATAGACCCAATACTTCTTTATTTGATGATCAGGGGCGCCTGCAGTATTATTTTTTTATTTTTTATATTTTTTTTTTTTGGGGGGGCGGGGGCAAACATGTAGTGGTCAACTATTAAGTTTTACGGACGTATGTCAAAACATGTTAGAAGCGCAATCGGAGATGGGGGATAAATGCGGGCGCCCATGTTGGAGATTGTTGCGATGTGTTAAAGAAAAGCATCAAAGTTCACTTTTGTTAGCTAGGCTTGTGGAGCTCTTACAAAATTGTAAATTAATTTTGATGTAATTTAGCATGGGTTTCTAGCTTGAGGGCAAATTCACCTTTGCTGTGTTTTATTATCCTCAATGGATCAGTGGGAACCTCATTTGCATATAGGTGACATATGACAGCCTATTGAAGTGAGTAGTAAGGTGGGGCACTTGAGCCTCAATGGGAATTAGCATTACAGAGACCCCTGGGTCACTATAGCCTCAATGGAAATTTAACATGGAGAAAAATCGTGGGTCAATATAGTATCAAGGGGAATTTAACATGGGAAAAAAGTCTTGGGCCACTATAGCCTCAAGGGAATTGAACATGGGATCTTTTTTTTTTAAATTTTTTAAAATTTTTTTAAATTTAAATTTAAATTTAAAAAAGGGGTAGGCAATTGAAAGGCTATCTCTTTTCGAGAAATATGGCTGGCCCTGAAAAGGGCCTTTGAGTTTTCTTCTTCTTCTTCTTCTGCTTCTAATTTCTTCTTTTTCTCCACCAAGTTCTTATTTTATCTCCTACACTCTTTCTCTTCTTCTCTTTCTTTTTTTTTCCTGCTCTTCTTTCTTCTTCTCTTCCTCCTCTTCTTTCTTCCTCTTCTCATTTTCTTCTTCTTTTTCAATTTTTTCGTTCCATTTGCTTATTCTTATTCTTTCCTCTTCATCCTCCTTCTCCTCCTTTATCTCTTTCATGACACCACTAATCTTGTCCTTTACCTTTTTTAAGTTATTAATTTCCATCTTTACACGATGGGGACTATAGGAATAATGGTCTTCAACGAGTCTTATTAACATCTGTTCCATCATTCCTAAGTTGTCTAAAACGTCTTGCAATGCTTGTATTTTGTCCATTTGGTTAGAAGCCATCTTCTTTGTAGAATGGTTTGAACGATGAATACTGTGGATTCTTATAGTGAAAGCGCGGACGTGAAGGAAAACATCCCCCTAAAACATAAAATTGATCTTACCTAGATCATGACCAAAGAAACAGCAATGCGCGCACGTGAAGGAAAACATCCCCCTACTTTTCTCATTTCATATAATAAAACCCAAACTATACTCTCCACATACGCTAAGAAACAATAAACAAAATCCATAATCTACTATCCACACAATCGTACGTGAGCGATTACAAAACCCAAACTATACTCTCCACATACGCTAAGAAACAATAAACAAAATCCATAATCTACTATCCACACAATCGTACGTGAGCAGTTACAAACACAAACACACAAACACATACCCTCGCACTATGAAAAAAGAGTTAGTGTTTATAATCACACTACTCTACCTACACACACACACACACACACACACACACACATTGGCAAATCGATAGTTATTTCTTTTCTAGAGTATTGGGTAGCCCTTAAAAGGGCTGTTTTTTTTAAACTCCAGATGCACCTATCTAATGGTTGCACCTTCCTGGCCTGGCGCCACACACACATATTCTTCCCCAGTCTCCTTTCACCTTTCTTCTGGGGAGCGCAGAGGGAGGATGATTCGCTTCAACACCCCAATCCTCTGTCTCGGGAATATTGTACGACATCCTCTCTTCTAGTTTCTTTTCCTCCTCTTCCCTCTGTCTTCTCTCCTCCTCTTCGTTCTTCATTCTTTCCTCTTCTACTATAGCCTCCGCGGCCAGTTCATTTAACAGGCGCCTGACATATTCCAGATGTATCTGGAGTTCAAGAAGTTTGCTTATTCTGCTATTCATTCTTGTGTTGATCAATCAACAAGGGTAGCTAGACTGCCCAGCGAGTTTCAATTTATAGTGAAAGCGCGGACGTGATGGAAAACATCCCCCTAAAAACATAAAATTGATCTTACCTAGATCATACCCAAAAAAAACAACAACGCGCGGACCTAAAAGAAACACTCACTCACTTTTTTTTGCTACCCATCACTATTTTTAAATTTTTTATAAATCACTTCAATAGACTATCCACATACGCAAAGCAATCCAATCTAACCCCAAATTTACACCTCAAACACCAAAAAAAAAGACATCATTTTAATCTACTATCCATACCAACTTACTTAACCACTTACAAACACAAACACACAAACACATACCCTCACATTTTTTTAAAAAAGAGTTAGTGTTTATTTTCACACTACTCTACCTACACACATTGGCAAATGGATTGTTATTTCTTTTCTAGAGTATTGGGTAGCCCTGAAAAGGGCTGTTTTTTTGTTTGCTATGGCATTCTTTTTTAGTTTCTAAGAATGCGATGTCCTCTGAGGATAGAATTTCTGGCGATAGGTCTGCTTCTTCGAAAAGAGAAGAAGAACTCTTTGGTGTCAATACGACAATCGACAAAGCCTCTGTCAGCTTCAGGTTGCTGCTGCTGTTGTTGTTGTTGCTGCTGTTGCTGCTGTCTCTGAAGTCTGTACTTCTCTGTCCATTCTTCTTTTTCCCTGTTCATTTCTTCTCTGAAGAGCTCTTCTATCAGGTCTTCAGTGATTTTTAACATTCTCACATTCTCTATTTCTTCTGGCTTCGGTATCAGACTGTGTCTGACCCTATGCAAATTCACGTAGGCTTCGTTGAGCTTAGCTAGTTTGGAGCACATCTTCGTAGGAGGATGAGTCGACAATGGATGGTTAGACTGGAAACAACCCGGTTCTTAAAGTCAAAGCACGGACGTGAAGGAAAACATCCCCCACACGGTTTTTGAGTCGCAACGTTTAGTGAGTGTCATGAGAGGGATAGTAAGAAATGAAAGAGCATCAATCCAACATTATTATAGCTAAACAAAAGACAAAGGCATTTTTTTCAAAACACAACATTTTTTATTCAAAAATCACTTAACACTAAGCAACAACTCTAACATTTTTAACAATAATCCAACAATATAACATCAAACAATTTTTTCAAAACACAACATTTTTTATTCAAAAATCACTTAACACCAAACAACAACAACTCTAACATTTTTTAACAACAATCCAACACTAAAAGTTTCTCCACTAGGTAAAGAGGGATAACAGTCTTCCATGGTTTCTAGTAATCTAGGATGACTTCTCTCAAACTGTTGATTTCTCTGGTATTATCGAATTCTGCATACAGGATGACGTTCACCGTTTCATCAGGGTCTCGGTCTTTAAACTGAATTTCCACACGAATCTGGCCCGATTTTATAGGGTGGAAATGTCCCTCGTCGCTGCCTTGGTCTGGAGTGAAATCGAAAGCCCACAAAGCGTAGCCTCCTGCATAATCCTCGTACGTAATACCGTGACTGGTATTGGTTCCTAACTGTCCGGTGGCTTCGTACAAGGACAAGTACGATCTCAAGTAATTCTTCTTGGTAAAGTCAGGTTCGAAAGGTCGGGTACACAAGGTCTTGCCATCGCGACTGACTTCGATTTTGGACACGCCAAAGTGTTGAAAGTAGAAAGGATTTTTTTCGGCAGCTCCGTTGAAGGCTGTATTCTCAACGATACCAACGATCAAACGTTTGGGTAACTGTCCTTGGAACAGATGATCTTCGATCATGGATCGCTGTCCCTTGGGAATGGTGAAGGTTTTCACTTCCACGCGTCGTATGGGATACTTGGCAGTCGTTCTGCTCAACGTCTGACTGATGTCGTTTCCCACTTTAGGTAACACTTCCACACGGCGTACGTAGAGTCTGGCTTCTAGGATTTTGGTTTTGTAACCGTCACTATCAGCCATCAAAAGGAAAGCGGCACTGCTACGATTCAGTCTCAGGCGGACATCCACCCCGTTCAGCAAATACTTTTCTTGCAACCACATGTCCAAATGCAAACGATCCATCAGTTCTAAACTTGTGTCGGCTCCCGTGATTCTCTTTCTTCGTTCTAGAAATCCATCATTGTTGTCTTTCTTTTCATCAGTTTCCAATATTTCAAACTTGGTAGGTTCGTCAGCTTCCCATACCACACAGGCATTGAGATGAGTGTTCTTGGCATCTATTCCGTACGTCAAGAGATTTTCCAGGTAGGCACGATAAGGGTAAGTATCCATGTTGCTACTGACCAGTTTGTTATTCAAGTACAAGTCCACTCCACTGAACAAGGAATGCATGAAATTGTTGACGGGAGCTACTGCTTCATCGTCTATAGCACCTCCAGTCTTATCTAGAATTTTGACTTTCAGGTACAAGTAACTGCTATTCAGATCGATGTAATCTTCGGGCTGTCCTTTGATTTCAAACTCGATGGGAGCGGAATCGGTCAGTGAGGAGACGGGGTGAAATTCCACCCACTGGGATTCTTGCATCGTCATCATCGTGGGGGGCATGGCAAACAGATCCAGTTCCGTCTTGGAACAAGCGCAAGATTCTCGGTGCATCAGTTTTTTGTCTCTTTTCTCAATAATCGAAAACGTCTAAGTCTCGAACGGTTCTTCTTTTCTTGGCCTTTCTCGCTTGAAGTCTGGTGAAAGGGTGTTTTCTTCGTCGTCTCTTTCTGCCTTGTCCTTGCTGAATGCCTGACTCGGTAGCGTGCAGGGCATTTATAGGTGTTTCTCGTTGGCCTAAAATGTCTTTGCCCGTTTGCAGCAAGACATTTTTGCCTGCCCTCATGAATGCTTCTTTAGGGTTTTGTTTGTCGATGATGACATTTTGGAGAAATTCTTTGCCTTGCGTCAGTGCCGCATCTTTCAAGGCGTGCAATCCGCGTGTCACCATCGGTTTCAACACCGGGGCCACCGAACGAAAGGCCGATTTTAACATGTCTCCTAAACCGTGTCCTCGCTGTCGAGCAACCCCTCGGTACACTGGATACATGACTTACTTACGAGTGAGAGAACCGTTTTCGAAAATGGAGTTTCACCGTGACTTTTCCTTTGGTGAATGGAATATTTTGTCCCAGATCTCCTTTTATAGCAATGTTGACCGTGTCCAAATACGACTTACTGACAGGCAAATAGTGAGGATGTACAAATTCGCGGTGGACGTGGTAAGTGTTTCCACCTTCCTCGTCAGCGTCCGTGGCAGAATCCACTTTGAAAGGAATGACATGCAGTAACGGTACGGAGGTGTGTCCCACCACGTTATACTCCACCACATTGGAGTACACAAACATCAAATTCAGTCCTTGGTTCAGTTCTACCGGGGCACGAAATAACTTCCTAAAAGACTCGTTGTCGTAAACGATGGGTAATTCGTTTTTCTTGATCATGGTCTTTCTCATGTCCATGTCTCCGCCCAACATGTCAAACAATTCAGGACAAAATAAAATGGACATGATTTTACTCCGTTCAAATTTCATCAAGAAGCGACGAGCTGCTTTTTGGTACTCCATGGTGACACTTTTGTTGACATGCTCCAAAGCTTTCAGAAACACGACATTAAACCTGGAGGTTATGGTGCTGACCAAATGTTGACCACTAAAATAATAGCCTGGGGGAATGAACAAGTGATAGGTGGTGTACTTTTGTGTACGGGTTTTCTTGTCATATTTGATATTGCTATCCATCCACTGTTGCATTTGCTAGTCATGAACTTCCACATCAAAAAATTTTTGATTGGGAAGGACATTGAGGACTTGGGTCGGGTGAATCATTTCTACTAAAGCCACTTCCCAATGGGCTTCGTGATCTAACTGGATGGCTTGAGGTAATTTGGCCGTGTAACAGCACAACGTGTTCTTGGGAAACACCTCCATGGAACTGTCACTGGGTAAAGTTAAGTAAAATTGGTTTTGGTGACTCATAATAACAGAGTTCTGTGGCTGTCCGAGGGGTTACTGGACGTCAGAGGCGTGTCTCCGCCCAAGATGGGGTTCTGGTTGTGGTTGGAGTGGTGACTGGCACTGGCACTGGACACAAGGTTCCCGTGGTTCCCGTTCGAGGTGAATTTCAGGGAGGGATTGGGAAGCAGGTAACCCATGCAACTGCTCAATAAAATGGTCCACAATTGTTTGTCTCCTTGTTGCAAACTCAAATTGGCGATGGCTGCCCCGATGACACAATACACCACGAAGATTTGGCAGAAAAAGACGATTTGCGTTTTAGGCACACGTTCTCCACACCACACCCACAAGGGTTGTTTTTGTAAATGTTGCACAGAAGAACTGGGTGAAGGAGGAGTGGTCGACGTACCTGCGTCTGTGTGAAAAGGCATGATGGTCACTTCTTTTTATAGTCGATGACTTGCGAAGCGTCGATCCAAGAATCAAAACTGGGTGGATATCCTTTCCAACGTACTTTGACTTCTTTGACACGTCGTTTGCCCACTTTACGGGTTCTGCGTTCGAGAATGCTTTCGATGTCGTACACGTCGTCTTCTTTTTTGGTGACACGTTGTAACTCGGGCAAATAAAACGTTCCTTTGAGTACTTCTCCGTTCATGTCTTCCAATTTATAGACGGCAGGATGACGGCCATGCACTCGTCCAGTGACGCGAAACAGTTCGGTCGTCCAGTTAGGTAAGTAACCTTTGTCAAAAGTGCGTTTGGTTTTGCCAATGCGCACCCAATCTCCTACGGCCAAGTCTCCACTTTTCTTGGGGACAGCCCTCGTCGGGGACGTACCAAACAGACGCTCAAACACCAGCACTTCGTTGTCGGGAGTCACGTCTTGCGGGGCACGTCCGATGCTTCGATGGTAAGATTGGTTGTACGCTTGCGTTTTGGCAGCACGATACAATTTTTGAACTCCTGCGTAACCTGCAGGATTGGAGGGATCGTAATAAATGCTGGCTAAGACTTTTTCCATTTTTTTGTGTTGGTTGGTGTGTTAATAAGGCACCCACTCTTGGAGGATGCTACTCTTTTTCTCTTGGGGTATTTTCTTGGATTGCAATGCTTTGCGTGTGGGACCGGCAATAGGTGTTGAAGAGGAGGAGGATGTCTGAGCGGGGGATATAGGTTCTTGTTTCACTTCTGTCTTCACTTCTGTCTTCACTTTCTTTTTCTCTTGTGATGAAGAAGGGGTGGCCATGATCTTTTTAATCCATCCAATTCTGGAGGTAGGTGGTGTTGTTAACTTGCGTACTTTTTCTGGTGGAGTTTGAAACCCTTCTTCTTCTTCTTCTTTTCCTTTTTCTGTCTTGGTCACTGGTACTGGTGGTACTGGTACTGGTACTGGTGATGGTGCTGGACTTTTCATCAAGGTCTTAAAATCTTTCAGAGTGGGTAGAGCTGTTTCGTCTAAAGCTTTCTGGTGAAAGAGTTGCAGTCGTTGCAAGAGTTGACCGTACTTTTGCGATTTTTCTGTTTCGGACAAATCTTAGCGATCCATCAAGGACTGCAATTCGTGTTGTAACTGGGACATCTCGCTCAAATGGGGATTGGGAGGTAAATGCGGGGTGTGTTGTTCTTGCCAACGATGGTATTCCATCCATCGTTTGTAAAGCACTAAAGCTAGTTTTCGTCCTTCCATGGGGTTGTCAGGGGTCGATTCTGAGATCTTGGAACTTCCGAGGCCTTTTTATCTTGCTCCCACCAGTCCTCCCAACATGGTTCCCAAGACTCCTTTCAGTATGGGGCCTAACAAGAGAGGTAAAATACCTCCACGTTGCACTAACATCTTCTTTTTTTGACGAATGGGAATTTTCTTTTGAACCATTTGGCGAAGAACGTGACGATGTTTGCCTAAGCATTGTTTCTGGTGTTTGGACAAAGGGATCGTGCCTTTCAAAACGTTCAAACAACATTCGCACACGGTATCGATGACCTCTTTGGAGGCCGTTTGAATGAGTTTTTTTCGTAGGGGTGGAGAAGCTTTGGACAGGACAGATAACATGTCCCCATGTTTGGCTAAACGTGGTGGCAGTCCTTTCCTTTTCTTTCCTTGGGGTTTTCTGGAGGGTGACATCTTTGAGTCTTCAGGAGCACCAAAAAACACTGATACCCGACTTGGTCACAGGCCTTTTTTATACTGGAACGCGTCGCCACTGATTGTCTTGACGTCGTATTAGTTTGAGGACAGGCATGACACGTCGTGCAGGGGTACGTAACGGACTAAATCGAGCCAGTTCTTGCTTGGACAAATCCAGTAAACTTTGTAACATGCCCGATCTTTCTTGAACTTTGATTTTGGGAGAAGGTACTTTGTGAGCAGCAGCCACTGCCACTAAATTGGAAGGTCCTGCCACTGGGGAAGTTCTTCTTGGGGTCATCAACGGAGAAGTTCTTGGTGTGATCAACGTCTCCAAGTACTCTTCAGTTCTGGGTGTCATTAACGGAGAAGTGGACAAACGTGAGGCTGCCGGAGACGCAGTCACCGCCGTGGCAGGTCGTGGTTTGCGAGTGTAAGGTTGAGTCCTGGCCGAAGTGCCTCTCTTGCGACTAGTTTTCTGTGGACTTTTCTTTTTCTGGGGACTTTTTCTCTGTTTCTTTTTCTGGGGGCTTCTTTTCTTTTTCCGGGGTGGTGGTGTCTGGTCAGAGGAGGGTCCTGCCACTGTTGAAGTTCTCCTTGGGGACCTGGTCTTTTTCTTCTTGGGGCTTCGTTGGACTTTTGGCTTGGGTATAACTTTGGGGGCATTAGGATCCCATCTTAAGAGTGAGCGAATGATGACCCCTCCTAGAGTACCGCTCCCTCCAGGTTTCAAAATGATTTGTTTTTTTGGTTTGAGTGTCGATGCGGGGATCGGCCAGTTGGACCAAAGCGACTTTGTTTCGATCAAAAAAGCATTTGGTTTGATGAGGAATCTGAATGATTCCTTGGAGTAATTGACGTGCCGTCACCGTGAACCATCGTAAGACTTCTTAGAGACTAGCTTCTAAGACACGGGCTCGTGTTTGTGGATCTTTTTCTCGACTGATGCCATACAAGGCACGAATCAATTTGACGGGAAGATGCGACTGAAGGGACGTCATGTTCGCACTGAGAGTGAGACAGACGAAAAAGGGTCTGAGGTTTTTATAGATTTTTTTTATGTGGAGCGAAATGAAGTCGAGGACGGAGACGTGTACAGGACAGGCCCTCCGTCTTGGCACCAGTGGTGAAACAAGTGGGTACGAAATCGCAAATCCTCGGGAGTCGTAGGTTTCAAATCGACGAGTAAATAGGCGTGTGGCGTTTGAGTGGCATCGTACTACGCCTGAGTCAGCCAAGGCGTTCCTAACTGTTTGGCTAAGACTTGCACTTGCGATTTATCTCGAGGGCTTTTAAACAAGACCACGTAATGCGCATTGAGACTGATGGTGCGATGGGCTTTACTTTGTTGAAACAAATTTTGGGTGATGTAAACGACACTGGCATTACGGTGATGCCCTTTGCGCGTGAACCACAGTTTAATTTCTTCTTCGTCTTCTCCTAACATGTCGTCGAAAATGACCAAATGGGTTTGACGGGAGTCAGAGACGATGCCGTCGTCTTCTTTAGGAATGCCTTCCACAAACACGATGGAATCACCTTGACTTTCTCGCAAGAGGCTGTACGCCGATTGCCACTCTTTGTAACACCACACGATTCGTTGAGGGGGTCGATCGATCAAATGATGTTTATGTTCGATCAAACGTTTGACGAATTCGGTTTTGCCTGAACCGCTAGGTCCAGCAATGAGCATGTTAAAGGGATGGCGAAGATACAAAGCCTCCCAACTGGCACGATCTAAGTGTTCGTCGATGACTTTGACAGTAGAGGAAGAGGGAGCAGAGACAGCAGAGGTAGCCGTAGTGTTAGGAATGTCACTTGTGACACGAAAACAAGCAAGACGAGAGTTTATATACTTTTTTCAGGACACGTTTATTGAATGTTTTAAACATGAATACGAAAGACAAAAATACATCAAAGCCAAAGGCTTAAGTACAACGATAAAAGGCACATGATAACCATCAACGTGGAATAAACACAAGTGTCTGTACAACATGTTTTGGGTAATGTTCTGACCAGTTCTATAGGGGTAAGGTCACACAAGTGTCCTCCCGAAAGGGTCTTTCAGGCCTGTCCACGACAGTCCCGTCCTGGGTGACGGGTTCTTCTGGCACCGTCACTAACACGGGTTGAAAAGTAACTTTTTTCCTTGAATAACTCTCGTGCATACTGGGCCACCTCTTGGGTCCAAGCCAAACCAATCTGGTTTCTTCTTCGTCAACGACATGGTAAGTTACTTCAATGAACAATGAACTATCGATCTTGCCTAGGGTTCCTTTTTATATACAGACCAATACCGACGTGACCGTACGGCAACGTAAAGTGATTGGGAAGTCGCACTCGCTTCTGGTATACAATTTGATAGACTTTTTCCAAGGGTCGACTGACGATGTGGTGAGTGGGTAAACGTACAATCTTGTTCGGTTGATAGGTGGTCACTTTAAAGTTTCCATCCTCTCCCGATTGCAAGGCTTCTTTCAATACCCCAAAGTTGACCACTCGACTGGTACGATGATTCAGAGTCAGTCCTTTCACTTTGCACGTCGTGTACACTTCTCCTTGTTTGTCCCGGTATTCGTAGCCGTAATGTTTGGGACCGCCACTGACGAAACTTAGAATCTTGTCGTCGGGATGCTCGTCTGTCCAGGCTCCTAAACGGTCTCCTTCGATGTCAGGGTGCTGTTGAATCGGGCGATGGATGTAAATGCAACTGTCCATGTCAAAGTACAGGACGCGTTCTTCTAACAGTTCTAAAGCTTCGTACAATTTTAAGCGAGCATGAGCTGTCACGTAAGCCGCAATGATGACATTTCCAAAAGGGTCGTCTTGTACAAAGTCCAGATCTTCTTCGTAATTGACCAAGATCAAATCCTCTCGAACGACGTCCACGTGTTTCATGTATTTGGTTTTGTCGTGAATCATCTGGAAGTAGCGGGAAGGTTCTGTCAAATATTCCGTCTTGGGTAAACACGGTCGTTGTGCCATTTTACCCCACAAGCAATTTAACATCACTTTGGCAAACGATCGCCTGCCTTCGTTTTTTTCGATGTGGTCTAAAGAGATGCCTTCTTGTTCGTAGTATTTCTCTTTGAATTGTATTTGGTCTTCGGGAGTGTGACACCAGGAAGGATAGCCGCTGGCTTCTTGTTTCAGTTTCAAAAAGGCATCCACGTAGTCGACGAAAATGCCTTTCTGAGTAGGGTCACCCTTGTGGTACTGTTGTGTCTTGGGAAAGTGGCAAATTTCGTACACTTCTAACAGTTGGTATCCCATGTCCAGAGCTTTGAACAATTCCACGCTGACCCAGGTTCCCGTCAAGGCACGTTCTTCCTGGCTGTGATGGCAAGGTTGGTCCTGGTTGCACGTTTCGGCACAAGTACGGCACAAGGGAAACATCAGTTTGCCTTGACAATGGTGAGGTAAGACGGGATGGTATAGGTTCGTGGGAGGCAAAACTTTACACTTGATCAAGCCTTCGTATTGTCGAATGTTTTTCAGGTCGATGTGTTCCGTCAGCAATTGCGGGTGCCCTACGGGAAAGCGACAATATTTGCACACGTAGGGATACAGCGAACACACGTCCAAGTATTTGATTTCTTCTCCTTTCTCTTCGTCGGCTTGGTACAGCAAACAGGTGGCATTGGTCCTTCCTCCGTACAAACTATCCCTCGGGTTCAACAGGTCCATGAACTGGTAACTTTCCACGAGGCGTTTAAACTCGGGATCGGTTTTCATACGGTGATCGTACTCGTGTTCCCACATTTCCACCACTTGGTATCCTTGCTGTTCTAACTTTAGGCACCGCTGACAAGTGTCCTGGTACAAGTCTTCCATGGTTCGTTGTAAAAACTGATTTTTAGTGCTACGGTCAGGGTAACAGACGGGACATCCGTGAAATAAGCAGCCGTTAAACTCGTACACGATCTTGGGGTTTTCTAGGTCCCAGCCATCGACCGAATGCGTTCCGATGGTCTTTTCGCCTCCTCCGTTGCGGGCATGCTGAATCCATTTGTCTTCCTTGTCGCCCAAGTAATGTAACCAGCGTAGGGCTTTGACCGAGTATTGACGCTTGACATAGTGGGTCGTTTGAGGGCTGATGACAGCTACGGTGTTTTCAGGCATGAATCGTTGTCGGTACACTAAGGAACACGCTTTGGCAATGGTGCAAGCTTCTTTCAAAGGATCGACCCCTCCGTGTTCCATGAACAGTTCTCGAAATTTTCCACAGCAACGCCGTAAAATGTCCACGTCGGAACGACAATACTTTAGCATTTCTTCCTGAAAGTCGAAAGGGTCCGAGGCGTGAGCCTGGTACCAGGCGTAGAAAGCTTCTCGTTGTTCGGTACGCATGTTGTCGGGGTCGTAATAGTGAGCCTCAGGCAAATGGGGTAGAACGGCGTGTTGATTGGCTTCCGTATTGAAAAAGTGTGGAAAGTACCCTTTAGCCATTTCTGTCATTCCAAACGTTTTAGGCATTCGACTCAAAGGCATGGCCAAATAGCTCATCGAATCTTTAAACTGCACTTGTCCCACTTGCATGAAAATGATTTTGGCTCCTTTCAAAGTGACTTTAGGACGTTCGGTGCCTTGTTCCGTATAGTATCTGAGAAGAAACTGTCCATCGTATCCGGAGAAATTGTGAGCCATCACCGTGGCATGACGATGACAATCTCCGTAACGTTCGATGTCCTCTTGGCTCCACGTCTTGTCGATGGGGTCTAAGACCCATTGGGCAAAATCGGCTAACGTGTTCGGTCCCCGAAAGATTTTTTCACGTCCTCCAGGAATCTTGCTGCAGTGAGGGCAATAACTGAAGATAGGTTCTTGAATGCACTTCTCGCACGCTCGATGAGCCACGCAGAAATTAGGAATGTGAATGCCAGTCTCTTGCATGCATTCGAAATCGAAAAAGATGAAATTGCCTTTCTTCTTGTGACCGTCCTCTTTCTCTGGTGGGGGATGGTATTTTTGCACGTAGCATTCGTGTTCCAAGTCCACGATGTGGTGACAAATGTGACATTTTTTCTTTCCTCGACATACGTGTGCCTTGGCATTATTGGTAAGTATGCCTTGTCCACAGGTAGGGCACAATCTCAGCAGTTGACAAGCACATTTCTTCTGTGAACCTTGTGTTTTCAAATGTTGTTGGTAACAGGTAGGGCTGACAAACGTGCGCAGACAAGTCGAACAAACACTGGTCCTTCGCTCAGACAGGGTGGAGAGGCCAAACATTCTGGGCATTTCCATCCACAATGCTTGTGTTGCTCTCGATTATTATAATCATAGTCACATTTCTCACAATAATAAACATATCCCAGGAATCCGGTGATACTGGTAATGGTATCGAAATGGTCATCGTGATGATAGACATGAATGTATTTTCCGTCCTTAAAATCTTGGCCTCGAAACAACAGAGGCCCGCGCACTTCTTGAGGGTGCACTTTCAAGGTGTAGCGTGGAGCTAGGGCATCTTGCAATTTTTGCATCTCAGGAATGCCACAGGGTGTGTCTTTGGACAGTCCGGCTTGTTGCAACAGGAGTTCTGCTTCGTTTCGTTGTTTGGCTCGGTCCGATTGTCGAATAGTTTTCCAGGCTCTTTTCCATTCTGCCGTGTCGTTCTTGTTGGCATAGGTTCGTCCCACCACGATGGCTCGAGCTAAACACATCTGGTCTTGAGGATTGTGAATTTGGACAAGGCTACGCTTAATGCTGCGAAGCTCGTTCACCAATAACATCTTTTTGCGTCCAGTCCCTTGAGTAAGAGAGACGTGAGCCATTTTCAGTGTGGCTTTACCATCGGTGATGTCAAACTGGTCATTAGATTGTTGTACGTGTTGAATCTTGTCCATGATTTTGGAAGAGGTTAGTTCTGCGGGTCTGCTAAACTCGATCCAAACAGGGGATTTCAAACCGTCGTGATCTATGGATAGTGTCAAGCGATCGTCTTCTTTGGGTTGACATTGTCGCTTGAGTGCGGTGAGCAAAGAATCCCACATCTCGGTGATAAACCCTTCTGCTTTCTCCAAGGGTACGTCGGACTTGAAATCTTTAAACTTCACCGTGTAGGTGTAAGCCGTGGTTCTAAATTTTCTAGAGGAGCGCTTTTCCGTCTCTCGAATGGAATAGTATTTTTCAGGGTTGACTAAGGGTGACGAACTTGGTTTAGAGGTTTCAAATTCTGGTTCACTCATGTCCTCTTCAAAATCACTGGCATGAATTTGTGCCAAGATTTCAGCTCTGGTACGAGGCGATAGATCACGTTTCTGCCTCTTACTTTCTTCTTCTTCTTTCTTCTCGAATAAATGGGATCGTTTCATCTTGAGTGCAAAACGTCAAATGACTCAAGTGTAAACACCATAGACTAATTTATAGTCATGGCAGATCAGCGTATATAAAAGGGTGTGTGTCTTGTTCTTTCACTATTCATTTCACTCTCAAGCCGAGCACAACGATGGAAGAGACTACCCAGATGGAACGTTTCGTCAGAGCTTTGCGAGGGGTCATTAGAAAATTCTCTTCAGACCAGCCGACGGACTACTCTCCTTCCTTTCGAGATAAAAGTCAAGATACTTGCTATATCTGTCAGAAGAAAGGGCATTGGTCTTCAGAGTGTCCAGACCGTCAAAAAAGAAAAAAAACCGGGGCTAAAAAAGACAAAAGTCAAGATACCTGTTATTATTGTAAAGAAAAAGGACATTGGTCTCCAGATTGCCAAAAAAAGAAACAAGAGGAGTCAGAAGAAAGGAAGGATTCTTCAGAAGAAGAGAGGGATTCTTCGGAAGAAGAGAGGGATTCTTCGAAAGAAGAGAGGGATTCTTCAGAGGAAGAAGAGGAAGAAAGAAGACAATTCTATTTAAAAGAGGCAAAGAAACAGGAGAAGAAAAGAAGAAGGGAAGAAAATGAGGAAAAAACGGTGAAGAAATTCAAAAAACAGAGAGACTAAACAAGGAGAAAGAAGAAGTCAATGAACGTTTAATTAAAGTGTTCTGTTGTGAATTGTGAATTGGATTGTAACTATGGAGAAAAGAATACATTAATGATATAAGGTAAGTGTCTTTGAGTTTTGATTTTAAAATAAGAAGCTACACTCACGCACTCATACGCAGACATGTACTATAAGGGTAAAATGGTTTGTTTTTTTTTTTGTTGATTTTTGAGTTATTGGCAAATTGAAAGGCTATCTCTTTTCGAGAGAAGTGGGTGGCCCTGAAAAGGGCCCTTTTATTTTGGTGTAGGGGTGAGTTTAACCAATCAACTTTAACTGCCTTAAGCCTTTGCCACGGCCGAGGCCTACTTCTGATGATTGGGTTGAAATCACTAAGGGTGGTACGATAGGCTTAGTCACAGGGTTGGCGTGTTTAGCTCGGGAAGGTCGTATTCTCTTCGGTCGTGATAAAGAAGTCTGATACATTTGTTTCAGACTTCTTAACTCCGCTAAAATGTCCAACAGTACCGTGGCCGTTTGATTTTCACCCTCTTGTTTCTTTGCTGCTACTTCTTCTTGCTGTTGTTGCTGTTGTTTTTTTCTTACCTCTTCTTGTTGCTGTTGCTGTTGCTGTAGGAGAAAAGCTTGTTCCGCTTCCTTTTGTCGTTGCATAAATTTCTCCAATTCTTCTTTCTGTCTCTGTCTAAAATTCTCCACTTGCGGTAATGAAGAAGGTAACGAAGGTTCCGGAACAAATTCTTGCGAGGTAAGAAAATCCACAAAATCCCAATGTACCTCTTCTGAAAGTAAGTCCGGGTTCCCTTGGGCAGTCTCCCCTGCTGGTGCACCCCAATGGATCGTTTTCTGAGTTTCCGTCATGTTGAATCACTGTCGCATAGATTGACTGCACACAAGCACTAACGAATCTATATAGACCACGTGACGTCACAGACTACTCTCTTCGGATTGGATGCGAGCTGACTGAATTTTGTAACGCGTGTTCGGATTGGTGAATGAATTCAATCCGTTTCAATCCTTCCTGTACCTATAAATAAGCGCAGTTCACTGCATTGATTCACCTATTCTCGTCGCCTCAAGATGTGGACCACAGTTGAGTCATCCACCCTTGTGTCTTCCATGATGTTTAGGACGGACATGCTCATGTATGTCAGGTCCAAGTGGACTGTTGTTGATAGGACAGATACTAGTCAATGGATGAGGAGAGTTTACATAGAAAGACAAGGATGTCTCAAGAGGGTACTTGTGTATGGACCGGCAGTTAGAAGGAGTTTAAGAAGAAGAAGAAGATGTGACAGATGCCATCTATGTTAATATTAATATTAACATAAACCCAAAGGCCCTTTTCAGGGCCAGCCATATTTCTCGAAAAGAGATAGCCTTTCAATTGCCTACCCCTTTTTTAAATTTAAATTTAAATTTAAAAAAATTTTAAAAAATTTAAAAAAAAAATCCCATGTTCAATTCCTTTGAGGCTATAGTGGCCCAAGACTTTTTTCCCATATTCAATTCCCCTTGAGGCTATAGTGGCCCAAGACTGTTTCCCATGTTAAATTCCCCTTGAGGCTATATTGACCCACGATTTTTCTCCATGTTAAATTTCCATTGAGGCTATAGTGACCCAGGGGTCTCTGTAATGCTAATTCCCATTGAGGCTCTAGTGCCCCACCTTACTACTGAAGTGTCCAATTCCTGTATATTGTTCCGGCAGACTGGTAAGGGACCAATCATTAAATTTTCGGCAGGCGGTAGGGGTAGTGGAATGCGCAAATTTTTATTTGAGAATTGGACATTTTGTTTTTGTTTGCCTCAGATTAATAATAATAATAATAATAATAATAATAATAATAATAATAATAATAATAATAATAATAATAATAATAATGAGGACTTTGTATAGCGCCTAATCTTTAGAAGCTGTAAGCGCTTTACAACATTAGAGAACACCTATAACATAAAAAACCCATATATAATGATATGATTACAAAAACAAACACCATAAAATTAGAAAACAAAAACATATGCTGAAAATATTTCAGGTAGGAAACATTATTAGGTCTTTAAGTTTGTTCTTGCAGCCGAAATAAGTGAGTTTTAAGAGCACTCTTGAATGGGATCACTATGTCTTTGTGTATACGTTCAGTGGGCAATTCATTCCATGTCGCTGGGCCCTGGTATGCAAAAGAACGCTGTCCATATGACTTTGTTTTCATAGTGGGAATAATGAGTATACGATTGTCAGAAGAGGAGCGTAAGTATCTTGCTGGTGTGTACACATGGGTGAGGTCGGATATGTATGTTGGACTGGAGTCCGTCAGTGAAACGTAGCACAGAGAACAAATTTTGTGTTTGATTCTGAATCGAATGGATAGCCAGTGTAGGGTACAGAGCAGCGGGGAGGTGTGCTCTGATTGTGGTACTCTAAGTATGATCCGAGCAGCTGTGTTTTGAACTTTTTGAAATTTCTGTTGTAGATATTGAGATAAACCAGACATAAGTGAGTTACAATAGTCCAGTCTTGAAAGTACCAATGAACACACAAGTGTTTTAGTGGCATCAACTGAAAGATATTTGCGAATGGAGCTGATTCGTCTCAGCTCAAGATGTGCAGCCTTGCATATGTTCATGACATGTTCGTGCAATGTGAGAGTACCGTCCAGAGTAACACCTAGGTTTCGTACTGATTGTGTGAATTTAATGTTGGTGTTGCTGATATCTATTGTCTGAGGTAAAGAATGTGAATGAGAAAGTCTTTGTGTTGTGATCAGAATGGCCTTAGTTTTATCATCATTCATCTGCAGCTTGTTACATGTCATCCATGATTTCACATCAGAAATGCACCTCTCTACACCTTGGATGGTAGCATCAACTTCAGTTGGGTGGCTAGATTTGTATATTTGGGTGTCATCAACGTACAATTGGTGAGACACTGGATGATGATCTATGACACTTGAGAGTGGCTGAGTGTACAGAATGAAGAGAACAGGTCCAACAACAGACCCCTGTGGAACAACACAACATAGATTAACTGGGCTGGAGTGTATTCCATTTGCGGACACAATTTATGTCCTGCTGACTAAATAGGACTTGAACTACAGTGAGGCTGTATCATGAATGCCAAATACATGCTGGAGACGGTGAAGTAATATATCATGGTCTATTGTGTCAAATGCTGCAGACAAATCAAGGAGGGTGAGGACTGTAATCTTTCCGCTATCCAACGCAGAGAAAATGTCATTAACTACTTTTAGAAGAGTAGTTTCAGTACTGTGGCAAGGGCCTTCATGCAGATTGTACATTGCTAAAAAGACTGTTTGAATTCAGATGAGATACAAGCTGGGATAGAACAACCTTTTCTAAGATATTTGATATGAATGGGAGATTAGAAACTGGGCTGTAGTTCTTTAAATCGTTATGGTCTAGTGTTGGTGTCTTCAGCAGAGGCTTTACAATGGCAGCTAATAACATTGATATAGTAGGTTGTTCCGTTTCTCTTTTTTGATTTTTCCCCTCTATAAATCAGAGCAAGAATATGTATTTTAGACCTACTTGAGAACGGGACATGTTTTATTTTTTTCATTATTTGTTTTGTAAAAGAAAAAATTAAAAATAAATATAACAAAATCCCTGGCTCTTCCCCACGAGAGTAGTAAAAGGGGTGAGATTAGCGACAATGGGAATTAGCATTACAGACCCCCCCCCCCGGGTAAGATTAGCGACAATGGAAATTTAACATTAACCACCCTGGGGAAGATTAGCGACAATGGAAATTTAACATGGGCAAAAAACCCTGGGTAAGATTAGCGACAATGGAATTTAACATTGGAGAAAGGAAAAAAAAAGGAAATATCCATTCTAGGGACAAAGGCATTCGAACAATGGAAATTTAACATGGGAGATATTGCTGGGTCAGTCTAGGGACAAAGGCAATTGAACATGGGGAATAGAGTTTGGGCTTGTCTAGGGACAAGGGGAATTGAACATGGGGAATAGAGTTTGGGCCTGTATAGGGACAAGGGGAATTGAACATGCGATTTTTTTAAAACATTTTTTTTCAAAAAGGGGTAGGCAATGGAAAGTCAGTCTCTTTTCGAGAAATGTGGGTGGCCATGAAAAGGGCCTTTGGTTTTATGTTAATATTAACATAGACGGCATCTGTCACATCTTCTTCTTCTTAAACTCCTTCTAACTGCAGGTCCATACACAAGTACCCTCTTGAGGCATCCTTGTCTTTCTATGTAAACTCTTCTCATCCATAGACTAGTATCTGTCCTATCGACAACAGTCCGCTTGGATCGGACATACATGGGTATGTCCGTCCTGAACATCATTGTTGACACAAGGGTGGAAGATTGAACGTCGGTCCACATCTTGAGGCTCCGAGAACAGGTGAGTGATTGCGTTGAACTGCGCTTATTTATAGGGAGAGGAAGGATTGAAACGGATTGAGCTCATTGACCAATCCAAACACGCGTGACAAAATTCAGTCAGCCCGCATCCAATCCGAAGAGAGCAGTCTGTGACGTCACGTGGTCTATATAGATTCGCTAGCGCTTGTGTGCAGTCAATCGATGCGAGACAGTGATTCAACATGACGGAAACTCAGAAAACGATTCAGTGGGGTGCACCAGCAGTGGAGACCGCCCAAGGGAACCCGGACTTACTTTCAGAAGAGGTACATTGGGATTTTGTGGATTTTCTTACCTCGCAAGAATTTGTTCCGGAACCTTAGTCTCATTCTTCATTACCGCAAGTGGAGAATTTTAGACAGAGACAGAAAGAAGAATTGGAGAAATTTATGCAACGACAAAAGGAAGCGGAACAAGCTTTTCTCCTACAGCAACAGCAACAGCAACAAGAAGAGGTAAGAAAAAAACAACAACAAGAAGAAGTAGCAGCAAAGAAACAAGAGGGTGAAAATCAAACGGCCACGGTACTGTTGGACATTTTAGCGGAGTTAAGAAGTCTGAAACAAATGTATCAGACTTCTTTATCACGACCGAAGAGAATACGACCTTCCCGAGCTAAACACGCCAACCCTGTGACTAAGCCTATCGTACCACCCTTAGTGATTTCACCCCAATCATCATCATCAGAAGTAGGCCTCGGCCGTGGCAAAGGCTTAAGGCAGTTAAAGTTGATTGCTTAAACTCACCCCTACTCCAAAAAAGGCCATTTTCAGGGCCACCCACTTCTCTCGAAAAGAAATAGCCTTTCAATTTGCCAATAACTCAAAAATCAAGAAAAAAAAACCATTTTACCCTTATAGTACGTGTCTGTGTATGAGTGCGTGAGTGTAGCTTCTTATTTAAAATCAAAACTCAAAGACACTTACCTTATATAATTAATGTATTCTTTTCTCCATAGTTACAATCCAATTCACAATTCACAACATAACAGTTTATAAAGTTCATACACTTCTTCTGTTTCTTTTTTTTTTTACTCTCTTTTTTTTTCAATTTCTTCACCGTCACAGTCTTTTCCTCCTCACTTTCTTCCCTTCTTCTTTTCTTCTCCTGTTTCTTTTTTCTTCACCTGGCTGCTTTCTTCCTCTGAAGAATCTCTCTCTTCTTCTGAAGAATCCCTCTTTTCTTCTGACTCCTCTTATTTCTTTTTTGGGCAATCTGGAGACCAATGTCCTTTTTCTTTACAATAATAACAGGTATCTTGACTTTTGTCTTTTCTAGCCCCTGTTTTTTTTTTCTTTTTTGACGGTCTGGACACTCTGAAGACCAATGCCCTTTCTTCTGACAGATATAGCAAGTATCTTGACTTTTATCTCGAAAGGAAGGAGAGTAGTCCGTCGGCTGGTCTGAAGAGAATTTTCTAATGATCCCTCGCAAAGCTCTGATGAAACGTTCCATCTGGGTAGTCTCTTCCATCGTTGTGCTCGTTTTGAGAGTGAAATGAATAGTGAAAGGACAAGACACACACCCTTTTATATACGCTGGTTTGCCATGACTATAAATTAGTCTATGGTGTTTAAACGTGAGTCATTTGACGTTTTGCACTCAAGATGAAACGATCCTATTCATTCGAGAAGAAAGAAGAAGAAAGTAAGAGGCAGAAACGTGATCTATCGCCTCGTACCAGAGCTGAAGTCTTGGCACAAATTCATGCCAGTGATTTTGAAGAGGACATGAGTGAATCAGAATCCGAACCCTCTAAACAAAGGTCACCACCCATAGTCAACCCTGAAAAGTACTATTCCATTCGAGAGACGGAAAAGCGCTCCTGTAGAAAATTTAGAACCACGGCTTACACCTGCACAGTGAAGTTTAAAGATTTCAAGGCCGACGTACCATTGGAGAAAGCAGAAGGGTTTATCACCGAGATGTGGGATTCTTTGCTCACCGCACTCAAGCGGCAATGTCAACCCAAAGAAGACGATCGCTTGACACTATCCATAGATCACGACGGTTTGAAAACCCCTGTTTGGATCGAGTTTAGCAGACCCGCAGAACTAACCCCTTCCAAAGTCATGGACAAGATTCAACACGTACAACAATCTAATGACCAGTTTGACATCACCGATGGAAAAGCCACACTGAAAATGGCCCACGTCTCTCCTCCTCAAGGGACCGGACAACGCAATAAGGTGTTATTGGTGAACGACCTTCGCAACACCAAAAAGAGTCTCGTCCAAATTCACAATTCTCAAGACCAGATGTGTTTAGCCCGAGCCATCGTGGTGGGACGAACCTATGCCAACAAGAACGACACGGCAGAATGGAAAAGAGCCTGGAAAACTATTCAACGATCCGACCGAGCCAAACAACGAAACGAAGCAGAACTCCTGTTACAACAAGCCGGACTGTCCAAAGACACACCCTGTGGCATTCCTGAGATGCAAAAATTGCAAGATGTCCTAGCTCCGTTCTACACCTTGAAAGTGCACCCTCAAGAAATGCTCGGACCTCTGTTGTTTCGAGGCCAAGACTTTAAGGACGGAAAATACATTCATGTCTATCATCACGATGACCATTTCGATACCATTACCACTATCACTGGATTCCTGGGATACAGTTATTACTGTGAGAAATGTGACTATGGCTATAACAATCGAGAGCAACACAAACATTGCGGATGGAAATGCTCAGGATGTTTGGCCTCTCCACCCTGTCTGAGCGATGGACAAGAAAGAGTACATTGTCCTTCTTGTCTGCGTACGTTTGTCAGCCCTACCTGTTACCAACAACATCTGAAGACGCAAGGTTCACAGCAGAAATGTGCTTGTCAACTGCTGAGATTGTGCCCTACGTGTGGACAAGGCCTACGTACCAATAATGCCAAGGCACACATATGTTCAGGAAAAAAAAATGTCACATTTGTCACCACATCGTGGACTTGGAACACGAATGCTACGTGCAAAAATACCAACCCCCACCAGAGAAAGAGGACGGTCACAAGAAGAAAGGCAATTTCATCTTTTTCAATTTCGAATGCATGCAAGAGACTGGCATTCACATTCCTAATTTCTGCGTGGCTCATCGAGCGTGCGAGAAGTGCATTCAAGAACCTATCTTCAGTCATTGCCCTCACTGCAGCAAGATTCCTGGAGGACGTGAAAAAATCTTTCGGGGACCGAACACGTTAGCCGATTTTGCCCAATGGGTCTTAGACCCCATCGACAAGACGTGGAGCCAAGAGGACATCGAACGTTACGGAGATTGTCATCGTCATGCCACGGTGATGGCTCACATTTTCTCCGGATACGATGGACAGTTTCTTTTGAGATACTATACGGAACAAGGCACCGAACGTCCTAAAGTCACTTTGAAAGGAGCCAAAATCATTTTCATGCAAGTGGGACAAGTGCAGTTTAAAGATTCGATGAGCTATTTGGCCATGCCTTTGAGTCGAATGCCTAAAACGTTTGGAATGACAGAAATGGCTAAAGGGTACTTTCCACACTTTTTCAATACGGAAGCCAATCAACACGCCGTTCTACCCCATTTGCCTGAGGCTCACTATTACGACCCCGACAACATGCGTACCGAACAACGAGAAGCTTTCTACGCTTGGTACCAGGCTCACGCCTCGGACCCTTTCGACTTTCAGGAAGAAATGCTAAAGTATTGTCGTTCCGACGTGGACATTTTACGGCGTTGCTGTGGAAAATTTCGAGAACTGTTCATGGAACACGGAGGGGTCGATCCTTTGAAAGAAGCTTGCACCACTGCCAAAGCGTGTTCCTTAGTGTATCGACAACGATTCATGCCTGAAAACACCGTGGCTGTCATCAGTCCTCAAACGACCTACTATGTCAAACGTCAGTACTCGGTCAAAGCCCTACGTTGGTTACATTACCTGTGCGACAAGGAAGACAAATGGATTCAACATGCCCGCAACGGAGGAGGCGAAAAGACCATCGGAACGCATTCGGTCGATGGCTGGGACTTAGAAAACCCCAAGATCGTGTACGAGTTTAACGGTTGCTTATTTCACGGATGTCCCGTCTGTTACCCTGACCGTGGCACTAAAAATCAGTTTTTGCAACGAACCATGGAAGACTTGTACCAGGACACTTGTCAGCGACGCCTAAAGTTAGAACTGCAAGGATACCAAGTGGTGGAAATGTGGGAACACGAGTACGATCACCGTATGAAAACCGATCCCGAGTTTAGACGTGCCGTGGAAAGTTACAAGCTGATGGACCCCCTGAACCCGAGGGATAGTTTGTATGGAGGAAGGACCAATGCCACCTGTTTGCTGTACCAAGCCGACGAAGAGAAAGGAGAAGAAATCAAATACTTGGACGTGTGTTCGCTGTATCCCTACGTGTGCAAATATTGTCGCTTTTCTGCAGGGCACCCGCAATTGCCGACGGAACACATCAACCTGAAAAACATTCGACAATACGAAGGCTTGATCAAGTGTAAAGTTTTGATTCCCATGAACCTATACCATCCCATGCTACCTCACCATTGCCAAGGCAAACTGATGTTTCCTTTGTGCCGTACTTGTGCCGAAACGAGCAACCAAGACCAACCTTGTCAGCACACCCAGGACGAACGGGCCTTGACGGGGACGTGGGTAGCGTGGAATTGTTCAAAGCTCTGGACATGGGATACCAACTGTTAGAAGTGTACGAAATTTGCCACTTTCCCAAGACACAACAATACCACAAGGGTGACCCCAGTCAGAAAGGCATTTTCGCAGACTACGTGGATGCCTTTTTGAAACTGAAACAAGAAGCCAGCGAGCAGCAGAGGGGCTGTACAGACCGAAACTTTTTGCACAATAAACCCCTCCAGGAAACTATTCCTCGATAGAGGGCTTATTTCGACGAAATAAACCCTTCTATTCAGAATACAGGACAAAAAAAAAATGTCCCCCGAAAACTCGAAGAGTTTCCAGGGACAAACTGGTTGAGTTTGCACTGACAACTTGGGTTACTTCAATAAATCTGAAACAGTTTCCGTGGCGGGGTCGTTATTGAAAAATCCATGGGTCGGGTCCATCCCCTCTGCTGCTCTGGGAAATGAGTTTCCAAGGAAAAACATTTTTATGTTAGCGGAATTAAATCATTGACAAATAAATAATGGCAAATATTGGAGAAGCACATACGACTAGATTAGCTCGAGAACGTCTCGAAGCAATTCAGAAATTTCTTCCTGTCCGTGATAGTGTCAGACAAAAATTACAACTAAGACAGCAAGCACGGGAAGGCTTTGCAGAGACTACGGAGGAATTATTTAAACCCGTGACCAAAGCTACTGAAAAATCCGCAGCTGTTACCAAAGAGGCTTTAATAGAGCAAAGGAAAATTTTACAGGATATTTCAGCTGGACTTAAACCCCCGCCTCCACCCGATGAAGTTGTTGTGTCAGTACCTGCTGGTAAGCGAGTAACAGGGAGAATTACTGACCCCGCCAAAAGATTTACGCCGGATTATATTGAACTTCTTAAAAATGTACCAGAAGAGAAATTACCTGAGACAATACTGTTAGGATTGATTAGAAGAGATGTGTCTTTAAACCCAGAACACGGTTCTATGACAGATGATAATTTTATCAAATATTCGTATCGTATACGTGAAAATAAAAAACAAATCAGCAGGGACGATACAAAATACGATAGACTTGTAGATGCTATACGTAAACTTGAAATTCCACCATCGCAACCTCAAGAAGAAAAATCACCGTTGCAACACACAGAACGACAACAATATCCTTCACGGCGAAGAGCAATAGATCCTGACCTAACTCCGTTAAGTGAATATGAGGCTGCATCTGAAGGAAGTCCGCGGGGCCAAAAATTCAAACAAACTAGGTCGCCGATAATTAGCTTAACAACATCTTCTGAAAGTTTGCCTCAAGACATTTTATCCCCAAGAATTGTACCATCAACAGGGGAGGGTTTAGGATCCGGTTTTATTGCCTGCCCTAATAATATCATCGATGATGTATCACGGTTGGAAGTTCTCATCGGAGGAAGACGTGCCGGAAACAATTCTCCGGAAATTATAAATGAAGCCGCAGATATCTGTCAGAGACTATTTCAGCGTGGCATCATGGATATCAGCATCTACCGGGGGCTCATTGATGAACTCGCAGACGGTTACCACAGCGACTAATAATTAAATTTGCTAGCAAATTCAGTTAGATAAACAATAATTAAATAAAATGATACTACACGATTCTTTTCGCAGACCAAGAAGTGTCAGAGTAGTAAACTCACGATTACCAGTATACGAGGTTGTTTACGGAGATGGAGTCGGTGATGTTGTTAGGGATTTAGTCACAAGAATCGCTCCGAAAGCTGGACCGTTAGCAAAACAATTCGCGATGAAAGCCGCTGATGTTGTCAAGGATAAAGCCATTGGCACTGTTGGTAGTCTTGCCGGGAAAGCATTTCAATCAATCAAGGATCGACTAGCACAGCTGATACGAAAAAAAAACCCAGTCGAGAGGTTGGTGCCAGTAAAACTACCATCCACTGAAGCTATGCCGGCAAATGTTAGTAGCGTAGTAAATAAGGCCGTAAATCAGAAATTAGCTGAGATCGCAACAGCAGGAATTACCTCCAAAGCGTTGCAAGATAGTGTAACTGCTAATTTGATAGCTGGTAGTGGTTTCCGGTGACGATAACATTTTAATTAGATCATCACAAATAATAATAATGTTTGCACGAAAATCCAATGACGCGTTTGATATGTCCAAACCAGTACTTAAAGATGATTCTGTACGTGATTTTCAATATTATTCTTATGAAGCACGTGATCCTAACCAACGCGGAAGAATTGAACTACAGGTCCAGGATACAAGTAGATACTTCTTGCCCGCTGAGGCCTTCATCGAAGTTGAAGGTAGGCTTTTAAAGAATGATAACACTAACTACGGAATCGGCGACCGAGTTGGATTTGTTAACAACGGCATCATGGCGTTATTTAAATCCGCTATTTACATGATAGATGGAAAAGAAATTGAAACAATTCATGATAACGTCGACGTTGCCACAACAATTCTCGGGTTGGCGAGATACTCGGATGATTACACCAGATCAGCCGGACCATCAATGATGTTTGCAAAGGATATAACCGACAGCCCCGAGAACAGGAATGTAACAATGAATAATGCCGGTGACGCAGTTGCATCGATGAACGAAAATTTTAATTTGGGTTTTGCAACACGTAGATCGATGTTAAGTGGAGATGAAGAGTTCTCAGGTGTGATTCCATTGTCTCACATCTTTGGATTCTGCAGAGATGTCCACAAGGTCATATACGGTGCCAAACACACAGTTGTACTTGTGCGAAAACCTGATGATAATGACGCTATCTGGCGAGATGCTGCTGTTGCCCCTGGTCAGGTAATACTAACTAAACTGTGGTTGTGGATGCCAGTGTTGTCTCCGTCAATCACCGAAGAACAACGACTGTTGTCTTTCATGGACACGGGCGGTAAATCACTGCTATCCTGGAAAACAACAACCACAGACGTTATTCAGGGTGATAATGGTGGGTTGTTTACATGGCATATATCATCGCAACAAGGAGTATCAGCACCACGACATATTTTCATTGCATTTCAATACCGTGCTAGAACAGATAGCCAGGAAAGAAATCCAATGGTATTTGATACACTTGGAGTTTCTGAAGTTTCGTTGAGAATAAATGGGCATCAGGAGCCATCTGAGGATATATTAATAGATTTCGAACATCATCGTGTCGCACGCGCGTATCATCGTCTGATGTCATTTATGGGGCGCGACCTTAATGTAGACACTGGCCTGCAAATATCACAGCGAGACTTTATGAGTTTATATCCGATTTATTACTTTTCGCTGGAACATCTTGATCTGGTTAAACAATCTGTTGTCGACCTACATTTCCGAGCTCGTGTAGGTGTTCCTGCTGGTGGTTACAGAGCGATTGCTGTCATACTCTCCGATAAAGCAATGCTGCTTGAAGGTGTTGGCGGACGAATGAGGGTCATCGACGCTCCAATCGAGAATATGTAACGCAATTAAAATCAAACTTAGGATATAATGTCATACAGTCATGTTAATGTCACCTTGACTTCCGGTCAAACGAAGAAATTGCAATCAAAGAACGCAAGCACGTGCGGGACATCAATAACACTAAAACGAGATCAGATTACTGGTGGTCCAAACAAATTGTCGTTGACTAATACTCAGCTTAAACATTTTAATAAGGCACTAACAGCAAAAACCGGTGTCCGACTTGATTTCTCTGCTGCAGCTATCAAGGACATGACTAAAACCGGTGGAATATTTCCTCTTCTCGCAGCAATACCGGCGTTGATTGCCGCGGCAGCACCAGCCGTAGCAAAAGCCGCAGCACTCGGTGCAGTTGGAACTGCAGCTGGAATGGCACTAAAAAAGGCAACGGGAAAAGGATACAAGAAAAAAAAGGGACGCGGTCTAAGACTACCAGGAACTCCACCATCATGGTATCCAAAAAAATTCTAACGCCGTTGAGCAATTTTGATTTACTCGATGCTGTTAAAAAATTGCGTGTAAAACATTTCAGAGGCGTATTTATGCGAGATCAATTACCGCAACGACCGAATAATCCAGAAACTGGCATTATCAATCTCGACAACAAAGATGGTCCGGGAACTCACTGGGTTGCTTACGCGATCGATCCACGTGGAATTATCTATTTTGATTCGTACGGTTTAGCACCGCCAGTTGAGTTTCTCAAGTATGTCAGCAGATTTTCTAATGTTCCAGTGTGGCAGTCGACGTTACCAACACAAACATTAATTGATCCGCCCATTTGTGGGAGGGAGGTTTTAAATGTTCTTGATGCAATCTCAAGAAATCCAGCAACTCCTCCTCATAAAGTAGTGTATGAATATACCGCATCGAGAAATGCTAGCATTTGAAAAACAGCAATAAGAATAATGGTGGATATTTACGGAAGACCTTTCACACGAGGAGGTAAACCAAGCACAGATGCTGATCTCTCAAAATATGCGACCAAAGATGAAGTCGATAATCTTTTGAATATAGCTGGAGTTGACCCAGATGAAGTTGCTATTTTCCAAGACAGGCAAGGAAAACTAAGAACGAGCAACATTAAGTGGAATGATATAATTCGCAGAGTTCTTGGAGCTACCAAGGATAACTTCGTTGCATTTAGTGATGGCGGCCGGATCAAGGACTCGAATATATCAATCGCAAGCATCAAAGACAGTATTGATAAAGGTGTTGATAAATGTGTGAAAAAAGCCGGTGACACGATGACAGGCGAACTCAGCATGAGCGGCAACAAAATAACCGCGTTAGCGAATCCCGAATCCGACCAGGATGCGTCAAACAAACAATACGTGGACATCGTCAACGATAAACTAAATACGCTGCGTGCAGAGCATGATGTTCACGTGGGCGCGTTTACAAGATTTCGAAGAAACTTCGTAAAAACTGATGAGGTCGTGGATAAGTTCTTTGGGACTCCTCCAGTCGTCGATGTAAAACTCGCTGATGTAAAGACCGACATTAACACGATCAAACAAACACAGCAGGATATCGTATCGGGTATTCCTGATATCGTTAACAAAACCAGTTTGATTAAAGTTCCCACTGGAGTTACTCCGGGGCATATCACCAACATCGTATTCACGGTATCATCGGGATTCGCAACATGGTCACGACAAAATAACACTATCAAATATACAGCAACAGCCACCGGTGTTTACAGGTTGTCTGTGTTTTCAGCCGCTAAATTTGAAATCTTCACAACATATCCTTGGAGACATTCCACCGATAAGTATTCCGGGGTTTGCACTGTAATACTAAACAGCGGAACCGAGGAAACATTTATGCTTGAAGCCGAGGACGATAGTTTAACAGCAACATCTTACTGGTTTTGTTTGGAATTCGTCGCTGCAACGCCTCAATTGGTTACCGCGTAATTGAATAATGTCAACGACGCCAGATGCTCAACAATATCGATACAATCAAGTCCGTGAGTGGCAATCTGAGTTAAAAACTGTCATCGAAGTAACTAGTCAAAAAGTAAAAAAATACAAGCGCCGCATAACAGTGCTGGATATTATGGTTTATTCAGTATCTGCCGTTGTTGCATCTGCCGGAGCAATACTATCAGCGGTCACTCCGGTAACTGCAGCAGTCGCCGCCACGATCTGTGTTTCCGCGGCCACAACAACAGCTGGAGTTTTCGGCATCATAGCAAAAAAAATATCATCATGTGCTAACACAAAATTACACGATTACACGACAAAATTAAATACAGCCACGACCGCATATCAGAAATTATCATCGCTGATATCATCATCGTTAGACGTGCAAAGTAGCGACGCTACGATATCAGATTCTGAATTCAAACTAATGTCAGATGCGTACAATGACTATTTGAAAACTAAACAAATAAATAATGTCAATAGAACTGCTTCAACAAATAGTCACAAACACAACACCGGTAAGGACCACAATGATCTCAGTGTCCTCGACGACACCAGAATTCGGTATTAATTTTCGAACTCCAATTCCAGTGAGTGAAATCGCGTTAGCAAAGCTCAGTGTGTATCACAGCTGGCCCAATGTTAGGTCGGCATCATTTGGTGGTCTGCAGCCAAATAATTCATTCGTGTTCGGGAAAAGCAAAGCCGACTCCGGCGAACAGGGTGAACTTGACTGGAATACAATTACACTTCCCACTGGGAGTTATCAGATCGAAGAAATCAATAATGAGATACAACGCCAAATAAAACGAATCACCGGCAAGGAAGCCAAAATATCTATAACAGCTCATGAACCAACGCTGTCTGCGGTCATTGAAATCTCAACGCCAGGATACGCCGTGGATATTTATAACAGCTCAATCCGAACATTATTAGGATGGCCAAAGGCCCCCGAGGTTAAACCTCGTCCACCAAAACCTGAAAAATCGGATTTTATGACCTATAAAGAAGCACTACACGACCTCGAGTACAATTATTATTTACTCCTTGCAGATCAATTACTAGCAAGAAAAAGTACTTTAATGCCCGATACTTGGAGTATAGAAGCTCCACGTGTTAAGGGGGGGCAGGAGCTCCGTGTTTACCGTCTAGATGATATAGAATCTGAATTATTTATTCCGATCAATCTAGTACATAAACAACAGCTATAACTCCTGCGAGTATATTTCCAAGATTATATTTCTGATTTAACAAGTCCGCGTGATAATATTATCACAACCATAGAAAAACTAAACAAACTCGCATCGGCCATGGAAACTATAAATCTAAGAATAATTCAGGCTTTACTGGATCTTAAAGACTATATCGATGATAATTATAGACAGATAGCCAGAGCAGATTTTGCAATTAAATATGGTATTCAAGTGAATGATATTTCAGATTTTAAATTTCCTGGATATAACGTGCCCGAGCTGAGAAAATCAGTCTCTGATCTCATCGATCAATCTTTCGAAGATATTCTTGCCGCGTACGAACGAATAAAACCACAACCTGTTATTCTCAAGCACGACAACAGTACAGCATCCGATGGCAGACACATCTCACCCGGGATCGTAAATATCACAGATGTTATTGCGGTCAATCTTGTATGTGACGTCATCGATGGCAGTTACAGCGCATCAGATACTACGACGGCACAACAGGGGTTTATCCTGTATACGTTCACACCAAGAGACCCCCCTGGTTTTCTGATTGTGCAAGAACCAATCAATCCGGTCTATCTACGGTGTCATAACCCGTGGTTGTCAACGATAAATTTCAAACTCACCGACCAGAGGGGGAATTTGTTGGACCTGCGTGACGAGACTGTTAGTATAAACTTACTGGTGAAGTCCTAAGTCAAGGGATCCATAATATTTATAATAGTTTTTTTTTCTGCACTGATCCATTTTCGTCATTTTATCGTGCAAATACCCTATCAAAACCAGCATAAGTTATCGTTGAAAGTGCTAGCACGCATTTAAAAAAAAACGGTTGTGTATAATGTATCAACCCGAGTACATTCATGCACGAGTTCATATTCATGATAAGCAAATTCTTTACGAGGCAATAAAAACCGCATTTCAAATACAGACATTCCCAGAACAGTATTTCCCCGTTAAAATAGTTATTGACGTGTATGGTGACGAAGACTTCTTGTTAACTCCGTCACAATTAACAGAGCTACAGCAAAATCATATGATCATAGTTTGGTGTCAACGAGAACAGATTATGAACTATTCTCATTCCTGTATTGATGTTGAAACGCTTAAGCAAATCCTGAAAATCTGAAAGCGCCCTTCACTTGAGAAACTCTTTGAGTTTCCAAGGGCAAAAAAAATAATACACTTTTTTTTTTACCCGTGGAAATGTGCTTTACACTCCAAGCGGGGGGGGGGGGGGGCGCTAGCGTTCTCAGGTTCTACTTTCACTTTGTGCTGTGAGTCACACGCTATGCGGTTTATACTTCCTTGTCGGCCTCGTAGTCAGAAACACTAGTATTTTTGTCAGAAATGCAAGGCATTTCCGTGTCTAGATTCTTTATATAACCTTTTAACCGTCTCACCCTGGTGCTAATTAATTTTCGAGTCTCATACTCTTGTGACAATCCAAGACGAATCTTCTCAACTGCACGGCACAGTGGAATAAATTCAGATACCTGATTTTCAGTTATCCCGGCAAGTGATCTGTAAACACGATCTTGCAAACCCTTAATGAACCTATAACGAGCAGGGAGATTGTTCTTCCCCAAGCGTGATAGCTCATTCAAGGATTCAAAATCTGACATAATTGTTTCAGTGTCTAGTAAAATATTAAAACCTCGCTGTTGTAATTCTTTAATTTCAACAAGTATGGTATTTATATTTTCGTGATTCATATTATTATATATTTTTATATTTTTAATAGAAACACTTTGCATGAGAAACGCTAGCTTTCCAAAACAAAACGAGACAGTCGGAAACATTTATCCCCTGCAAGGGCCTAGATCGTCAAATAACGTTCTAGAACCCAACGAGGACTGCTTCCGACATGACAATACAACATGTAACACGAAACACTTTATCCCCTGCAAGAGCCTCTAGATCGTCAAATAACGTTCTATAGGCTCAAGAGGACGTGTTTAGTGAATTGACAAGGACAAACATATAACACGTAACTTATCCTAAGGACGGACCCCTCTGACTGCCAAGTGACTCAGAGGCACATTTATTTACAAGACGAGACAGCCCTGGCTTCTAGGATCGAGTTCTCTAGCAGGCCCGGCAAACATTTATTTGACAACACAAACAACCTTTACCTCTGATTCGAGTATCACAGCAAGCAAAGGTACAATGAACATGTAATCTTATCCTAAGAGACGGTACAGAACAGACAACCTTTACCTCTGATTCGAGTATCACAGCAAGCAAAGGTACAATGAACATGTAATCTTATCCTAAGAGACGGTACAGAACAGACAACCTTTAACCTCTGATTCGAGTATGACAGCAAGTAAAGGCACAATGAACATGTAATCTTATCCTAACTTATCCTAAGACCTTATCCTATGACGACACAAACATACACAGGTGGGTCATTTTCTACGGTCAGCAGCAGAGCAAAACCATCCATTGAATCGACCATTGGATGGTGCACAAAAGACACCCGCCATTGGCGGATTAAATTTATGGTTTTGCTTGCGCGTGCTGACTTTCGATCGACCCAAAGGTCTTAGGGAGCGATTTCGTATATAACCCAACTGTTACTTGCGAGTTGGAAATTCGCTCTAGCAGTGGGCGGGACTTGTTTAAAATATTTTAATTGTATGTTTTCTTAAGCGCGGTCATATAACAAGCACAGAAGAGCAAAACAGTCGGATATATTCAGTAAAACGAGGATATTGTTTGTAAAAAAATATATATTCTACGGTAAATAAATGATTACATGTTATGAACTCGATAAAATATTTTATCAAGGTGGCTTTCTTAGGGGGAGCAAATCCTCTGACCAGCAACGACAACTCTGCAAAGCGTTACACACTCTCGGAGGAGTTATCGTCGTTTGTGTCAACGATAAGAGTTATATAACAGAATGAAATCTTCTGTTTGAGCTTCTTTGAAAATGCTGTTTTGTAGATCCCATCTGCGACATGCTGTACAGAAGGTGGACAAATACCGAAATACCTACCGGCTGCGCTCATTGATTGAAATATTATTTCTTCACGAGTCTCAACATTCACAGATTTCACTGCTCTTCTTATAGCTGTTTTACATTTAACTCTTCCTCGTATGGTATTCTTGCTCTGAGTGATCGCTTGAAGGTTTTCAATACTGTTATCAAGTCTGTTCCCGTTAATATGATCAATGACAAGGCCTTTAGGGATCTCTCCGTTAAAAACCTCATAGACGAAACGATGACATAAATACCTCCCTTTCCTAACAGTAAATCTTAAATAACCAGCATTATCAACTGTACCAACTTGTTTCCTCAGCCTGTAGTTTCTCACTATGCCATCTCGGTTTGCCTCATAATTTGGAATAGTTGGATGTCGGACGAATTCTTGATTCATTATACTATAAGCAAATCATTGTCTAATTCATAATTTGTCTGAAAACTTATTTATGTAATCACGCTCGCATTTGAGAGCGTTATCACAGTCTGGATTTTTTTTATCATAATACCGTTTTAGTTCTCGATAGCGTTTTCCACCACACGCTGAACATAATTGCGTTTTTCCTCGTACTCCAATGCCGCATCTGATACACGGTATCGGTCCTAGACTCCCACCGCGGACCTGTTGAGCATGTTGTCCACAGTATTCGCCTCTGCAGGGTTTGCTACACGGCGCTGATGAATTTAGTTTGATCCACTTGCATTGGTTCATCATATAATATATTTGTCTATTTAAATATTTGTCTTAATTATAATAATGGGTTTTGAAAGACTATCCAGAATAAAACCCATATCAGGTTCTAGATTCGATCTTGACCGGTTAACCACTGATCCACGACGAAGAGAGTTAGCAGAGGTAATTGGTGTTATCAAGAATGCCAAAGAAGAGTTTCGTCGTGATGGTGCCGCACACACGTGGTCTTCGTATAAAATTATCCTCGGAAACGCGAGCATTTCTCGTGACCGTATCATTGATGCTACCATGAACGATACAATCGCGCGTAACATAATTGGGTATCTCGACGATAGAAGATATTTCGTACAGATAAAATTTATTGTTGGAGTCGGCGAGGGAACGTGGATTATCAGAGACAAACTAGACCCTGTTCTTGATGCCAGAGGCGTTCGTGGAAAAACCGTTCTGTTAAGTAAAGACTCAAAACCGGGAGTACTTGTTGGGATTGATATACCATATTATGCCAGAGCGTATCCTGTGACCGCAGTTGTTTATGGAATTTATCCGATGAAGAAACCACGCGTTGATAAACTCAAACCGATGAAGGTGTCGGTGTTGAATTGTGTAGCTGAGCGAGTAATGGAACATTTTAAAAATGCAATGCGAGGAAACGGCCTAACACCGCTAAGACAAACTAAAATAACAGCGTGGGCGACACGAGTAGCGGATAAAGGAGCGTCAATAAATGATGTTGCTGAGCTAGAGCGATTACTAAAATTTCCTATAACGGTTTCATCGTTAACCGGTGAGGTATTGTATGAGTGTAAATACAATTCCCGTGGAACACCAATAACTATTATCGATCATAACAGTCACGCCTGGACTGACTCGGTTAGGATATTTCCGCAAGACCGTGTTGTGAAGTATTATCCGGAATTGCAAAGCAATTCTGGGAGCATGTTTGATTTTATTTATCAGATAAGTAAAACCGATCCAGTGTCTGTGTGGTTATTCAGAAGTAGCGAAGATGGAGAATATGATCAGTTTGTGAGACCCAACGGGGAAATATACAGAACAATGGCGTTACAGCAGGAAATGAAAAAACTCGCAGAAAAATATCATGCTGGCAACACTGATACGTTACTGACACACTGTTTTACTGTCCCGGGTGTTGTCGCGCATGTAGCCCGGGAACGAAATTCATGGAGACCAACTCCGAAAAGTTTTCTTGCTGATATCCAGCAGAGCTGTGTCGAATACGGACACGGCGGTTTGTGGAATACTCAGTATGATCACCGCGGTATGATATCCGTGGACATGACGGCGTGTTATCCAGGAAGTTTCCTTGGGCGTGGAGAATGCAGCGAATATTTTAAACGGTTTGGCCACGCTGGCAATACCATGACAAGAGTAGCTGTCAACGGTGTTTTACCCGATTTTGACTTGACCGGATTTGCTTGTGTGTCGTCGTTTAAATTCGCTAAGGATTTACATCCTGTGTGTTATGTTTGGTTTGGCAGACATTTCGTTGAGAAGCGATGGGCACCGATAGTGTTATTGCGATACATGCTTGACAGTCGAATACTGTTGTCGCTGACGGTCAGCGAAGCGATTATATGTTATTGTCGTCAAACCGAAGTTTGGTTGCCAACTCCAACGCCGGTTACGTTAGAAGAAGTCATCGAAGATTGGTCACGAGAATATCCAGAAACTTCTATCGACGCTATCATCAAGAAAGCTCCTGAAGTACTTAAAAGCAAACTCAGAAATGATGAAAGCACAGCAAAAGATCTAGGACGAAGAATAATAGGGAAATTCACTCAAGGTGGAGCGTATGATCATAAACAACATCACAGTCGATTAATCATGGACAAGACTGAATTGGATCTTATTGTCGCTGATGCAGCCACGAACAACATGTTCTGTAACCGCAAAGATGTGTTTCTGTCAAACGGGGAAAAACTAGGGACTGTTTTTAGTTATATTGACGGAGAATCATCTCAGTACATACATTTGAGATCTTCGATGCTGGCTTATGTATCCATAAATTTGTTGTCGATGATCAATAGATTCCCTGTTGCCGCAGTGAGAGTTGCAACGGATTCATTTTATATTGATAAAAAACACTCAGCGCTGTTGGATAATGTTATATCGGATGATCCATCGTGGGGCTCGTGGAGAATAAAGAATGAAATGTTACACGGATATTGTAAATCGGCTGATGTTGAAATCGAGGATGAGTATCGCAGCGCAGAAATATCTTCGATGGTTTCGTCGGGGGCAACTTCGTTGTTGCCGCCGGTGCACGATCCTGTTACAAGACACAAAACAGTTTATCTGAACGGTCCTGGTGGTTCTGGTAAAACAACTCGAGCGATTGAATTATTTAGAAACTCTGACATGATTGTGCTAACACCCACACACAGACTTGCCAGGGAGATGAGACAACGGGATGTTAACGCGTGCACGTATCACAGTTTTTTCAAATACAGCGGCGGCACGTGGACACCTGAACGAATGGGAACGAAATATATTCCCGAGAAAATCATCTGGGATGAGATAGACACTGTGCCGTTGGATACATTAAAACAGTTTCTGGATTGGCTGCTAAAGAAAAATACCGCAGTGGTGATGTGCGGCGATCATGGTCAACCACCCCCATTTACAGGTGAATCTCCACACGAGTGGCTGAAAACTTTTGTAGATTATTATGAGGAAATAACTAACGATGTTAGAGCACTCGATGAAACGCTGAAAGAGTTTAAGGCACTGATCAGGCTACAAACCAATAAAGTCCAGTGTGAGATAATGCGTGAAATAATTCCAGAGACTTCGCTGAGCGACTTTTGGGAAACGTGGAAACCAGGTGATTTAATTGTGGCAAGTAGAAAGATAGTCAGGGACACACTTCAGCAGCGGTTATTTCAGTTACATCAGAAGAAATTTCCCATGTTGCCAGTGCCGTTGTGTTATAGACCAGCTGATACGCGATTGCAGAATATTGATGTTGATATTCCAGGGCGCCTGACTGCGTCGGGTCCGGAGAAACAGAATTTAGTATTAAATGATATTGTCACAGTTGATGTTGATGCTGTTGAACAGGCACTGAAAATGAGCAAATCCCCGTGGACGCTAGGATACGCTATGACCATCCACAGTTCGCAGGGACTAACTATTTCAGATACAACAGTTTGGATTGTTGATGATCGCATCGAGTGGTCAAATTTAGTTTATTTAGCCGTGTCAAGAGTAAGAAGGATAGGTCAGTTACGAAGAATTGTATTAGATGATGTTGTCAACGACAGCTCAATCGCTGATGACACAATAAGAAAGAAATTAGCCGGTTACAAACAGAGCGACAAAAAAAATGGTAGAGAGTTTGATCCCAAACAAAGTTTGGATGTTGAATTTGTAATACAATTACAACAACAGCAGAATAATCACTGTGCGAGTTGTAATTGTTTATTGCTGTGGCAGTATTCGAAAAACGACCCAAGGCAATTCACCGTAGATAGAATAGATAGCAGTCGCGGTCATACACGTGAAAATGTGATGTTGACCTGTCTTGAGTGTAACCGACGCAGAGGTGTTGCTGCAGTTATTTAAATGATTGAATCACTTCAGTGCGGATCACTTTAGTGATCGGGGTGGTAATTGTGTATCCTCGGGAATCACCTGAAGTTGCTCGCGTTTAAATCCGCGTTGAGGAGCAGTCGAATCTAATCTGTAGATTGCGTTTCTCCCAGTTGATCTGGTTATGCTGGATATCTTATGTGTAGTAACGCTCCATGTGGGATCGGTTGCTCTTTTTTTTCCTCCTTCTAGTTCGCCTGGTTCGTATAAATACCTAACGGTGACATTACCCAGCAGTGGGGACGCTAGCGTCCCTGGCTGCGTTGAAACATTTTGTTGCTGTTGTCCGCGTTCACTGACGCGGGGTATATATTTTTTTGTGATTGCATTTACAGGTCTCATGTTTGTTGTTCTGGTAATTTCATTATTCAGTGCAGCTATCACGTTTGGCAGTCTTGCAACCCATTCACGAGATCTCGTATCGTAAATGAATTCCCTCGCGTACTGGTATCCGAATAATCTCTCAGCGAGTGTTCTATTAAATCGCTCAACAATTGCCTGATCCCGATGAATTTCAGTATGTCCTCGTCGTATGGTAACGTTATGCTGCTTTGTCAGTGATGACACCGCGCCCTGAAATTCCTTGCCAGGATCAACTTGTAATAATCGTGGCCAGTTTAGAGGTCCTCGTTGATAAATTCGTTTAAACGCAGAGGCGACTTCGGACGCTGTTTTAGTCGCTAACGGTTCTGCTTCTTTGTATCTACTGGCAACATCAACTACTGTTAGCGCGTATTTGTATATTTTTCTACGGACAGTATCATGAGGCAGGAATAGTATGTCAGCCTGATGAACTTCATTGGGCACACTAACATCAAAATGTGCAAAGTTGATTTGTCGAGGTGGTGGTAAGTAGATTTGCCATATTGCTTGTTTTGATAGCCAATTTTTGGCAACCTCGCGTGTTACTGATGCCGCGTTGGCGAGTTTATTAATTGCTGAGTTACCTCTCCAGTATCCGATTGGGGAATAATAAATCGCTTGCATTTTTATTTAATTATCCAGCGCCTAATACTAATTTAGATTTCATCGCTGATCTTACTAACCAATTAGCGAGTGACTCCTTAAATGATTTATTTTTTATGGCGCTTAGTGCATGAATTAATTTCACATCCGCGATATGCCTGTCTTGTAGATCTTTACTTCGATAAGCAACATCATGTATGTGACACGCTGCGTCGATAGCGTTTATCGGATACTCTCCCGGTTTTGGTTTAGATTGTTCATCAAGTCTGATATCTAGTCGGGTCCCTGGACCGCAGTAATTGTATCCTGGGAGATGTTTTTCTCCGGGATACTTTGCCCAGGGAGTTCCGGGGAGCTTTCCAAGTTTGGCTGCAATGTCACCTCCGCTAAATTCTCGCTTTTTTTTTGAAATCTAAATTTTTTTGTGCCACATCGCGTACACTTACCAGAAAGTGCTTGTCTGTTATTTTTTGTTGTAATGGTTGTTAGATCATTCGTAGGGGTTCGTGCCTTACACTTCACACAATATAGATCCATAATTATTATTCTTTATATACAAATGGAAATTACAGATTTTTCTGCGACAAAAAAGAAAGAGCCAGTTAAGCATAATTCAGTGCTACCAAACTCTATCCGCGCGATTATAATTGGGCCATCCGGTTCAGGTAAAACACAGCTGTTGCTGAACTTGATAATGAAGTGGATGAAATGGGATAAACTGTATTTGATAGCTCCATCTGTAGATGATCAACGATGCTATAACGTTATAAAAGATTTTAATGAGAGTGCAAGCGCGCTGAGTAAAGACGGTGAGGATGTTGTTGAATTTATCACTGATATCGAAGAAGCCCCCAGCGTCGAGGATCTTGATGAATCAATTAACAACCTAGTAGTGTATGATGATGTTATGTTGGACAAGCAAAAAAATCCCGCAAGAATATTTTCCCGGGGACGTCACAAAAACACTGATGTGATTTATGTTACTCAGCGTTATACACAAATTCCTAAAGTAATCAGGGATTATTGTAATCTTCTTGCGATATTCAGTGGAGTTGATACACATACACTGAGAAATATTCATCAAACCTGGTGTGGTGGCGATATGGATTTAAATAAATTTAAAAATTTCTTCAGTCATGCTCAAAGAAAACCTCACGGATTTGTGACAATAAATTTACACGATCCCAGAACAAGATACCGTATTGGACTTGATACACTATTTGCAACATAAAAATGTTTTTCCTTGGAAACTCATTTCCCAGAGCAGCAGAGGGGATGGACCCGACCCATGGATTTTTCAATAACGACCCCGCCACGGAAACTGTTTCAGATTTATTGAAGTAACCCAAGTTGTCAGTGCAAACTCAACGAGTTTGTCCCTGGAAACTCTTCGAGTTTTCGGGGGACATTTTTTTTTGTCCTGTATTCTGAATAGAAGGGTTTATTTCGTCGAAATAAGCCCTCTATCGAGGAATAGTTTCCTGGAGGGGTTTATTGTGCAAAAAGTTTCGGTCTGTACAGCCCCTCTGCTGCTCAGCGGCTATCCTTCCTGGTGTCACACGTCCGAAGACGAAAAGACATTCAAAGAGAAATACTATGAACAAGAAGGCATCTCTTTAGACCACATCTAGAAAAACGAAGGCAGGCGATCGTTTGCCAAAGTGATGTTAAATTGCTTGTGGGGTAAAATGGCACAACAACCGTGTTTACCCAAGACGGAATATTTGACAGAACCTTCCCGCTACTTTCAGATGATTCACGACAAAACCAAATACGTGAAACACGTGGACGTCGTTCGAGAGGATTTGATCTTGGTCAATTACGAAGAAGATCTGGACTTTATACAAGACGACCCTTTTGGAAATGTCATCATTGCGGCTTACGTGACAGCTCATGCTCGCTTAAAATTGTGCGAAGCTTTATAACTGTTAGGGGAACGTGTCCTGTACTTTGACACGGACAGTTGCATTTACATCCATCACCCGAGTCAACAGCACCCTGACATCGAAGGAGACCGTTTAGGAGCCTGGACAGACGAACATCCCGACGACAAGATTCTAAGTTTCGTCAGTGGCGGTCCCAAAAATTACGGCTACGAATACCGGGACCCACAAGGAGAAGTGCACACGACGTGCAAAGTGAAAGGATTGACTCTGAATTATCGTACCAGTCGTGTGGTCAACGTTAGGGTATTAAAAGAAGCCTTGCAAGCGGGAGAGGATGAACACTTTAAAGTGACCACCTATCAACCGAACAAGATTGTATGATTACCCACTCACCACATCGTCAGTCGACCCTTGGAAAAAGTCTATCAAATCGTGTACCAGAAGCGAGTGCGACTTTCCAATCATTTCACTTTACCGTATGGACACGTCGGTATTGGTCTGTATATATAAAGGAACCCTAGGCAAGATCGATAGTTCCTTGTGACTACCAAGACCAAGCGAACAAGATGAATACTTTCAGAGAAACACAAAACAAGTTTAGAAAGGCACAATTCAAGTGTGGGGCTTCTGAAGTGGAATGCGATTGTGAACCTTGCGACTTTTCAACCTGTGTTAGTGACAGTACCAGAAGAACCCGTCACCCAGGACAGGACTGTCGTGGACATCCCTGAAAGACCCTTTCGGGAGGACACTTGTGTGACCTTACCCCTATAGAACTGGTCAGAACATTACCCAAAACATGTTGTACAGACACTTGTGTTTATTCCACGTTGATGGTTATCATGTGCCTTTTATCGTTGTACTTAAGCCTTTGGCTTTGATGTATTTTTGTCTTTCGTATTCATGTTTAAAACATTCAATAAACGTGTCCTGAAAAAAGTATATAAACTCTCGTCTTGCTTGTTTTCGTGTCACAAGTGACATTCCTAACACTACGGCTACCTCTGCTGTCTCTGCTCCCTCTTCCTCTACTGTCAAAGTCATCGACGAACACTTAGATCGTGCCAGTTGGGAGGCTTTGTATCTTCGCCATCCCTTTAACATAGATAAATCGCAAGTGCAAGTCTTAGCCAAACAGTTAGGGACACCTTGGCTGACTCAGGCGTACGACGATGCGACTCAAACTCCACACGCCTATTTACTCGTCGATTTGAAACCTACGACCCCCGAGGATTTGCGATTTCGTACCCACTTGTTTCACCACTGGGGCCAAGACGGAGGGCCTGTCCTGTACACGTCTCCGTCCTCGACTTGATTTCACTCCACAAAAAAATCTATAAAAACCTCAGACCCTTTTCGTCTGTCTAACTCATTTTGAACATGACGTCCCTTCAGTCGTATCTTCCCGTCAAATTGATTCGTGCCTTGTATGGCATCAGTCGAGAAAAAAATCCACAAACACGAGCTCGTGTCTTAGAAGCTAGCCTCAAAGAAGTCTTACGATGGTTCACGGTGACGGCACGTCAATTACTCCAAGGAATCATTCAGATTCCTCATCAAACCAAACGCTTTTTTGATCGAAACAAAGTTGCTTTGACCCAACTGTCCGATCCCCGCATCGACACTCAAACCAAAAAACAAATCATTTTGAAACCTGGAGGGAGCGGTACTCTAGGAGGGGTCATCATTCGCTCTCTCTTAAGATGGTATCCTAATGCCCCCCAAACTTCTCCCCAAGAAAAAAGTCAAACGAAGCTCCAAGAAGAAGAAGAAAAAGACCAGGTCCCCAAGGAGAACTTCTCCAGTGGCGAGTCCCTCCTCTTACCAGACACCACCCCGGAAAAAGAAAAGAAGCCCCCAGAAAAAGATAAGTCCACAGAAGAAAGCTAGTCGCAAGAGAGGCACTTCAGCCAGGACGCAACTTTACACTCGCAAACCACGACCTGCCACGGCGGTGACCGTGTCTCCGTCAGCCTCAAGTTCATCCACTTCTCCGTTGATGACACCAGGAACTGAAGAGTACTTAGAGACGTTGATCACACCAAGAACTTCTCCGTTGATGACCCCAAGAAGAACTTCCCCAGTGGCAGGACCCTCCAATTTAGTGGCAGTGGCTGCTGCTCACAAAGTACCTTCTCCCAAAATCAAAGTTCAAGAAAGATCGGGCATGTTACAAAGTTTACTGGATTTGTCCAAGCAAGAACTGGCTCGATTTAGTCCGTTGCGTACCCCTGCACGACGTGTCATGCCTATCCTCAAACTGATACGACGTAAAGACAATCAGTGGCGACGCGTTCCAGTATAAAAATGGCCTGTGACCAAGTCGGGGGGTATCAGTGTTTTTGGTGGTGAAGACTCAAAGATGTCACCCTTCAGAAAACATCCCTCTTCTAAACAGCCCCAAGGAAAGAAAAGGAAAGGACTGCCTTCTCGTTTAGTCAAACATGGGGACATGTTATCTGTCCTGTCCAAAGCATCTCCACCCCTACGAAAAAAACTCATTCAATCGGCCTCCAAAGAGGTCATCGATACCGTGTGCGAATGCTGTTTGAACGTCTTGAAAGGCACGATCCCTTTGTCCAAACACCAGAAACAATGCTTAGGCAAACATCGTCACGTTCTTCGCCAAATGGTTCAAAAGAAAATTCCCATTCGTCAAAAGAAGAAGATGTTGGTCCAACGTGGAGGCATTTTACCCCTTTTGTTAGGTCCCTTACTGAAAGGAGTCTTGGGAACCATGTTGGGAGGACTGGTGGGAGCAAGATAAAAAGGCCCTCGGAAGTCCCAAGATCTCAGAATCGACCCCTGACAACCCCATGGAAGGACGAAAGCTGGCTTTAGTGCCTTACAAACGATGGATGGAATACCATCGTTGGCAAGAACAACGCACCCCGCATTTACCTCCCAATCCCCATCTGAGCGAGATGTCCCAGTTACAACACGAATTGCAGTCGTTGATGGATCGCCAAGATTTGTCCGAAACAGAAAAATCGCAAAAGTACGGTCAACTCTTGCAACGACTGCAACTCTTTCACCAGAAACCTTTAGACGAAACAGCTCTACCCACTCTGAAAGATTTTAAGACCTTGATGAAAAGTCCAGCACCATCACCAGTACCACCACCACTACCAGTGACCAAGACAGGAAAAGGAGAAGAAGAAGAAGAAGGGTTTCAAACTCCACCAGAAAAAGTACGCAAGTTAACAACACCACCTACCTCCAGAATTGGATGGATTAAAAAGATGATGGCCACCCCTTCTTCATCACAAGAGAAAAAGAAAGTGAAGACAGAAGTGAAGACAGAAGTGAAACAAGAACCGATATCCCCCGCTCAGACATCCTCCTCTTCAACACCTATTGCCGGTCGCACACGCAAAGCATTGCAATCCAAGAAAAGACCCCAAGAGAAAAAAAGTAGCATCCTCCAAGAGTGGGTGTCTTATTAACACACAAACACAAAAAAAAATGGAAAAAGTCTTAGCCAGCATTTACTACGATCCCTCTCATCCTGCAGGTTACGCAGGAGTTCAAAAATTGTGTCGTGCTGCCAAAACTCGACTGAAAAGTCTCCGTTTACCTCAAGTGCAACGATGGTTACAAGAAAAAGATACCTACACTTTACACAAACCCATTCGACGCAAGTTTTCCAGAAGTCGCACCCGAGTGGAAGGCATCGATCATCAATGGCAAGCCGATTTAGCCGATGTCTCTCATTTGGCCAGCTACAATCGCGGCTACAAATATTTGTTTTGTGTCATCGACGTCTTTTCCAAATTTGCCTGGGTCGTGCCCTTGACTTCCAAATCCAGCAGCGAGTTAGTGCGAGCCCTGCAACAAGTGTTGAAACAAAGTGGTCGTCACCCTCTTCGATGGCAAACGGACAAAGGCACCGAATTTCTGAACCAAGCTTTCCAAAAAGAATTAAAGAAACGTGACATTCATTTTTTTACCACCGAGAATCCTGAAACCAAAGCCTGCATCGTGGAACGTTTTCAACGTACTTTGAAAGAACGCATGTGGAAATATTTTACGCATCACCACACTCTGAAGTACATCGACATCTTACCGCACCTGGTGCAAGCGTACAACCAATCTTACCATCGAAGCATCGGACGTGCCCCGCAAGAAGTGACTCCCGAGAACGAAGTGTTGGTGTTTGAGCGCCTGTTTGGTACGTCCCCGACGAGGGCTGTACCCAAGAAAAGTGGAGACTTGGCTGTAGGAGATTGGGTGCGCATTGGCAAAACCAAACGCACTTTCGACAAAGGTTACTTACCTAACTGGACGACCGAATTGTTTCGTGTCACTGGACGAGTGCATGGCCGTCATCCTGCCGTCTATAAATTGGAAGACATGAACGGAGAAGTGCTGAAAGGAACGTTTTATTTGCCCGAGTTACAACGTGTCACCAAAAAAGAAGACGACGTGTACGACATCGAAAGCATTCTCGAACGCAGAACCCGTAAAGTGGGCAAACGACGTGTCAAAGAAGTCAAAGTACGTTGGAAAGGATATCCACCCAGTTTTGATTCTTGGATCGACGCTTCGCAAGTCATCGACTATAAAAAGAAGTGCCCATCATGCCCTTTCACACAGACGCAGCTACGTCGACCACTCCTTCACCCAGTTCTTCTGTGCAAGATTTACAAAAACAACCCTTGTGGGTGTGGTGTGGAGAACGTGTGCCTAAAACGCAAATCGTCTTTTTCTGCCAAATCTTCGTGGTGTATTGTGTCATCGGGGCAGCCATCGCCAATTTGAGTTTGCAACAAGGAGGCAAACAATTGTGGACCATTTTATTGAGCAGTTGCATCGGTTACCTGCTTCCCAATCCCTCCCTGAAATTCTCCTCGAACGGGAACCACGGGAACCTTGTGTCCAGTGCCAGTGCCAGTCACCATTCCAATAACAGCCAGAACCCCATTTTGGGCGGAGACACACCTCTGACGTCCAGTAACCCCTCGGACAGCCACAGAACTCTGGAATTATGAGTCACCAAAACCAAATTTACTTAACCTTACCCAGTGACAGTTCCATGGAGGTGTTTCCCAAGAACACGTTGTGCTGTTACACGGCCAAATTACCTCAGGCCATCCCATTAGATCACGAAGTCCATTGGGAAGTGGCTTTAGTGGAAATCATTCACCCGACCCAAGTCCTCAATGTCCTTCCCAATCAAAACTTTTTTGATGTGGAAGTTTATGACGAGCAAATACAACAGTACTTGGATATCCATGGCAAATATGACAAGAAAACCGATGGCACAAGAAATCAAAAGTACACCACCTATCACTTGTTCATTCCCCCAGGCTATTATTTTAGTGGTCAACATTTGGTGAGCACCATTACCTCCAGGTTTAATGTCGTGTTTCTGAAAGCTTTGGAAAGTGTCACCATGGAATGCCACAAAACAGCTCGAGGTTTCTTGATGAAATTTGACGGGAGTAAAATCCTGTCCATTTTATTTTGTCCTGAATTGTTTGACATGTTGGGCGGAGACATGGACATGAGAATGGCCATGATCAAGAAAAACGAATTACCAATCGTTTACGACAACGAGTCTTTTAGGAAGTTATTTCGTGCCCCGGTAGAACTGAACCAAGGACTGAATTTGATGTTTGTGTACTCCGATGTGGTGGAGTACAACGTTGTGGGACACACCTCCGTACCGTTACTGCGTGTCATTCCTTTCAAAGTGGATTCTGCCACGAACGCTGACGAGGAAGGTGGAAACACTTACCACGTTCACCGCGAATTTGTACATCCTCACTATTTGCCTGTCAGTAAGTCTTATTTGGACACGGTCAACATTGCTATAAAAGGAGATCTGGGACAAAATATTCCATTCACCAAAGGAAAAGTCACGGTGAAACTCCATTTTCGAAAACGGTTCTCTCACGACTCGTAAGTCATGTATCCAGTGTACCGAGGGGTTGCTCGACAGCGAGGACACGGTTTAGGAGATATGCTGAAATCGGCCTTTCGTTCGGTGGCCCCAGTCTTGAAATCGATCGTGACACGCGGATTGCACGCCTTGAAAGATGCGGCACTGACAAAAGGCAAAGAATTTCTCCAAAATGTCATCATCGACAAACAAAACCCTAAAGAAGCCTTCATGAGGGCAGGCAAAAATGTCTTGCTGCAAACGGGCAAAGACATTTTGGGCCAACGAGAAACACCTATAAATGCCCTGCACGCTACCGAGTCAGGCATTCAGCAAGGACAAGGCAGAAAGAGACGACGAAGAAAACACCCTTTCACCAGACTTCACACGTCTAAAGCGAGAAAGACAAAGAAAAGAAGAACCCTTCGAGACTTAGACGTTTTCGATTATTGAGAAAGAAAAAAAAATGAGAATCTTGCGCTTGTTCCAAGTCGGAACTGGATCTGTTTGCCATGCCCCCCACGATGATGACGATGCAAGAATCCCAGTGGGTGGAATTTCACCCCGTCTCCTCTTTGACAGCCTCAGCTCCCATCGAGTTTGAAATCAAAGGACAGCCCGAAGATTACATCGATCTGAATAGCAGTTACTTGTACCTGAAAGTCAAAGTTGTCGATGAGGATAATACGCCCCTAGATGGTGATGAGGTAATAGCTCCCGATAAGGATGATGGTGCAGTAGATGACACTGAGAATATAGCTCCCGTCAACAATTTCATGCATTCCTTGTTCAGTGGAGTGGACTTGTACTTGAATAACAAACTAGTCAGTAGCAGCATGGATACTTACCCTTATCGAGCGTACCTGGAAAATCTCTTGACGTATGGAATAGACGCCAAGAACACTCATCTCAATGCCTGTGTGGTATGGGAAGCTGACGATGCAGGCCAGTTTGAAGAATTCGAAATTAATACAACCAAAGAACACAATGCGGGATTTGTAGAACGAAGAGACAGAATCAAAAGTGGAGATAGTTTAGAACTGATGGATCGTTTGCATTTGGACATGTGGTTACAAGAAAAGTATTTGCTGAACGGAGTGAATCTCCGCCTGAGACTGAATCGTAGTAGTGCCGCTTTCCATTTGATAGGTACTAGTGCTTGCAAAACTGTCATCGAGGAAGCCAGGCTCTACGTACGACGCGTGGAAGTGTTACCTGAAGTGGGTAACGACATCAGTCAGACGTTGAGCAGAACGACCGCCAAGTATCCCATACGACGCGTGGAAGTGAAAACCTTCACCATTCCTACGGGGCTGCGATCCATGATCGAAGATCATCTGTTCCAAGGACAGTTACCCAAACGTTTGATCCTTGGTATCGTCGAGAATGCAGCCTTCAACGGAGCTTTGGCTAAAAATCCTTTCCACTTTAAACACTTTGAAGTGTCCAAGATCGAAGTCAGGCGCGATGGCAAGACCTTGTTTACCCGACCTTTCGAACCTAACTTTGACAAGAAGGATTACTTGAGGTCGTACTTGTCCCTTTACGAAGCCACTGGTCAGTTAGGAACCAACACCAGTCACGGCATTACGTACGAGGATTACGCAGGAGGCTATGCTTTGTGGGCTTTCGATTTCACTCCAGACCAAGGCAGCGACGAGGGACATTTCCACCCTATAAAATGTGGCCAGATTTGTGTGGAAATTCAGTTTACTACAAATCTAACAGAGACGGTGAACGTCCTCCTGTACGCCGAATTCGACAATACCATAGAAATCAACAGTTTGAGAGAAGTCATTCTAGACTATTAGAAGCCATGGAAGACTGTTATCCCTCTTTACCTAGTGGAGAAACTTTGGAGATGGAATGTGAGGAGACCGTGGAAGCAGAATCCCAAGACAAAGACGATGAAGTTTTGATGAAGTCAAGATGGCCAGAAAAAGAAGCCCATTTAGTCTCCTGTTTTGCCAAACACTTGGTCGAAATAATGACGGAATTGATCAAGAAAGAGTGCTATGGATGTCAAAACGATCATCCCAGTCAAATTCAACACGATAAATGCCTGATGCTCAGTCAAGAAGAAAAATTGGATGAGTATCTGGACGAAGCTTGGAGTCTCATCTCGGACGAAGTCGTGTTGCATCAGTGGTATAAAGACTTGCGTGAACATTCTTGTCCACCATTAACCACTCAAGAGATTCATCGTATCGAAGCTGTCCTGAATCAGAGTGGGGAGACTAAACGAAGAAACGGTTATTTGTCAGACATTTTCAAGCAAAAAGTCAGGATCGAATTGATGACTTATTATTACCTGTGAAGAAGAAAAAAAAACAAAAAAACATGGATACCTGGGAACTTTATTACCTTTTGAACCACAGTTCGTACACGGCTTCTTGGAATCCAGTCGTCTGTGCTAAAGATGAACTCCCTCATCGCAAACCTCAAGACCATCTAGCTTATGTCATCAACACGGACGACAGTCATCTCCCAGGAACCCACTGGGTAGCCGTCTACTTTCCTCAAGAAGGATGTGTGGAATATTTCGATTCGTACGGATTGCCAGTAGTGAAGGGGGGCACTTTACGGACAATGGGAATTAGCATTAATAACACCCGTGGGTTAGTTTACGGACAATGGAAATTTAACATGGCGAAAAATCGTGGGTCAGATTACGGACAAGGGGAATTAACATGGCAAAAAATCGTGGGTCACTTTACGGACAAGGGGAATTTAACATGGCGATAAATCGTGGGTCACTCTACGGACAAGGGGAATTTAACATGGGATTTTTTTTTAAAAATTTTTTTAAAAAAAGGGGTAGGCAATTCAAAGACTATCTCTTTTCGAGAAATATGGCTGGCCCTGAAAAGGGCCTTTGGGTTTTCTTCTTCTTCTAATTTCTTCTTTTCCTCCACCAAGTTCTTATTTTATCTCCTACACTCTTCTTCTCTTTCTTTTTTTTCTTCTCCTCCTCTTCTTTCTTCTTCTCTTCCTCCTCTTCTTTCTTCCTCTTTTCATTTTCTTCTTCTTTTTCAATTTTTTCGTTCCAATTGCGTATTCTTATTCTTTCCTCTTCATCCTCCTTCTCCTCCTTGATCTCTTTCATGACACCACTAATCTTGTCCTTTGCTTTCCTTAAGTTATTAATTTCCATCTTCACACGATGGGGACTATAGGAATAATGGTCTTCAACCAGTCTTAATAGCATCTGTTCCATTATTCCTAAGTTGTCTAAAACGTCTTGCAAGGTTTGTATTTTGTCGATTTGGTTTGACGCCATCTTCTTTTTATTCTTTGCAGAATGGTTTGAACAACCAACACTGTGGGTTCTTATAGTGAAAGCGCGGACGTGATGGAAAACATCCCCCTAAAAAACATAAAATTGATCTTACCTAGATCATGACCCAACAACGCGCGGACGTGAAGGAAAACATCCCCACTTTTCTCATTTCATATAATCAAACCCAAACTATACTCTCCACATACTCTAAGAAACAATAAAGAAACCCATAATCTACTATTCACACAAACATACCTGAGCTCTTACAAACACAAACACAAACACACAAACACATACCCTCACATTTTTTTAAAAAGAGTTAGTGTTTATAATCACACTACTCTACCTACACACATTGGCAAATGGATTGTTATTTCTTTTCTAGAGTATTGGGTAGCCCTGAAAAGGGCTGTTTTGTTTGGAACTTCATGGACACCTGGTTAATGGTGGCACCTTCCAGGTCTGGCGCCACATACACATCTTATCCCCCAGTTACTTTTTACCTTTTGGGGGGAGAGAGCAGAGGCAGGATATGTCGCTTCAGAATCCCAATTTTCGCTCTCTGGGATTTTGAAATTTCTTCTCTCCTTTTCCTCCTCCTCTTCTTTGTTTCTTCTTTCCTCTTTATATCTTCTTTCTTCTTCTTCTTTATATCTTCTCTCCTCCTCTTCTTTGTTTCTTCTTTCCTCCTCTCTTATCCTTCCCTCCTCGACAATGGCTTCCGCGGCCAGTTCATTTAATATGCGCCTGGCATATTCCAGATGCACATGAAGCTCCAACAGTTTCTCAAGTCTCGTGTTCATTTTTTGGTGTTGATCAATCAACAAGGGTAGCTGGACTGCCGAACGAGTTTCAATTTATACTGAAAGCGCGGACGTGAAGGAAAACATCCCCCTAATAACATAAAATTCATCTTACCTAGATCATGACCAAAAAAAAACAACGCGCGGACCTAAAAGAAACACTCACTCACTTTTTATGCTACCCATTAATATTTAAAATTTTTTATAAATCACTTCAATAGACTATCCACATACACAAGGCAATCCAATCTAACCCCAAATATACACCTCAAACAGCCCCAAAAAAACAAACATCATTTTAATCTACTATCCACACCAACCTACTTTATCACTTACAAACACACAAACACACAAACACATACACTTCCACTATTAATAAAGAGTTAGTGTTTATTTTCACACTACTCTACCTACACACATTGGCAAATCGATCGTTAATTCTTTTCTAGAGTATTGGGGTAGCCCTGAAAAGGGCTGTTTTTTTGTTTGCTATGGCATTCTTTTTTAGTTTCTAAGAATGCGATGTCCTCTGATTATAGACTTTCTGGCGATAGGTCTGCTTCTTCGGAAAGAGAAGAAGAACTCTTTGGTGTCGATACGACAATCGACAAAGCCTCTGTCAGGTTCAGGTTGCTGCTGCTGCTGTTGCTGTTGCTGCTGTTGCTGCTGTCTCTGAAGTTTGTACTTCTCTGTCCATTCTTCTTTTTCCCTGTTCATTTCTTCTCTGAAGAGCTCTTCTATCAGGTCTTCAGTGATTTTTAACATTCTCACATTCTCTATTTCTTCTGGCTTCGGTATCAGACTGTGTCTGACCCTATGCAAATTCACGTAGGCTTCGTTGAGTTTAGCTAGTTTGGAGCACATCTTCGTAGGAGGATGAGTCGACAATGGATGGTTAGACTGGAAACTGCCCCGGTTCTTAAAGTCAAAGCGCGGACGTGAAGGAAAACATCCCCACACGGTTTTTCGAGCCGCAACGTTCATGAGAGAGATAGTAAGAAATGAAAGAGCATCAATCCAACATTCTTATAGCTAAACAAAAGACAAAGGCATTTTTTTCTAAACACAACATTTTTTATTCAAAAATCACTTAACACTAAACAACAACATTTCTAACATTTTTAACAATAATCCAACACTATAACATCAAACAATCTTTTTCTAATCACAAACATTTTTTTCTTCAAATACTAACTACTTTGAACAGGGCTGACAACGTTGTGAATGAAATTGTGATTTCCACTGTTGGAAATCATTAGGCCATTGATGGACACTACGTTTCCTAGCTTGAGACAAAAGATAAGCATAATGGTCACAAAACCATCGGTCTACTTTCACATCATTTCTAGCAGAAGAACGAGGATCGAAATGAGTCACTAAATGTTCTAAGGAATAGCCCAGGCTGCGATGATGCAGAAAATACACACAATATTGTCCACACACCAAGGAATCTGTGCCTTGTAATTTCACATTATTGAATCGGGTGGTTTGAGCATTTCTTCTCATAAAGTCAATGATATCGTCTTCCAAAGGGGGCAATCCGTACGAATCGAAATATTCCACACATCCTTCTTGAGGAAAGTAGACGGCTACCCAGTGGGTTCCTGGGAGATGACTGTCGTCCGTGTTGATCACGTAAGCTTGATGGTCTTTAGGTTTGCGATGAGGGAGTTCATCTTTAGCACAGACGACAGGATTCCAAGAAGCCGTATACGAACTGTGGTTCAAAAGGTAATAAAGTTCCCAGGTATCCATTTGTGTTGTTTTCTTCTTCACAGGTAATAATAAGTCGTCAATTCGATCCTGACTTTTTGCTTGAAAATGTCTGACGAATAAACGGTTATTCGTTCTGTTTCCTCACTCTGATTTAGGAGAGCTTCGATACGATGGATCTCTTGAGTGGTTAATGGTGGACAAGAATGTTCACGCAAGTCTTTATACCACTGGTGCAACACGTCTTTGTTCGAGATGAGACTCCAAGCTTCGTCCAGATACTCGTCCAATTTTTCTTCTTGACTCAACATCAGGCATTTATCGTGTTGAATTTGACTGGGATGATCGTTTTGACATCCATAACAATTTTTCTTGATCAATTCCGTCATTTTGTCAACCAAGTGTTTGGCAAAACAGGAGACTAAATGGGCTTCTTGTTCTGGCCATCTCGACTTCATCATGATCACTTCTTCTTTTTCCTCACATTCCATCTTTAAAGTTTCTCCACTAGGTAAAGAGGGACAACAGTCTTCCATGGTTTCTAGTAATCTAGGATGACTTCTCTCAAACTGTTGATTTCTATGGTATTATCGAATTCTGCATACAGGATGACGTTCACTGTCTCTTTCAGTGGTTCTGCAAACTGAAGTTCCACACGAATCTGGCCTGATTTTATAGGGTGGAAATGTCCCTCGTCGCTGCCTTGGTCTGGAGTGAAATCGAAAGCCCACAAAGCGTAGCCTCCTGCATAATCCTCGTACGTAATACCGTGACTGGTGTTGGTTCCTAACTGTCCGGTGGCTTCGTACAGGGACAAGTACGATCTCAAGTAATTCTTCTCTTTAAAGTCAGGTTCAAAAGGTCGGGTACACAAGGTTTTGCCATCGCGACTGACTTCGATTTTCTTTACGTTAAAGTGTTGAAAGTTGAAAGGATTTTGAGCGAAGGCTCCGTTGAAGGCTGAATTCGAGACCATACCAAGGATCAAACGTTTGGGTAGCTGTCCTTGGAACAGATGATCTTCGATCATGGAATGATGTCCAACGGGAATGGTGAACGTTTTCACTTCCACGCGTCGTATGGGATACTTGGCGGTCGTTCTGCTCAACGTTTGACTGATGTCGTTACCTACTTTGGGTAACACTTCCACGCGTCGTACGTAGAGTTTGGCCTCTTCGATTTTGCTTTTAGGAGCCTTAGCATCCTCAGCCAACAAATGGAAAGCGGTACTGCTACGATTCAGTCTCAAGCGGACATTGACTCCGTTCAGCAAATATTTCTCTTGCAACCACATGTCCAAATGCAAACGATCCATCAGTTCTAAACTCTTCTTATCTAAGATTTTGAGTTCTCTTTGCTCAAAGCCGCTATTGGTTCCATCTACAAGGTCGAACTTGCCCGCTTCGTCAGGTTCCCACAGCACACAAGCATTGAGATGGGTATCCTTGGCATCTATTCCGTACGTCAAGAGATTTTCCAGGTAGGCACGGTAAGGGTAAGTATCCATGCTGCTGCCGACCAGTTTGTTGTTCAAGTACAAGTCCACTCCACTAAACAAAGAATGCATGAAATTGTTGACGGGAGCTATATTCTCAGTGTCATCTACTGCACCATCATCCTTATCTAGAACTTTGACTTTCAAGTACAAGTAACTGCTATTCAGATCGATGTAATCTTCGGGCTGTCCTTTGATTTCAAACTCGATGGGAGCTGAGGCTGTCAATGAGGAGACGGGATGAAATTCCACCCATTGAGATTCTTGCATCGTCATCATGGTGGGGGGCATGGCAAACAGATCCAGTTCCGTCTTGGAACAAGCGCAAGACTCTCGGTGCATCATTTTTTCTCTGTGTTTCAATAATCGAAAACGTCTAAGTCTCGAACGGTTCTTCTTTTCTTAGCCTTTCTCGCTTGAAGTCTGGTGAAAGGGTGTTTTCTTCGTCGTCTCTTTCTGCCTTGTCCTTGCTGAATGCCTGACTCGGTAGCGTGCAGAACATTTATAGGTGTGTCTCGGCGGCCCAAAATGTCTTTGCCCGTTTGCAGCAAGACATTTTTGCCAGCCCTCATGAAGGCTTCTTTAGGGTTTTGTTTGTCGATGATGACATTTTGGAGAAATTCTTTGCCTTGCGTCAGTGCCGCATCTTTCAAGGCGTGCAATCCGCGTGTCACCATCGGTTTCAAGACTGGGGCCACCGAACGAAAGGCCGATTTTAACATGTCTCCTAAGCCGTGTCATCGCTGTCGTGCAACCCCTCGGTACACTGGATACATGACTTACTTACGAGTCGTGAGAAAACCGTTTTCGAAAATGGAGTTTCACCGTGACTTTTCCTTTGGTGAATGGAATATTTTGTCCTAAATCTCCTTTTATAGCAATGTTGACCGTGTCCAAATAAGACTTGCTGACAGGTAAATAGTGAGGATGGACAAATTCGCGGTGGACGTGGTAAGTGTTTCCACCTTCCTCGTCAGCGTTTGCGGCAGAATCCACTTTGAAAGGAATGACACGCAGTAACGGCACAGAGGTGTGTCCCACCACGTTATACTCCACCACATCGGAGTACACGAACATCAAATTTAGTCCTTGGTTCAGTTCTACCGGGGTACGAAAATACTTGGCAAAAGTATCGTTGTCAGAAATGACTAGTAATTCGCCTTTTTGTTGTTCTACTTTCTTCCTCAGCTCCATGTCACCGCCCAACATGTCAAACAATTCAGGACAAAATAAGAAAGACATGATTTTGGGCCCCTCAGGAAATTTTATCAGGAAGCGACGAGCTGTTTTGTGGTACTCCAGGGTGACACTTTTTTTGACACTTTCCAAAGCTTTCAGAAACACACTATTAAACCTGGTGGCTATGGTGTTGACCAAATGTTGACCACTAAAATAATAGCCTGGGGGAATGAACAAGTGATAGGTGGTCCACTTTAGATTTGGTGTACGGGTTTTCTTGTCATATTTGCTATGGGTATCCAAGTGCTGTTGCATTTGTTCGTCATGAACTTCCACATCAAATTTATTTTGATTGGGAAGGACATTGAGGACTTGGGTCGGGTGAATCATTTCTACTAAAGCCACTTCCCAATGGGCTTCGTGATCTAAGGGGATGGCTTGAGGTAATTTGGCCGTGTAACAGCACAACGTGTTATTGGGAAACACCTCCATGGAACTGTCACTGGGTAAGGTCAAGTAAAATTGGTTTTCGTGACTCATAATTCTAGAGTTCTGTGGCTGTCCGAGGGGATATTACTGGACGTCAGAGGCGTGTCTCCGCCCAAAATGGGGTTCTGGTTGTTGTTGGAGTGGTGACTGGCACTGGCACTGGACACAACGTTCCCGTTCGAGGAGAATTTCAGGGAGGGATTGGGAAGCAGGTAACCGATGCAACTGCTCAATAAAATGGTCCACAATTGTTTGTCTCCTTGTTGCAAACTCAAATTGGCAATGGCTGCCCCGATGACACAATACACCACGAAGATTTGGCAGAAAAAGACGATTTGCGTTTTAGGCACACGTTCTCCACACCACACCCACAAGGGTTGTTTTTGTAAATCTTGCACAGAAGAACTTGGTGAAGAAGGAGTGGTCGACGTAGCTGCGTCTGCTGTGTGAAAGGGCATGATGGTCACTTCTTCTTTTTATAGTCGATGACTTGCGAAGCGTCGATCCAAGAATCGAAACTGGGTGGATATCCTTTCCAACGTACTTTGACTTCTTTGACACGTCGTTTGCCCACTTTACGGGTTCTGCGTTCGAGAATGCTTTCGATGTCGTACACGTCGTCTTCATTTTTGGTGACACGTTGTAACTCGGGCAAATAAAACGTTCCTTTGAGTACTTCTCCGTTCATGTCTTCCAATTTATAGACGGCAGGATGACGGCCATGCACTCGTCCAGTGACGCGAAACAATTCGGTCGTCCAGTTAGGTAAGTAACCTTTGTCGAAAGTGCGTTTGGTTTTGCCAATGCGCACCCAATCTCCTACGGTCAACTCTCCACTTTTCTCGGGGACAACCCTCGTCGGGGACGTACCAAACAGACGCTCAAACACCAGCACTTCGTTGTCGGGAGTCACGTCTTGCGGGGCACGTCCGATGCTTCGATGGTAAGATTGGTTGTACGCTTGCACCAGGTGCGGTAAGATGTCGATGTACTTCAGAGTGTGGTGATGCGTAAAATATTTCCACATGCGTTCTTTCAAAGTACGTTGAAAACGTTCCACGATGCTGGCTTTCGTTTCGGGATTCTCGGTGGTAAAAAAATGAATGTCACGTTTCTTTAATTCTTTTTGGAAAGCTTGGTTCAGAAATTCGGTGCCTTTGTCCGTTTGCCATCGAAGAGGGTGACGACCGCTTTGTTTCAACACCCGTTGCAGGGCTCGCACTAACTCGCTGCTCGATTTGGAAGTCAAGGGCACGACCCAAGCAAATTTGGAAAAGACGTCGATGACACAGAACAAATATTTGTAACCACGATTGTAGCTGGCCAAATGAGAGACATCGGCTAAATCGGCTTGCCATTGATGATCGATGCCTTCCACTCGGGTGCGACTTCTGGCAAACTTGCGTCGAATGGGTTTGTGTAAAGTGTAGGTAGCTTGTTCTTGTAACCATCGTTGCACTTGAGGTAAACGGAGACTTTTCAGTCGCGTTTTGGCAGCACGATACAATTTTTGAACTCCTGCGTAACCTGCAGGGTGCGAGGGATCGTAGTAAATGCTGGCTAAGACTTTTTCCATTTTTGTGTTGGTGTGTTAATAAGTCACCCACTCTTCGGTGATGCTACTTTGGGTGGGTCGAAAGGGTGGTTTGGAAACGGATTTACGTGTCCGATGGGCTACGGGAGTAGAAGTCGAAGGTAGTGGAGGTGGCAATGGAATGGCTTTGGTTTTCTTTTCTTTTTTCGCTTCTGGTTTCCCTTCTTTCTTTTTCACTTCTGTCGAAGGAGGCGTGGACATCATCTTTTTAACCCAAGCTTTCATTTCTTCTCGTTGGGGTGTGGGGGACGGGGTCAACAAGGATGCTGCAATCTTACTCGAAATGGGAGCTGCTGACGGTGTTTGAAACACTTCGCGCATCTCTTCTTCCTCAGGTCTTTGTGGGGTAGCATCTCTGGTGACCCTTGGGGATGGAAGTGGTGGTGGTGGTGGTAATGATGATGGTGCTGGACTTTTCATCAAGGTCTTAAAATCTTTTAGAGTGGGTAAAGCTGTTTCGTCTAAAGCTTTCTGGTGAAAGAGTTGCAGTCTTTGCAAGAGTTGACCGTACTTTTGCGATTTTTCTGTTTCTGACAAATCTTGGCGATCCATCAAGGATTGCAATTCGTGTTGTAACTGGGACATCTCGCTCAAATTGGGATTGGGAGGTAAATGCGGGGTGCGTTGTTCTTGCCACCGATGGTATTCCATCCATCGTTTGTAAGGCACTAAAGCTAGTTTTCGTCCTTCCATGGGGTTGTCAGGGGTCGATTCTGAGATCTTGGGACTTTCGAAGGCCTTTTTATCTTGCTCCCATCAGTCCTCCCAACATGGTTCCCAAGACTCCTTTCAGTATGGGGCCTAACAAGAGAGGCAAAATGCCTCCATGTTGAACCAACATCTTCTTTTTTTGACGAATGGGAATTTTCTTTTGAACCATTTTCCGAAGAACGTGACGATGTTTGCCTAAGCATTGTTTCTGGTGTTTGGACAAAGGGATCGTGCCTTTCAAAACGTTCAAACAACATTCGCACACGGTATCGATGACCTCTTTGGAGGCCGTTTGAATGAGTTTTTTTCGTAGGGGTGGAGAAGCTTTGGACAGGACAGATAACAGGTCCCCATGTTTGGCTAAACGTGGTGGCAGTCCTTTCCTTTTCTTTCCTTGGGGTTTTCTGGAGGGTGACATCTTTGAGTCTTCAGGAGCACCAAAAAACACTGATATCCTACTCGGTCACAGGCCTTTTTTATACTGGAACGCGTCGCCATTGATTGTCTTTACGTCGTATCAGTTTGAGGACAGGCATGACACGTCGTGCAGGGGTACGTAACGGACTAAATCGAGCCAGTTCTTGCTTGGACAAATCCAGTAAACTTTGTAACATGCCCGATCTTTCATGGACTTTGATTTTGGGAGAAGGTACTTTGTGAGCAGCAGCCACTGCCGCTAAATGGGAAGGTCCTGCCACTGGGGAAGTTCTTTTGGGGGTCATCAACGGAGAAGTTCTTGGTGTAATCAACGTCTCCAAGTACTCTTCAGTTCCTGGTGACATCAACGGAGAAGTGGACAAACGTGAGGCTGTCGGAGACGCTGTGGCAGGTCGTGGTTTGCGAGTGTAAGGCTGCGTCCTGGCCGCAGTGCCTCTCTTGCGACTAGTTTTCTTCTGTGGACTTTTCTTTTTCTGAGGACATTTTCTCTGTTTCTTTTTCTGGGGGCTTCTTTTCTTTTTCCGGGGTGGTGTCTGGTAAGAGGAGGGTCCCGCCACTGGAGAAGTTCTTCTCTTTGGGGACGTGGTCTTTTTCTTCTTGGGGCTTCGTTGGACTTTTGTCTTAGGGATAACTTTGGGGGCATTAGGATCCCATCTTAAGAGTGAGCGAATGATGACCCCTCCTAGAGTACCGCTCCCTCCAGGTTTCAAAATGATTTGTTTTTTGGTTTGAGTGTCGATGCGGGGATCGGCCAGTTGGACCAAAGCGACTTTGTTTCGATCGAAAAAGCGTTGGGTTTGATGAGGAATCTGAATGATTCCTTGGAGTAATTGACGTGCCGTCACCGTGAACCATCGTAAGACTTCTTTGAGACTAGCTTCTAAGACACGGGCTCGTGTTTGTGGATCTTTTTCTCGACTGATGCCATACAAGGCACGAATCAATTTGACGGGAAGATGCGACTGAAGGGACGTCATGTTCACACTCTGTGAGACAGACGAAAAAGGGTTTGAGGTTTTTATAGATTTTTTGATGTGGAGTGAAATGAAGTCGAGGACGGAGACGTGTACAGGACAGGCCCTCCGTCTTGGCACCAGTGGTGAAACAAGTGGGTACGAAATCGCAAATCCTTGGGGGTCGTAGGTTTCAAATCGACGAGTAAATAGGCGTGTGGCGTTTGAGTGGCATCGTCGTACGCCTGAGTCAGCCAAGGCGTTCCTAACTGTTTGGCTAAGACTTGCACTTGCGATTTATCTCGAGGGCTTTTAAACAAGACCACGTAATGCGCATTGAGACTGATGGTGCGATGGGCTTTACTTTGTTGAAACAAATTTTGGGTGATGTAAATGACACTGGCATTACGGTGATGCCCTTTGCGCGTGAACCACAATTTAATTTCTTCTTCGTCTTCTCCTAACATGTCGTCGAAAATGACCAAATGGGTTTGACGGGAGTCAGAGACGATGCCGTCGTCTTCTTTAGGAATGCCTTCCACAAACACGATGGAATCGCCTTGACTTTCTCGCAAGAGGCTGTACGCCGATTGCCACTCTTTGTAACACCACACGATCCGTTGAGGGGGCCGATCGATCAAATGATGTTTATGTTCGATCAAACGTTTGACGAATTCGGTTTTGCCAGAACCGCTAGGTCCAGCAATGAGCATGTTAAAGGGATGGCGAAGATACAAAGCCTCCCAACTGGCACCATCTAAGTGTTCGTCGATGACTTTGACAGTAGAGGAAGAGGGAGCAGAGACAGCAGAGGTAGCCATGGTGTGAGAAATGTCACTTGTGACACGAAAAACAAACAAGACAAGAGTTTATATACTTTTTTCAGAACACGTTTATTGAATGTTTCAAATATGAACACGAAAGACAAAAATACATAAAAGCCAAAGGCTTAAGTACAAGAATAAAAGGCACATGATAACGATGAACGTGGAATAAACACAAGTGTCTGTACAACAACCACATGTTTTGGGTAATGTTCTAACCAGTTCAACAGGGGGTAAAGTCACACAAGTGTCCTCCCGAAAAGGTCTTTCAGGTCTGTCCACGACAGTCCTGTCTTGGGTGACGGGTTCTTCTGGCACCGTCACTAACACGGGTTGAAAAGTAACTTTTTTCCTTGAACAACTCTCGTGCATACTGGGCCACTTCTTGGGTCCAAGCCTCAAAATCCCATTCTTTCCAGGCACGGACATCTGTCCAATGGGGATGTAAGTCACAAGCTACACACACATCGCCATACACGTCTTGGGTAGCTAAAAGTTGACGAATCTTTTTTTCCTGTTGAGGTCGAGAAGTATCCAGATGAAAACGCAAGGCTTTGAGCAAAAGGAGTTTTTCGTGACCATTTAAGGCCATGGAGGTGGTAAGTACTGATCGTAAAGAGTCCACAAAGAATCGGCTGGTAAACGAAATCCCAGAAAACAAGTCACTAAGACACACACCACTTGTCGTCCCAAATTGAATGGATAAAGTTCTTGTAATAATCGATGGTAATGATCCACGGTTCGAATATGGTCATTGAGTTCCTTCCACGGAATCTGTTGGATGACATACGACATAAGCCGTGGCATAGCTGCCTGTTTTTATAGTCTCTTTGTTTCGAAAAGAATACACGTACTTTCTAGCCAGTGATGTTCGTTTTCCAGTGGGGAATGTAAATCTTGCATACTGTAACCGAAACTTCAGAGTTCGATTAGAAGTTTCCTCTTCCGCTAAGTAGATTCCACGTAAAATATGTTGGTAATCCTTTACCTCGTCTTCCTCAATGGGTTGCTCTAGGTGAATCTCGAAGTAACCAAAATGATCAACACGTGAATCATCGGGGGCCTGGAAGTATTGAACAAGGTCTGACCACTGAAACAATTTCTGACGAATCAGTTCTCTTATACCCTTCAGGTACCAGTGGTTAAAGATCTGGTGACGTAACGGATGCAATTGTTCTTTACGTTTCACTTGTATTTTGACCAGCTCTCGGTAAATGCGTTCTCTCAACTCCACAGGCAAAGCACGAATGTTCTCTAGCAAAGTATCCATGAATAGGTCATACTAAATCCTCTTTGGTCTGACACAAGAAATGTACTCTTTGCACAAACATGGTTTCACTTCAGTGTCAAATTTAAATCGTTGAGTCACTAATCTACACATTACAATTCGTTCAGAAGTTTCCTCTTTCACTAAGTTGACATTGTGTTCAAGATGTTGGTAATTCGTTAACTCTTCCTCTGGAATTCGATGCAGTACGTTTACAATGATGTAACTACAATCGTCCATACCAAACCAATCCTTTTTAAAACTAGAGGATCGTTGATCAATGTCCGTCCGATGGAACACTTTCAATTGAATCAATCCTTGTATAGCCTTCAGGTACCAGTGGTTCAAACACCGGTGACGTAACGGATGCAATTGTTCTTTACGTTTCACTTGTATTTTGACCAGCTCTCGGTAAATGCGTTCTCTCAACTCCACAGGCAAAGCACGAATGTTCTCTTGTAAAGTATCCATGAACAGATTATTATGGTAAGAAGTTACTTCAATGTCTCGGTCCCACTAAGGGTAAGTAATGACAATTCGGTGACCATCGAGCATGTTCAACGTAGGCCGAATCTTGCGGTTCCCAGTGGTGAAGTGTCACATCGCAACTGAAGCACCTGACTTTATCTCCTTCGCCCAAGTAGAAAAATCCGGCTCTGGCTAATTCTTCGGGGGTCGGTCCTCCCAGATACTTTGGCCATTTTCCTTTGAACGATTGAAGACGATTTTCAAAGTCGCAGTATTCCGACAAACGCACAGGAAACGAATATTCGTCTTTCACAGGTTCGTTTCGATGAGGGTTGAGTGACATGGGCAGGAGTTTGCTCAGGGCTGGATGACATCCGTAGGGAGGTAAACGTGAAGGTCGACATTCCCCTTTAAACCCGGTAAAATGTCTAAGAGGACGAGCGGCATCGCTTTCGCATCCCTCAGGTTTGACACGCACAGCATCACTTTCCATGATAGGGGCAGTGAGAACAAAGTTCCCATGATGCTTTACGGCATCGCTCAGGTCACAAGGTACAGCATCGTATCCATCGCAAGGCTCACAATCGCACTCGTCTGCAAACTCCGTTACGCAATTACAATGGTAACCACATGGACAATCGCAGTTTCCTTCCAGACATTTTCCGTCGCAATGCATGGGTCTTATCCATCCAATATTAGTCACACTAGAGGAAGATACAACTTTTTTACAATCCCCAAACTGGAACGATGCCTCTTTCAAAGTATTCATCTTGTTCGCTCGGTCTTGGTAGTCACGATGAACTATCGATCTTGCCTAGGGTTCCTTTTTTATATACAGACCAATACCGACGTGACCGTACGGTAAGGTGAAATGATTGGGAAGTCGAACTCGCTTCTGGTACACGATTTGATAGACTTTTTCCAAGGGTCGACTGACGATGTGGTGAGTGGGTAAACGTACAATCTTGTTCGGTTGATAGGTGGTCACTTTAAAGTTTCCATCCTCTCCCGATTGCAAGGCTTCTTTCAATACCCCAAAGTTGACCACTCGACTGGTACGATAATTCAGAGTCAGTCCTTTCACTTTGCACGTCGTGTGCACTTCTCCTTGTTTGTCCCGGTATTCGTAGCCGTAATTTTTGGGACCGCCACTGACGAAGCTTAGAATCTTGTCGTCGGGATGCTCGTCTGTCCAGGCTCCTAAACGGTCTCCTTCGATGTTAGGGTGATGTTGAATCGGGTGATGGATGTAAATGCAGCTGTCCGTGTCAAAGTACAGGACGCGTTCCCCTAACAGTTCTAAAGCTTCGTACAATTTTAAGCGAGCATGGGCTGTCACGTAAGCCGCAATGATGACATTTCCAAAAGGGTCGTCTTGTACAAAGTCCAGATCTTCTTCGTAATTGACCAAGATCAAATTCTCTCGAACGACGTCCACGTGTTTCATGTATTTGGTTTTGTCGTGAATCATCTGGAAGTAGCGGGAAGGTTCTGTCAAATATTCCGTCTTAGGTAAACACGGTCGTTGTGCCATTTTACCCCACAAGCAATTTAACATCACTTTGGCAAACGATCGCCTGCCTTCGTTTTTCTAGATGTGGTCTAAAGAGATGCCTTCTTGTTCGTAGTATTTCTCTTTGAATTTTATTTGGTCTTCGGGAGTGTGACACCAGGAAGGATAGCCGCTGGCTTCTTGCTTCAGTTTCAAAAAGGCATCCACGTAGTCTGCGAAAATGCCTTTCTGAGTAGGGTCACCCTTGTGGTACTGTTGTGTCTTGGGAAAGTGGCAAATTTCGTACACTTCTAACAGTTGGTATCCCATGTCCAGAGCTTTGAACAATTCTACGCTGACCCAGGTTCCCGTCAAGGCACGTTCTTCCTGGGTATGCTGACAAGGTTGGTCTTGGTTGCACGTTTCGGCACAAGTACGGCACAAGGGAAACATCAGTTTGCCTTGACAATGGTGAGGTAAGACGGGATGGTATAGGTTCGTGGGAGGCAAAACTTTGCACTTGATCAAGCCTTCGTATTGTCGAATGTTTTTCAGGTCGATGTGTTCCGTCAGCAATCGCGGGTGCCCTACAGGAAAGCGACAATATTTGCACACGTAGGGATACAGCGAACACACGTCCAAGTATTTGATTTCTTCTCCTTTCTCTTCGTCGGCTTGGTACAGCAAACAGGTGGCATTGGTCCTTCCTCCGTACAAACTATCCCTCGGGTTCAATGGGTCCATGAACTGGTAACTTTCCACGAGGCGTTTAAACTCGGGATCGGTTTTCAAACGGTGATCGTACTCGTGTTCCCACATTTCCACCACTTGGTATCCTTCCTGTTCTAACTTTAGGCGTCGCTGACAAGTGTCCTGGTACAAGTCTTCCATGGTTCGTTGCAAAAACTGATTTTTAGTGCCACGGTCAGGGTAACAAACAGGACATCCGTGAAATAAGCAACCGTTAAACTCGTACACGATCTTGGGGTTTTCTAAGTCCCAGCCATCGACCGAATACGTTCCGATGGTCTTTTCGCCCCCTCCGTTGCGGGCATGCTGAATCCACTTGTCTTCCTTGTCGCACAAGTAATGTAACCAACGTAGGGCTTTGACCGAGTATTGACGTTTGACAAAGTGGGTCGTTTGAGGACTGATGACAGCCACGGTCTTTTCAGGCATGAATCGTTGTCGATACACTAAGGAACACGCTTTGGCAATGGTGCAAGCTTCTTTCAAAGGATCGACCCCTCCGTGTTCCATGAACAGTTCTCGAAATTTTCCACAGCAACGCCGTAAAATGTCCACGTCGGAACGACAATACTTTAGCATTTCTTCCTGAAAGTCGAAAGGGTCCGAGGCGTGAATCTGGTACCAAGCGTAGAAAGCTTCTCGTTGTTCGGTACGCATGTTGTCGGGGTCGTAATAGTGAGCCTCGGGTAAATGGGGTAGAACGGCATGTTGATTGGCTTCCGTATTGAAAAAGTGTGGAAAGTACCCTTTAGCCATTTCTGTCATTCCAAACGTTTTAGGCATTCGACTCAAAGGCATGGCCAAGTAACTCATCGAATCTTTAAACTGTACTTGTCCCACTTGCATGAAAATGATTTTGGCTCCGTTCAAAGTCACTTTAGGACGCTCGGTGCCTTGTTCCGTATAGTATCTGAGAAGAAACTGTCCATCGTATCCGGAGAAATTGTGAGCCATCACCGTGGCATGACGATGACAATCTCGGTAACGTTCGATGTCCTCTTGGCTCCACGTCTTGTCGACGTGGTCTAAGACCCATTTGGCAAAATCGGCTAACGTGTTCGGTCCCCAAAAGATTTTTTCACGTCCTCCGGGAATCTTGCTGCAGTGAGGGCAATGACTGAAGATAGGTTCTTGAATGCACTTCTCGCACGCTCGATGAGCCACGCAGAAATTAGGAATGTGAATGCCGGTCTCTTGCATGCATTCGAAATCGAAAAAGATGAAATTGCCTTTCTTCTTGTGACCGTCCTCTTTCTCTGGTGGGGGTTGGTATTTTTGCACGTAACATTGGTGTTCCAAGTCCACGATGTGGTGACAAATGTGACATTTTTTCTTTCCTGAACATACGTGTGCCTTGGTATTATTGGTACGTATGACTTGTTCACACGTAGAGCACAATCTCAGCAGTTGACAAGCGCATTTCTTCTGTGAACCTTGCGTCTTCAAATGTTGTTGGTAACAGGTAGGGCTGACAAACGTGCGCAGACAAGTTGAACAAGGCACTGGTTCTTCGCTCAGACAGGGTGAAGAGGCCAAACATCCTGTGCATTTCGATCCACAATGCTTGTGTTGCTCTCGATTGTTATAACCATGGTCACATTTCTCACAGTAATAACTGTATGCCAGGAATCCAGTGATAGTGGTAATCGTATCGAAATGGTCATCGTGATAATAGACATGAATGTATTTTCCGTCCTTAAAGTCTTGCCCTCGAAACAATAGAGGTCCGCGCACTTCTTGAGGGTGCACTTTCAAGGTGTATCGTGGAGCTAGGACATCTTGCAATTTTTGCATCTCAGGAATGCCACAGGGTGTGTCTTTGGGCAGTCCGGCTTGTTGTAACAGGAGTTCTGCTTCATTTAGTTGTTTGGCTCGGTCGGAACGTTGAATAGTGTCCCAGGTTCTTTTCCATTCTACCGTGTCGTTCTTGTTGGCATAGGTTCGTCCCACCACGATGGCACGGGCTAAGCACATCTGGTCATGAGGGTTGTCAATTCGGACGAGACTCTTTTTGGTGTTGCGAAGGTCGTCCACCAATAACATCTTTTTGCGTCCTGTCCCTTGAGGAGGAGAGACGTGGGTCATGTCCAGTGTGGCTTTACCATCGGTGATGTCAAACTGATCATTAGATTGTTGTACGTGTTGAATCTTGTCCATGACTTTGGAAGCAGTCAATTCTGCAGGGGTGCTAAACTCGATCGAAACAGGGGATTTCAAACCGTCGTGTTGTATGGAAAGTCTCAAGCGATCGTCTTCTTTGGGTTGACATTGTCGCTTGAGTGTGGTGAGCAAAGAATCCCACACCTCGGTGATGAACACTTCTGCTTTCTCTAACGGTACTTCAGCCTTGAAATCTTTAAACTTCACCGTGTATTTGTAAGCCGTGGTTCTAAATTTTCTAGAGGAGCGCTTTTCCGTCTCTCGAATGGAATAGTACTTTTCAGGGTTGACAAAGGGTGGTGGACTTGGTTTAGAGGGTTCGGATTCTGGTTCACTCATGTCCTCTTCAAAATCACTGGCATGAATTTGTGCCAAGATTTCAGCCCTGGTACGAGGCGATAGATCACGTTTCTGCCTCTTACTTCTTTCTTCTTCTTTCTTCTCGAATGAATGGGATCGTTTCATCTTGAAAGCAAAAAGTCAAATGACTCAAGTTCAAACACCATAAACTACTTTATAGTCATGGCAGACCAGCGTATATAAAAGGGTGTGTGTCTTGTCCTTTCACTATTCATTTCACTCTCAAGCCGAGCACAACGATGGAAGAGACTAACCAGATGGAACGTTTCGTCAGAGCTTTGCGAGGGGTCATTAGAAAATTCTCTTCAGACCAGCCTACGGACTACTCTCCTTCCTTTAGAGATAAAAGTCAAGATACTTGCTATATCTGTCAGAAGAAAGGGCATTGGTCTTCAGAGTGTCCAGACCGTCAAAAACGAACAAAAACAGGGACTAAAAAAGACAAAAGTCAAGATACCTGTTATTATTGTCAAGAAAAAGGACATTGGTCTCCAGATTGCCCAAAAAAGAAACAAGAGGAGTCAGAAGAAAAGAGGGATTCTTCAGAAGAAGAGAGGGATTCTTCAGAGAAAGAAGAGGAAGAAAAAAGACAATTCTGTTCACAAGAGGCAAAGAAAGAGGAGAAGAAGAAAAGAAGAAGGGAAGAAAATGAGGAAAAGACGGTGAAGAAATTTAAAAAACAGAGAGAGTAAACAAGGAGAAAGAAGAAGTCAATGAACTTTTAATTAAAGTGTTGTGTTGTGAATTGTGAATTGGATTGTAAAAAATGGAGAAAAGAATAAATGAATGATATAAGGTAAGTGTCTTTGAGTTGTGATTTTAAAATAAGAACGTACACTCACGCACTCATACACAGACACGTACTATAAGGGTAAAATGGGTGGGGTTTATTTTTTTTTTTGAGTTATTGGCAAATTGAAATTGTATTTCTTTTCAAGAGTATTGGGTGGCCCTGAAAAGGGCCTTTTTTCTTCATGGTGAAAGGGTGAGTTTAAGCAATCAACTTTAACTGCCTTATGCCTTTGCCACGGCCAAGGCCTACTTCTGGACTGCGTAATGTTGATAATGATTGGGTTGAAATCACTAAGGGTGGTACGGTAGGCTTAGTCACAGGGTTAACGTGTTTAGCTCGGGAAGGTCGTATTCTCTTCGGTCGTGATAAAGAAGTCTGATACATTTGTTTCAGACTTCTTAACTCCGCTAAAATGTCCAACAGTACCGTGACCGTTTGATTTTCACCCTCTTGTTTCTTTGCTGCTACTTCTTCTTGCTGTTGCTGCTGTTGTTTTTTTCTTACCTCTTCTTCTTGTTGCTGTTGCTGTAGGAGAAAAGCCTGTTCCGCTTCCTTTTGTCGTTGTATAAATTTCTCCAATTCTTCTTTTTGTCTCTGTCTAAAATTTTCCACTTGCGGTAATGAAGAAGGTAACGAAGGTTCCGGAAGAAATTCTTGCGAGGAGAGAAAATCCACAAAATCCCAATTCACCTCTTCTGAAAGTAAGTCCGAGTTCCCTTGGGCAGTCTCCCCTGCTGGTGCACCCCAATGGATCGTTTTCTGAGTTTCCGTCATGTTGAATCACTGTTGCATAGATTGACTGCACACAAGCGCTAGCGAATCTATATAGACTACGTGACGTCACAGACTGCTTTCTTCGGATTGGATGCGGGCTGACTGAATTCTGTAACGCGTGTTCGGATTGGTGAATGAACTCAATCCGTTTCAATCCTTCCTGTCCCTATAAATAAGCGCCGTTCACTGCATTGATTCACCTATTCTCGGAGCCTCAACATGTGGACAGACGTTGAATCTTCAACCCTTGTGTCAACAATGATGTTCAGGACGGACATACTCAGGTATGTCCGATCCAAGTGGACCGTTGTCCACAGGACCAACAGCAGCCTGTGGATAAGAAGAGTCTATATAGAGAGACAAGGTTGCCTCAAAAGGACTCTGATGTATGGCCCTGCTGTAAGACGAAGTTTGAGGAAAAGAAGATGTCGCAAATGCCCTTTATGTTAAGGGCATATTAACATAAACCAAAGGCCCTTTTCAGGGCCAGCCATATTTCTCGAAAAGAGATAGTCTTTGAATTGCCTACCCCTTTTTTTAAAAAAATTTTTTTAAAAAAATCCCATGTTCAATTCCCCTTGTCCGTAGAGTGACCCACGATTTATTGCCATGTTAAATTCCCCTTGTCCGTAAAATGCCCCACGATTTTTTGCCATGTTAATTCCCCTTGTCCGTAATCTGACCCACGATTTTTCGCCATGTTAAATTTCCATTGTCCGTAAACTAACCCACGGGTGTTTTTAATGCTAATTCCCATTGTCCGTAAAGTGCCCCCCTTCACTACTATTGCCCCCTTTGGAAGACGATATCATTGACTTTACGAGAAGAAATGCTCAGACCACCCGATTCAATAATGTGAAATTACAAGGCACAGATTCCTTGGTGTGTGGACAGTACTGTGTGTATTTTCTGCATCATCGCAGCCTGGGCTATTCCTTAGAACATTTAGTGACTCATTTTGATCCTCGTTCTTCTTCAAGAAACGATGTGAAAGTAGATCGATGGTTTTGTGACCATTATGCTTATCTTTTGTCTCAAGCTAGGAAACGTAGTGTCCATCAATGGCCTAATGACTTCCAACAGTGGAAATCACAATTTCATTCACAACGTTGTCAACCCTGTTTAAAGTAGAGTGTTAATTGAAAAAAATGTTTGTGATTTGAAAAAAAATGTTTGATGTTATATTGTTGGATTATTGTTAAAAATGTTAGAGTTGTTGGTTAGTGTTAAGTGATTTTGAATAAAAAATGTTGTGTTTTGAAAAAAAATGCCTTTGTCTTTTGTTTGGCTATAAGAATGTTGATTCATGCTCTTTGACTTCTTACTATCCCTCTCATGACACTCATTGAACGTTGCGGCTCGAAAACCGTAGAGGGATGTTTTCCTTCACGTCCGTGCTTTGACTTTAAGAACCGGGGTAGTTTCCAGTCTAACCATCCATTGTCGACTCATCCTCCTACGAAGATGTGCTCCAAACTAGCTAAGCTAAACGAAGCCTACGTGAATTTGCATAGGGTCAGACACAGTCTGATACCGAAGCCGGAAGAGATAGAGAATGTGAGAATGTTAAAAGTCACTGAAGACCTGATAGAAGAGCTCTTCAGAGAAGAAGTGAACAGGGAGAAAGAAGAATGGACAGAGAAGTACAGACTTCAGAGACAGCAGCAACAGCAACAACAACAGCAGCAGCAGCAGGAACCTGAACCTGACAGAGGCTTTGTCGATTGTCGTATCGACACCAAAGAGTTCTTCTTTTCTTTCCGAAGAAGCAGACCTATCGTCAGAAAGTCTATCCTCAGAGGGCGTCGCATTCTTAGAAACTAAAAGATTGCCATAGCAAACAAAAAAAAAAAAAACCCAGCCCTTTTCAGGGCTACCCAATACTCTCGAAAAGAAATAACAATCGATTTGTCAATGTGTGTAGGTAGAGTAGTGTGAATATAAACACTGACTCTTTTTTATAGTCTGAAGGTATGTGTTCGTGTATAGGATTGTGTGTTTGTAAGTGCTCACGTACGTTGGTGTGGATAGTAGATTCAGATCATGTTTTTTTTGCTGTTTGAGGTGTGGGGAGAGTAGATTTGGGGATGGATTGGATTGCTTTGCGTATGTGAATAGTATATTGAAGTGATTAATGAAATTTTTTTTTAGAATAGTGATGGGTAGTATAAAAAAGTAAGTGTTTCTTTTAGGTCCGCGCGTTGTTTTGGTTATGATCTAGGTAAGATCAACTTTGTTTTAGGGGATGTTTTCCTTCACGTCCGCGCTTTTACTATAAATTGAAACTCGCTGGGCAGTCTAGCTACCCTTGTTGATTGATGAAGAGAATGAATACCAGAATTGTAAAGCTTCTAGAACTCCAGATGCACCTGGATTATGCCAGGCGCCTGTTAAATAAACTGGCCGCGGAGGTCATTGTCGAAGAGGGAAGGATGAGAGAGGAGGAGGAAAGAAGAAAAAAAGAAGAGGAGGAAAAGGAGAGAAGAAATTTCAGAATCCCAGAGACAGAAAATTGGGATTCTGAAGCCACATATCCCGCCTCTGCTCTCCCCCAAAAAAGAGTGAAAAGAGACTGGGGAAGAAGATGTGTGTGTGGCGCCAGGCCAGGAAGGTGCCAGCATTAGATAGGTGCATCTGGAGTTAAAAACTAACAGCCCTTTTCAGGGCTACCCAATACTCTAGAAAAGAAATAACAATCGATTTGCCAATGTGTGTAGGTAGAGTAGTGTGAATATAAACACTGACTCTTTTTTTTATAGTGAGAGGGTATGTGTTTGTGTGTTTGTGTTTGTTTGTAACCGCTCACGTACGATTGTGTGGATAGTAGATTATGGGTTTGTTTATTGTTTCTTAGCGTATGTGTTTGTGTGTTTGTGTTTGTGTTTGTAACCGCTCACGTAAGATTGTGTGGATAGTAGATTATGTGTTTGTTTATTGTTTCTTAGCGTATGTGGAGAGTATAGTTTGGGTTTTGTAACCGCTCACGTACGATTGTGTGGATAGTAGATTATGGATTTGTTAAATGTTGCTTCACTTATGTGGATAGTATATTATATGAAATGAGAAAGTAGGGGGATGTTTTCCTTCACGTCCGCGCTTTCACTATAAGAACCCACAGTATTCGTCGTTCAAACCATTCTAAGGAATAAACAAAGAAGATGGAGGTGACAAAATTATTTAACGATTTGAGACATAGCTATTTTTGGATCATGGATGGAACTTATGTAGTAGAAAGATTGAATAATTAAGGAAGATTTGAAGGTAGCCTGAACAATGTGAAGAATCTTGGAGTAGCAAAAGATCAAATAGGGGGAATGATTGAGGAAGAAGTAGAAAGAATCAGAGGATTCATTGACCCACCTTACGTGAGAGTAGGTACTTTAAAGGAAGCCTTGGATCATATCACAGAAGTCAGTAGCTTCCTAGAAAATAACTTTCATTGGACTGACTGGTGGTACGTAAAGTGGGGTTGTAACCAGTTAATAAAAGCAGAAGAACTAATTAGAGAGGTAATGAAAGTAGAAGTGATGAAGATAAAAGAAAAATGGAGCAAAGAGAGAAAGGAAGAAGAGAATAAGAAGAAGAAATTAGAGTTTGACAGATTGAATAACAACTGGATGAAGATACAGGCCAAGTTCCGAGCCATGGGTCACCCGGACTGGATACCGGAAACAGAAAAGAAGAAGAAAGGAATGATGGCAAAAGTTAGAAGATGGCTATAGAAGTGGAGGAAATAAAAGAAGAAGATGATGATGAAACCAAAGGCCCTTTTCAGGGCCACCCACATTTCTCGAAAAGAGACTGACTTTCCATTGCCTACCCCTTTTTTAAATTTAAAAAAAAAAAAAAAATCCCATGTTCAATTCCCCTTGTCCCTATACAGGCCCAAACTCTATTCCCCATGTTCAATTCCCCTTGTCCCTAGACAAGCCCAAACTCTATTCCCCATGTTCAATTGCCTTTGTCCCTAGACTGACCCAGCAATATCTCCCATGTTAAATTTCCATTGTTCGAATGCCTTTGTCCCTAGAATGGATATTTCCTTTTTTTTCCTTTCTCCAATGTTAAATTCCATTGTCGCTAATCTTACCCAGGGTTTTTTGCCCATGTTAAATTTCCATTGTCGCTAATCTTACCCAGGGTGGTTAATGTTAAATTTCCATTGTCGCTAATCTTACCCGGGGGGGGGGGGGGGGGGGTCTGTAATGCTAATTCCCATTGTCGCTAATCTCACCCCTTTCACTACTCACGAGGGATAATACAATTGTCGGAAGCTAAGTCTGTGAATTTTTTTCATCATCTCTTTATAGATTTGACGATAACTACTGTATGCGAATATTATTTTGCACACACACACACACACACACACACACGGAAAAGAATTAAAGTAAAATAAAAACAGAAAGAAATGATCTTTTGACATATGCCTGCAACGGCAAATTAACATAACAAAATACACGAAGCATGAATTTTGTATCTTGCAAAAATATTTCCGTTTCTCCAAAAAGTTTTCTCAAAACGAAGACCTTACAAAAAAAGTAATTAAAAACTTCGAATGACATCATCTTAAACAAATATGTGAAACATGTCACATTAAAATCTGTTTCAATCTGATGTTCGTTAACAAAAATGATAAAGTCTCGTCACCGAGATTTATCGGTCTGGTCGACACTGAGTCTGGCATAGTACGTATTGCACCTGGTCGACACTGACTCTGGCATAGTACGTATTGCACGTGGTCGACACTGACTATGGCATAGTACGTATTGCACCTCTGCTTATATTCTGGCTCGCAAGTCTTACACATCGGCATGGTAGCTGTAATAAATTTTTAGTGTTGAAAACGGAAGTAGCTACCTAAAACTGAAAACAGATTACGGCAGGCAGACGCGAGCACAATTTTGCAAGGGTCTATTTACTAGCGTTTCTTTTTGAGAGAAGTAAAATATTTCACACTCTTTGGAGACGAACTTGATATGTTTAGGCTGCCCCCTGGAGGCGTCTTACATTATAGAACTAATACTGTACCTAGTAGGGTCTGCAGTCTACATTATTCAATAAGGTAGCTTAAACCCTTATAAAAATAGGACTTAACGTGTATGCTTTGTATTCACACACCCTCCCGTTTGTTTGTAATCCTCTATCAATTTTAAAAACGAAAAGCGTCAGAGATATAAAACACGAACAAAGCTTAGTTATTTTGATTAATCAGTTTATATTTTCTAACCTGATTGTCGCCAATGAGGTCCCTAACGGGAACACTGTCAACTTACGTTATTGACATTTCAAAGCAAAAGAAAGCTCTCAATGTAAATAAGCAGACAGACTGCTCACTGACCTTTTCAAGTTTCTAGAACAGTCTATTCAGTAAATACTGTCATTGTCTAATATTTGCAATGTTTAGTTTTAATATTTCTATAAAATAATAGAACAAATAAAATGGAGGACCTCTTTTTTGTGCATGTGTTCAAAGAGATCTAACTCCAAATTTTACTGAGATTATGAAACACTGAGCTACATCACATATGTTGCTTTGCCTATGCAAATATGGTGACCTTGTTGGTAAAGACACTCCAGCTTGAAATAGATTTTTAATCATTTTTAAATGTATCTTTTCTTGTACTTGTTCATATTTACATTAATTTAAAATGGTTTATTTCCTTAAAGCTTTTTGGGCAGTTTATTTTAAACTTTATAGAACTTTAATTTTAAACTGCACCATATGGTTGTTTATGTGCTGGTATTAAATGCTAATAAATACATTATGATAATCAATTTGATAATAAATTCCATAGGGAAATGATAATGTAAGAAAATTAATGACAGAGACAGAAAAATAAATAAGCCACATAAAATAATTAAATAAAATGTTTTTGTAAAATAATTATTTAATATACCTTTGAAATACCTAAGCTAATTTTCATGTGAATGCACTTTTAGCTGAAATGCAAAACAAAAACAAAATGGACGATTAGTGACCTACAAGTAGTCCTTCTTTATTCTGAATTTTAGGCTTTATATAATGAATATAAGTATGACAGTATTGTATAATATTTACGTGCTTAATGTATGATATTTTATAAATAGTCATGAAACATTAGAGTTGTTAATATTGATTACATTCTTTTGTAGGATCAGTTATATCAATTAGAAGTTGTACTGGCCATCATTCAAGTGTATCCAATAAAATGCTTGTAAATGAAATATCAAGGGACATATGTCTAAATAGCAATTAGTTTGAATGAGGTTTAATTAAACAGGAATAATGCAATATGTTTCATATATGTAAAATTGTTAAATTGTTTTAAGGAACAATTTATTGACATAGTAGTTTGTAAAGCTATGTGACCTGTTTTTGATTTTGCAGATTACATCTCATAATCACAGTATTATTGATACTTAAAGCAGTTGTTGTTGCTGTAGGGTTTAACGCCATTTTTCAGCACAAGATAGACTATACATGGCGGCCAGTATTAATGATGGAGGAAGAACCTGGGAAAACCTCGGAAAGAACCACCGACCCACAAGAAGCTACCGGCAAGCTTTCTCACATATCCACATTGGCCGAGCCCGAGATTTGAACCCACGCAGACAGAGGTGAGATGGCAGTGATCCGTGACGGAGAGCGCTTTAGACCACTCGGCCACTCGGGGCCCCCACTTAAAGCAGTTTTAACGACATAATCAATATATAAGCTGATTCAGAGTGTTATATGAAGCTATGTATTTCCAGCTCATAAAGTGTTAACTTTTATGCCTGAAAATATTGTTATTGGTTCATGAAATTAAATCTGAATATTTTGATTTAGTTTATTTTTTATGAAGTTATACTTACGCAAACTATATTGTTTTTTTTTAAAGTGTCATTTTTCAAACAGTTACCATAATGTAAATTAGGTACTACTTGCTGTTAGAACAAATTTGTGTATATTTTCTGCTTGCACATTTTAAGTCATATTTTCAAAATATTGATTAAAGTGTGAACACAAATCTTAAAGATATATATATTATCATGAGGGCTGGTACAGTACTAAGTTTTTTAAATTTTCCACTGTGTTGGATACATTATTACTAAATCCCATGATGATTGATTCAGCTGAGAATAAATATGTGTAACAATCAGATTAGTTTGAATTTGTTTATAAGAGTATATGTACAGGTTAGTGTACTTTTTCATATAAAAATAATTTTCTCATTTGAGTAAAACTATTATTAATGCATCTTGACTTGTAAAATAGATCTTGTTCTTTTGTAGTGAAACATCACCGTGTCACATCTTTGGGATATTGCATCACACAAATGGAGACAACACTGTTACTTTACTGCAAAAATTATTGGTCAGTTTGAACTGTTCAGATTATTGTCAGCATGTTCAGGATTTGTAGGGAAATGATGAATCTTACATTCTTCCAGCCTAGGCAGAAAGTTTTCATGACAGCACGGAATCTTCATGATCATAAAACAAGACCAGTATCCTTAATTTAAGGTCAAGAAAGGCTGCAGAAAGTTGAAAATAGCGAGGAAGAGAGTAACAGAATTTTGTGTGTATGAACATACAAGTATTTTTTGTTTTGTAAGAATTTTTGATGACGTTGTGAGAGTTTTATGCCTGAAGCTGTCAACTGTCTCGAAGATTTGTCATGGTGAAGTCCTTGGTGGACATTTGTTTGTCCCGGATCCAAATATCCCTGGATCTTGTGTCCAATGCTGGACGCTACCTGCCAAGGGTCTACAAGGAAATTCTGATACAAAGAATTGCTGCCCATGATCAGCTGACAGAGAGTTATCTCCCCTATGTATCATACAACTTGTTTTCTGAGTCAGTGAGGAAAATTGATTTCTACAGGTGTGGACAGATTACTGACAAGGTTCTGGAATTAATAAGCTCCTCAAGGTGTAAGTTGGACCAGCTGACCATTCATGGATGCAACCAAATTACAGGTAAATATTGACCCTACAGGTCAAATATTTGTCATGACAAAAAAAATATGCAATATGGGTGTTTCAGATTATCAAAGGTATGTATGTAATAAATATAGCATATTCAGGGTTTTCACATACCCTCAGGTTTTGATGTGTGGAATTTAAATATGAACCCATGTTTGATAGTGGAAATTTTGACTTGTGTTTTCTACGCATGTAGATTTGGATGGGAGCATGAATCTTAATTAAACTTGATTCACCTCCAGCTTAGTTTCTTACTAAGAGTGTGCTGTCCATAACAAATTTATTATAAGAGGCATTGATTGACATCTGATCAATAACAGTTTACCCCTTGACAGCCAATAATAACGCACCAATGGAATATATATATGAACTGTGTGGAGCTAACAGTTCACTGATGTCAGGCTTATGTACAGCTGAATTAGGTTGGATTGTTTTCAGATTACGTTTGAAGTTTGTGATAGAGGAATAGGAAACATTTATGACATGAATGGACTGCCTTTTGATCAGATATCAGCATTGGTATGTTTGGACATCAAATTCTAATCAACTGGTTGTAATTTGTTTTTTTTCTCCCCAAACTGTGCCACATTAGAGCAAAAGAGGCAGAATAAATGCATCGTATTCCCTGGTAGGTTGAATGATGATAATGACATGTATTCATAAACATTTTGATATGGAATACAGGTACTAAATTATATGCATCACACATTCACATATTATTTGTGCAGAGGGAGCCATGGTAGTTCAGTTGGTAGAGATTACTAGTTGTAATCCAAACACCACAGGTTCAGTACCTGGATTAGTAGCCTTGGTGTATTTTAAAGAAATCACTCGGCTCCCATTTCCTTGGCATCATTTAGCCAATAATATATTAAAACCATTAAAAACAATATTTCTACTCAGGAGAAATTTTCTGTATATGTAGATTTTTCATAATAATAATAATATGGTAATTCTGATTATGACTGCCTGCATGCCACTAGTGAGAGTCTAGGTTCCATTTTTAGATAATTTTGAGCATGGTCTGATGCTTTATATAAATTTAATATGTACAGTGTAAGAATGAACAAAATATAGACATGTGAAAGTCTTTCAGAGTTAGTATAGTTGCTAGTGTTTCAGTTTTTGGCATAAAATATTTGGAGATCCTGATCAATATTTTCTTATGACTTGTACTTTCATACATTTATGACTTGTACTTTCATACACTTATGACTTGTACTTTCATACATTTATGACTTGTACTATCATACATTTATGACTTGTACTTTCATACATTTATGACTTGTACTTTCATACATTTCAGATAAAGGCTTTATCTATATTACACAGTCTCAGGATCAATTAGTCAAACTAGAGTTTCGAAAGATGCGTGGCTTGACAAACAAAGGACTGAATGCAGTTAGGTCATCGCAGCTTCAAAGGCTTGACTTAACAGGGTGCTTCAATGTCACCTTCTCTGGTAATTCATTAAATCATATCAGCTGTATTACAAGAGTTTAGATAATATTCCTTTCTTTTTTCTTCATCTCTCCCTCACAACATGGTAGTTGGGGTCACTAAGTGCTGAATGATCTCTGCACTGAATCATCATATAGCAAGAATGATTGAAAATCTTATGAATGTATTTATGTTTGGTGGCAGGTAGGTGGGTGGGGGAATAAACAAAATGCCATTACAACATATAGTAGTAATTTTAGTTTATGAACATTAAATTAACTTTTTCACTTAAAGGTATTGGTCTATTTGAGTGTAAATTAATATTTTTGAAGGAAATACAGATGTAATACTAAACTTGTTTATTTCAGACAATTTTTCATATGCTTGAAGACCAAGCCAAGTACATTAGTTTCATTTTGGTGACAAGATTCATTAGGTACTGTATTAAATCTGGAATAGTATAATAATATGGTTGTTTTAGGTTTAGTATCATTTTCCAGCACATGGTGGTCAGTATATTTGGTGGATGAAGAACCCAGGAAGAACCACTGATCCATGCGAGTCTACTTGCAAACTTTCTTACATAATTACATTGGCTACATCTGAGCAGTGATATAATGAAAGGTATTAAATTAAGATTTAAAACATAGCGGTGTGTATCTACCTGTAGATCATCCATCATGATGATTTGAAAGTGCTTGAAGGAATAAAGGATGAACATGTTACTGGTATCCTGTAAATTTAATCAAAATTTAAATATGTATATTTACATTTGAATATCAACTTTTTTTGATCAGGTTTAAAAGGCTGCTAAACATAAATAGTTCCCTTTTCATTTTGTCACAGGAGCATGTGAGGTGGTGTGCAATAACCCCAGTATAAGGGATTTGATTCTGAGAGGTATTGAGGAGAAGGGAGATAACTACATGGGCAGTAGAAATCAAGATGATGCCAGACATAATGAACTCATCACTATGATATCAAAGCTATGTCATAACCTGGTATAGTTTGCTGTTTTCACACTTATTCAGCTTATAAATGGAATGCCATTTTAAGATATTATTAGTATGCCTATTTTCCTGTTTTTATTATTTTGGTAGCAAAAAGCATAACACTTGCATTATGTGTTTTCTGACCCTAAAGAAAGAAGGATGTACCAAAATATGCAAATCTTTTCAAAAATTCTGAATTCCAATTTCAATATTCAAAGGGAAAAATTAGCTTGATAAGAATGATATGTTTCAAGTTTGATAAGATAGTCCGATTCATATTTCATACACAAGTCTTTAAACTTTAGAGCCTGGATGTATAATTAGATAATTGCCCCTTCTCTATGTGCCTTGTATTAGGGTCAGTGAACATTTTAAGCTCCCCCATCACTTTTTGTTTCTTCGAATAAATGTCATGAATTTGAGTTGCTAAACTGATTAGCTGACCTATTGTCATGTATGTTTATCACACTGTTATTGACCTAGTTCCAGTGAAGACATATTCATGTTATGTACATTTGATATACATCACAAATTTTTTTATGTGGATATAACTTGTTACTATATCATGGGACAGAGCATTGATGCTATAGAAAAATTTGAAGAGCAGCAGAAAGAAGGAAGAGGAATATGGTCAGAATAAAAGGTATGATGGGAGATACATACAAAAAAGGAATGATGGAATATATCATATATTCATAAGAGGATGACTGAATATGCACATGAATATGTGCATTTGTGTTTGATAATTTTGCTGGCGATAATTGCAAGTTAATTTTTTGGGGAGTGCTCCAGTGGCCTAGTGGTTAGAGCATCCGCCTTGGATGCGGGAGGTCGTGGGTTCAATCCCCGGTCGAGTCATACCAAAGACTACAAAAATGATACTAACAGCTGCCTCGCTTGGTGCTCAGCATTAAGGGGTTAGTGCTAGGACTGGTTGGTCTGGTGTCAGGATAATGTGACTAGGTGGGACATCATGCTACATGTCTGAAGCATGATGCCTCAGTGCTAGATATCACTATAAACTGTCACACTGCAGACATCGTAGTGATATGACAGAAATTTTTTTAAAGCTATGTTAAAAATCCAAATCACACACACATAATTTTGTGAGATATTATTTGTGCATGGATTTTGATAGTTATTTTATTCTAAATGGTGCATGCAATTACAGAAGTTTACTTAGTAACTTTGTTATTTGTAGCTGAATATCATATAGTTGTATAACCAGATGATTTAATATAAATGTAGCTGAATATCATATATTTGTATAACCAGGTGATTTAATATAAATGTAGCTGAATATCATATATTTGTATAATCAGATGATTTAATATAAATGTAGCTGAATATCATATATTTGTATAATCAGATGATTTAATATAAATGTAGCTGAATATCATATATTTGTATAATCAGATGATTTAATATAAATGTAGCTGAATATCATATATTTGTATAACCAGATGATTTAATATAAATGTAGCTGAATATCATATATTTTTATAACCAGATGATTTAGTGTAAATGAAGTGTTCACATATTCATTTTATAAGACTTGATTGTATATTACAGTTCTCTTTAAGCACTCTTTTGGAATTTGCAGGTTGTAATTTTTAGTTGGATTCTGAAAGTTTAAAACAAAGTTAATTTATGAAAAGGTTTCATATTTTCTTTTCATTGTCTTTGGTTATATAATGCGTATGCCACTATATCTCACTCTCAGTGCATTTGTTTTATTCAGTTATTACAATGGTGCTATTTGGATTAGGTTTATTTGCTTTTAATTATTGAAATGTGTTTATAATGGGTGAATTATCCCTCCTATCAGTATGTAGTGTTGCTGACCTTACCAGGGTGTATGTACACTATCATCATATTGGATAACTTGTTATGGAAGTGGAGTTAGTTGTACAGGGGCCCCCACAAGGGAGAGAAAGCAAATAGTGAGATTGCAGGACAGATTTATATTATTCCTTTAAAAATGAAAATAATAATAATAATTGCAAGAGCATTATCATTGTCATTGTTAGCATCATCATCATCTTCATTTCTAATTTTCCATATGTGTATAAATAAAGCATAGTAACTGATTATGTTTAACTGATTAGAAACATGAGACTTGATGTACATTATGCATGCATACACATAAATTTGCTTTGTTAAAACATTAAATTATTTTATCAGAACTATTATACAAGCTAATTATTATAATAACCACATGCACACATGAATCTGTCCAACAAGAATAATCTCACTGGATTATAAGAACTTGAACAGTATTCATCCATTAATACATGCAAAGTATAAATGAATTCACTTTGTTCAGTTGTAAAATGGCCAACTTGAAATAGACTATAGTCTATTTGAAAACTTGGCATTATGTACCATAGGTCTTCTGACTCTCTATAGAATTTAGAATAAATTCTAAAACATTCTATATATAAGACTGTCATATAAAACAGACAGCAAGAAAAAATGCAATTTTTATATTTTACATACTTCTTCAGCTGAAGATTGCTTCCATGAAGTGGACAGCATTGTAACAAAACTTGTATGGTGATAATACAGTGAGAATTTACTCTATACATACCATGGTTATGGTTAAATCTGCAGTCAGGGAACCTGATGTAATCAGTTTCCTCACTGCAGACACTTTGCTTGTACAGTATGTTTAAACTGAATTTGAAATAAGCACAGCTAAAATAAACCATCCTCAGGTAATGTGGTGACGAAACCTGAGTATATTTTAATTCATATAAAAGGCATGGAAATTAGAATTGTTAGAATTGGTTCATCTTTGAAAAACTAAGTTATAGTTAGATGGTGGTCAGGGCTCAAAATTAGGAATATTTTTCACCAGCCTGCACAATCAAGAGAATAAATTGTTTACTGATCATGCCTGAATTTCAATGATCCTGCTAAAATTTAACAGAAGTCAGTTCATTTTCTAGTTCAGCATGTATTATTTATTAGCATAAACTGAAAACAGTAACTGTATTCTACCAACAAGACTTACGAAAAGTTGAAAGCTCATGATCAAGCTCTTCAAGATGCTTATGTTAAAAGATGCCATGTTTACTCTGCTTCTGAGGAACCAACTTACTGGTTTGATTTCACACATCCCTTTGCCATTATGTCTAGGGAGCTTACATTGTATGATTCCAAGGATGATTTGTTAAAAGTTTATGCCAATCAACAAATTAAATACACAGCACACTTTTATATTTTTCTGAATACTCAGCACAGAAAGGGCATAGCATCACAGTCTTTCTTGTGTCATACTGGGTTTTACTTAAGCCATTTGTATTAATTTTTTCCAGCATTTCTGATACTTTCTTATCCTCTTCTCTTGATCATAATTGAAATGGTGCTCTTTCTTGTTGTCGCACGATTTCTGCTATTTCAGTGGTGGCTGCATACCTTTCGAAACCTTCCACATTTACAATTGTCATAGCAGAATGTATTGAATGTTTATTAAAACACATTCAGTATAATTTTTAATTATTCATTGATTTTGTGAATGGTGACCTTTTCCAATTGGTTAATACTAACCTGGGATGATAAACATTTCTTTTTATCAGTAATGAGGTCACTACATGGGGGCAGTGCACCAGGTTACGGTAGTCCACAATGCACGAAGGCTGTTTTGACAATAATCACAATGTTTTATCTGTTTAAAATATGTTTATTTGCATTGTGAGCATTTATTGTAACTTTTCAATTGGAGATTGTTGGTAGGTATTCAATTAAGACAATAAAAAGATAAATTAACCATTAAAGAGAATGGTGACTAATGAATATGACAACTTCTTAATTTCTTAGCTGTTATGATGGTGACCAGCATTCATTTTCACTGCCCCAATGGATTAGTGACTGAAGGTTTGTACTGATCTGTGTTTACAATATTATTTTGTATTTGTATTCATCACTGATTTGGTACAGAAATTTATGTCCACTGAATATTTTAAGTATTACTTTGATTCTGCATGCTGTTATGTATATTAAATTTATATTGTGTGCTTGAGCTTTGTCCATGATTGAGGGTAGAGTTCTGGCCTACCTGAATATTATCATTTTAAAAACAAATGTTTACTTGAGCTTGAGTTCAGGACCTAGCCTTGATTATGTGTGTGTGTTTTGGAATCAAGCTCCGTTTACAGTATTTGATGGAATTCTCCATGACATAAATAGCTCATTTCATAAGTCAGGTAGCAGTCTTTATATAAAGGACAGTGTAAACAATTGTTCATTCCTATTTTCTGTTCTGACTGTTTGAATCATTTTCAGTTGTGTGCTCAGATATAATTTGAGAGGAATGATTTATTTAAATTACTCATTGGAATTGATTGTGCTCATTGGTTTTTAGACTAAAACAATACTATTATTGAGGCCTCATTCAGAGACAGTGTGGGTTATATCTTTGTTGTACATCAAAACTATTGGTTCATCAGTTGAGTCATGGCTATTGGTACATCAGTACATTCAAGATTTTTAGAATTCATTTGGAATATTTTGAGATATTTGGAATTGTGATAGATACATAGGATTTAACTCACAATATTTTAAGTTCCTTAAAAATTGTCACTGTGTATTCTCAGGAAATAAATTGCTTTTTTTTAATTTTCTAAAACTTGTTGGTTTTGCTTTTTTGTTGCATTGTTTAAGACCATAGAGTTAAAACAATGTATATGTATATGGCTCTTTCCATCTATAATAATAATAATAATAATAATAATAATAATAATAATAATAATAATGATGATAATAGTAATAATATTGATAATAATAATGATAATAATAACAATTATTAATTAATAATAATAATAATAATAATAATAATAATAATTAATAATAATGATAATAGTAATAATAATAATTACTACTACTACTACTACTACTACTACTACTAATAATAATAATAATAATAACTGAATTATTGGTTCTTTTAAATGTAGTCAGATGACTCCAATGTCATCCTCCACCTCATCATGAAACTTGGTAAATGTTATTCTCATCATCTGAAGATGTGCATATTGATAAATCATTTTGCTTCTGTGATATTTTTTCTTGTCTTTTTTGGGCTTGGGGCCTAATGTAAGACAGTCTTGTGAACGCAACTAATCTTAAAATTTTCAATGGATCACTAAATTTTGTGCCTTTTATGGCCATCATATAGTGACAAATCATTTTGCTCTCCCAATGATTTTTTTAAAATAAAAAATGATTTATTGCCCCTGACACAGAGTAAGACAGAATCTTTGTGAACACAGCTTAAAGTATTGATGGTTTGCGGTGAGATTTAGTACATATTATGGTCATTGTCTGCAGTTATACATAGATTTTGTAAGAGTTTTTGCCCTTTGTGACTTACAGCTGGACGTAATGTATGACAGAGTTTATTGAATATGTGTACCCTTGTAGATTTTAGTGAATTGGTGTGAATCTTAGCAAATATTATGGTCATCATCAGAAAATGTGTATGCCAATAAATAATTGTACTCAAACTATTTTTACAAGAGTTGTGGACTTTTCTCCATTAGACCCATCTGGATGTCAGATCATGAAGTAGGGGTGGGAGATGGGATATATTTATGTGAGTAAATTGCTTACCATTCCTGCATTTATTATTAAGCTGCCAGAAACATTCTATTTTTATGTTAATTTCAGGAAGAACTTGACTGTGAGTTGTTTCAGCTGAATGATAAATGCCTGGAGTGTCTTGGACAATTCTGTCCCAATCTGAAAAAGTAAGATTGTACAGGGAATTTACTGCCAATATGTTAGTTGTCTCTTTTTTCCCCACTTTAAAAGCAGAAGGGGGCATATTTTTTGCTGCTGTCTGTATATCTGTTTGTGTATCCAGATGTCCATAATTAATACATTTTAGTGCAATAGCACAAAAGCTGTTAAATATGTAACCATGCAGCTTGAAACATTTTATCATGATCACAAATTCTCACAGATTCAAAGTTGAATCAATTCCAGGCCTTCTTTTTAAACATATGAAGTTGTATGTATTCCAGGCCTGGTTCTCACATATTACAAAGTTTTATGTATTCTAGACCTGGTACTCACACATACATAGTTGTGTGTATTCCAGGCCTGGTACTCACACATAGAGAGTCTTATGTATTCGAGGTTGTGTAGTCACACATACAAAGCTGTATGTATTTCAGGCCTGGGTTTTACACTACAAACTTATGTATTCTACATACAAAGTTGTATGTATTCCAGGCTTGGTACTCACACATTGCAAAGTTGTATGTATTTCAGGCTTGGTACTCACACATACAAAGTTTTATGTATTCCAGGCTTGGTTCTCACTCATTGCAAAGTTGTATGTATTCCAGGTTTGGTACTCACACATACAAAGTTGTATGTAATCCAGGCTTGGTACTCAGACATACAAAGTTGTATGTATTCCAGGCTTGGTACTCAGACATACAAAGTTATATGTAATCCAGGCTTTGTACTCACACATACAAAGTTGTATGTAATCCAGGCTTGGTTCTCACACATTGCAAAGTTATATGTATTCCAGTCTTGGTACTCAGACATACAAAGTTGTATGTATTCCAGGCTTGGTACTCAGACATACAAAGTTGTATGCATTCCAGGCTTGGTACTCACATATACAAAGTTGTATGTATCCCAGGCTTGGTACTCAGACATACAGAGTTGTATGAAATCCAGGCTTTGTACTCAGACATACAAAGTTGTATGTATTCCAGGCTTGGTACTCACACTTGCAAAGTCATATGTAATCCAGGCTTGGTACTCACATATACAGAGTTGTATGTATTCCAGGCTTGGTACTCAGACATACAAAGTTGTATATATTCCATGCTTGGTACTCACACATACAAAGTTGTATGTATTCCAAGCTTGGTATTCAGACATACAAAGTTGTATGTATTCCATGCTTGGTACTCACATATACAAAGTTGTATGTTTTCCAGGCTTGGTACTCAGACATACAAAGTTGTATATATTCCAAGTTTGGTACTCACACATACATTGGTGTATGTATTCCAGGCTTGGTACTCACACATACAAAGTTGTATGTAATCCGGGCTTAATACTCACACATACAAAGTTGTATGTATTCCAGGCCCCACACTGCATCAGCCTAACATTGAAAACAAGTTTTTTATTTATTGAAATTTGCATGCAATGAATTACCCAGGGTTCCATTATAATTTCAGGTTGAACCTTCATGGATGTGTTAGATTCCATGGTGAGGCATTGATTAAGGTGAGAAAAAGTAAACACTAAGTGACATTTCATTGTTGTTAATACCGAAGTTAGTTGTATGTTGAAGAAAAAGAGGTTCATGATATGGATCCATGTAGCATTTTGCATATGCTATTTTCACTTCTTGAAGATATCAACATGTGTTTCATAAAAGGAGCCTCAGTGCCTAAGTTGGTAGTGTCAAACTCGAATTCCAAGGGTCGTGGGCTTGATAGTTATCCAGGCCAACTCAGGTCAGCTGTCTTGATTTGCCATTGGGAAAGACACTTAGTTTCCCTTTCTATGGCATGATATTGCCAATAACGTGTTAAAAGTACCATTTAAACTCACAGTATCAAAATAAACAAATGTTTCATAAAAGACCCCCACCCCAACACTTCTGTTTACTCTTACTTGCTTTTATAACATACTTGGGGGTGGGTATATACATATTCCAAGGCCTTATGTCTGGAAAGAAATTATTGTCCATTTTAAGACCATGAAGGCAGGGGAGATGTACAATATAAATGTGATCTACAAGACATGTAAGCAAAGGGTTCATTTACCGCTAATCTACAATTTTTAGCTGTACTAGGAAGGAAATTTCTTTTACCTAATGTTTTTTTCTTCATACTATTTCCCTAGTATAATTATTACTTAATGTTTGCATTTATTTTGAAAGGTTTATCTTCCTACATCAGTTTTCAGTTCTTCATATTTACATTTAAAATTAACTTTAAATTGGCACCATATAGCCAGTATTGTGCTGATGTGCCTTAGATATAGACATATGTTAATTTTGTTCTTTAAAATGGCCTATAGATTGATTCCTGAATTTAGTTTCAAATTGTTTTCTACCAGAAAGAATCTTGTATGATATAATCTGCAAACTAATGACACGATGCCAAATTTTAGAATGCAAACAATACTATTTAGAGATCCTTTTTTCCATGAGCTAGTGGAATCAGTTCCCAGTACGATAATTTCAGTCAGTTCTTCAGCTGAAAGGATTATTCAGTGACTGGTGCTCAGATATTCCTGTTTAGTGTGAAATCAGCAAGAGATTATATCAGATTTATTATACTAGTCTCTGTCTTGAAGATAGCTCACTTAAAACCTATATATTTAACAGAAACATCATATCCGACCTGTACTGAAGTTGCAGTTGCATAGAGGCTGCAGGTCACTATTTACTGTCATATCTACTTTACAGTGGCCAAAAAAATATGTATATTTTCAACTTGCCTTGTCTGCTAACTGTGCAAAATTGAATAAATGGAAGTAATGAGTACAACACTGATACCAGTATCAAAATCCTGGCCAGGCAGGGATGTTTGCCATTGCTCAGAGATTTTATATTCCATGACAAAAACGTGCTGTATTTTTATTGCCTGGCTATTGTCAATAGTTCTGAGCTTTGTCATGACATTCTTCTGATTTCCCATGCATGAAGCGATTATTGAATATACTTTGTTTCAGTGAATGTTTGTACAATAGACACCTAATATTTATTTGCTACATGCCACATTGTGTTTGATGTCGTTTCATTCACTTAGACACAATTTTGAATGTTTCCTCTAATAATTTGCTTACTTTAAAATTAATGTTTCATTTATGAAGTTCATACATTTTACTACAGAGGGATTTTTTACATAAGTGCCCAGCACTTGTTTCCCAATCTAGAATTTACTCAGTTCGTATGATTTTATGAAAGATGTCAGCAACGAACATTGTTTGAACTAAAGACAAGAAAGCTTATTCCGAGGCAACTCATCCTCACACCCATGTCCATGACAACATATATCAGCAAAATTGCCTAGCAACAACACACATCCCTGTTGATTGACTACATGTACATGTAATTGTTCACATACACATGTGCAGAAATTTACATTCTGTTCTGCATCAAGTGGTACATTCAGTGTGTTTTCTCAATAAATGATATTTCATAAAAATGTTTATTGTATTATTAATTTTTCAGAGTTCATTCAATTTCCATACTTTTCCAAGGCTTCCTTTGAACTGATTATTGTAAGCAGTATACAGATAAAAATGAAAAGACACTTCTCATCACAAAAGCATGGCATTCATGTAATTTAGTTATAATTTATAAAGTTGGTTCTTTATATAAGATTTAAAACAAGGTTGTATCAAGTATAAAGTTTAGTTAAATTGATTAACTTGAATAAATGTCAGACAGATGTTGAAATAATAGTTCTTGAGGATAAAACCCTAAGACTAATAGTTACAGCTAATTGGGATTACAATTGATTGGCATACTATTTGTCGGACACTTAAGTACAAGGTATATGATGACATGTTTACCATAATTCTTTCTCAGACTGGTTTAGTAAGACTTAAAAAAATTACATTGAATATTGGAGACTAGGACAATTTTTGAATGCGCAGAATTCATCTGCACTGTATTGAAGGTTACACTTTATCATTGGCCATTCGCATCAACAAAGTGATCTTTATGAATTGAAGATTCCACTCTATCATTGGCCATTCACATCAACAAATTGATCTTCATGAAAAGGGTCACTTTGTTCATCACTTTTTCATGAAACACTAGCTGAGAAGTGACAGTCTTACTTTGAAATCAGCCTCAATGGCTGTTAACAATGGTCATTTGGGAAGTTGTCAATCTTTGATGTTATTTTTAGCACCAATGTTTTTAAACCTAATATTAACTTCTGAATGAAAATGTTCTTGTCACAAACTGAGAAATTTTGGGTGATATGCAAGGCATTACACAAACTGAGAAATTTTGGGTGATATGCAAGGCATTACACAAACTGAGAAATTTTGGGTGATATGCAAGACATTTGAGAAATTTTGGGTGATATGCAAGGCATTTGAGAAATTTTGGGTGATATGCAAGGCATTTGAGAAATTTTGGGTGATATGCAAGGCATTACACAAACTGAGAAATTTTGGGTGATATGCAAGGCATTTGAGAAATTTTGGATGGTATGCAAGGCATTTGAGAAATTTTGGGTGATATGCAAGGCATTACACAAACTGAGAAATTTTGGGTGATATGCAAGGCATTACACAAAATGATAAATTTTGGGTGATATGCAAGGCATTATAGTTGGACATGATGTGTTCAGCTGATGCATAATACAGTATAAGTGAAACAAGAGAAAAAAATACTGTGAATAAGAAGAAATTATGCTTTACTAACCTACAACAGATGGACATACAAAAATTAGATATAGCACAGTAATTTGTAAAGTAAATACAGTCATATATAATTTAGATTCTCATTTTATTCCTCAGTTTGCATAATACACTGTAGTAGGCATTTCCTTTCAGTTTACATAGTACCAGTACACTATAGTAGGCATTTCCTTACAGTTTACATAATACCAGTACACTGTAGTAGGCATTTCTGTAAACAGTAGTTTACATAAAAATAACAGTACACTATATTGGCATTTTCTTTTGGTTTGCATAATACAGTATACTGTAGTAGACATTTTATGATTCAGTTTGCATTATACAGTACACTGTAGTAGGCATTTCCTTTTTGTTTGTTTAATACAGTACACACTAGTAGGCATTTCCATTTTATTAAATACAGTACATTGTAGTAGGCATTTCCTTTCTGTTTGCATAATACAGTACTCTAGTAGGCATTTCATGGCTCTTTATGATACAGCACACTGTAGTAGGCATTTCCTTTTACTTTGTATAATTCAGTACACTGTAGTAGGCATTTCTTTTTGGTTATACTAATAATAATAATAATAATAATAATGCTTTATTTATAGAGGGTGACTCATTAGTCAAGGACTATTCTCCCTTGAGGCCCTCTTAAGGAGAGTATAACAATGCACATATATAATACAGTACATTGTAGTAGGTATTTCCTTTTGGTTTGTATAATACAGTACACTGTAGTAGGCATTTCCTTTTGGTTTGTATAATACAGTTTACTGTGGTAGGCATTTATTTACAGTTTGTATAATACAGCACACTGTAGTAGGCATTTCCTTAAAGTTTGCGTAATACAGTACACAGTACATTGTATTTGGCATTTCAGGAATAAGTTTCAAATGCTGATGGTGATATAATGGATGTCCAGGAGAAATTAAGTGTTACTGTAGCATTTAAGAAATTCTTTTTACATTAAACTGGTCCCACCTTTTATCTGTGCTGTTTACATGCATATCTTCAGGTATTTAACCTTGGATTATTATTGTTTGTGTGACTATGGACATAATTTCAGTAAATTCCCTTAGTTGGCTTAATTAGTAAACCCAGTCTAAATTCATATTTTATATGCATTCTGTGGTAACAAAATGTTTTATTTGCATTCGTGCCAACTTCTTAGAAAATATATTTAGGTCCAAATTTAGCAAGTTAGTGAATAACAGACAATAAAACAATATTCACTGTTATTTGGGAACAATTTTGCAGTATTTGTCATGTGGACAGAACACATTTTATACCCAGATAAGCTGTATCTGCTTTAAAAGAAGAGTTTAAATCCTACCAAAAACTATTTAAGTGAATATTCTTTTTTTTCTCCTTCATTTTGAACCTTACATTCGGTAATATTGAACTCATCAGATGATCAAATGTGCTTTTGGCAAATAATATAGCACCATGTACATAGCAGAATCTGCATACATACAATAGGTCTACAGTAAACATCATGTGCATAGCAGAATCTGCATACATACAATAGATCTGCAGTAAACAGCATGTGCATAGCAGAATCTGCATACATACAATAGGTCTACAGTAAACAGCATGGATATAGCAGTCTGCATGTAGGCAGTCATGATCTTCATTGGCGTCTCTATCTCGAGAGACCATGCGAATAGCGCCCTTGGAGTGTCATCTGTCTCTGGGGTGTTGGCATTGTCTGCTGTGACTGTGCAGGCCTATGCACGAGTGACAATCCATATTGCAGTTGGTGCAGACATACTGGGAAGTCTGAGTTACTGGGATTGCTGCTGCACTCTTCTTTCTCTCATGTTTCTCTGCTGCCAACTGGCCTCTTCTCGCATCAGTGACTGCTATGCCCTTGCATAACATCAGTCTCCAGGTGCCTCAGTCCTCAGCCAACACTTCCCAGCCTTCGGGTGAAATGTTGCTTGCCTTCATGTTCCTCTTGCACATATCCTTGAAAAGGAGTATGGGGCGGCCGACTCTTCTGGTGCCAGTGGCCAGCTTTCCATGTAGGATGTCCTTTGGCAGCCTCCCATCCTCCATGTGTCAGATGTGTGCCAGCCATTGTAGGCTGCGTTTGCTCAGCAGGGAGTACATGCTGGGGGTACTTGCATGTTACAGGATCTCACTGTGTGGGATGTGGTCTTGCCAGCTGATTTTCAGGATGCATTTTAGGCACCATATATGGAAGGAGTTGAGCCGGCGCTCTTGCCTCATGTAGGTGCTCTGGGTCTTACTTCCATATAGAAGGGTGCTGAGAACACAGGCCTAATAGACTTGGATCTTGGTGTGCTCTGTCAGCATGTTGTTTTCCCACACCCTCTTTGTTAGTCGTGCCATGATGGTGTTTGCCTTTCCAAACCTTCTCTCCAGCTCCACATCAAGTGAGAGAGTGTTGCTGATGGTTAACCCCAGGTAAGTAAAGTTGTTGACTGCTTCCAGTGTGACACCATCAGTTATGATGGATGGGGCAATGGTGGTATCTTGCACGCTGACATTTGTCTTTTTCAGGCTGATGGTGAGCCCAAACTGCTTGCAGGCATCAGCAAAATGGTCTCCCATTCTCTGGAGGGCATCCTCGATGTGGGTCACAAGAGCTGCGTCATCTGCAAAAAGCATTTCCCTGATGAGCACTGACCTCACTTTGGTCTTCGAGTGCAGTTGTGCCAGGTTGAACATCCTCCCATCGGACCTGGTGTGTAGATATATGCCATCAGTGGACAAGTCGAAGGTGTAGGACATGAGCAGAGAGAAAAGGGTTGGTGCCAACATGCAGCCCTGCTTCACGCCGCTGTTGATTGGGAAGGAGGCTGAGGAGGATTCATCATTCAGGACTGTTCCCTTCATATTGGCATGGAAAGAGATTATCATGCTGCAGAGTTTTTGGGGGCAATCAGTCTTACTGAGAAGTTCAAAAAGACCCTTCCTGCTGACCAGGTCAAAGGCCTTGGTGAGGTCAATGAACATCCTGTAGAGTGGTTGACCTTGCTCTCTGCTCTTCTCTTGGAGTTGTCGTAAGATCATGTCTGTCATCAACCTTCCTGCTCTGAAGCTGCACTGGGATTCCTGGTACACATACAGTCTGCCAGAAGCTGCAGCCTGTTGAGTATAATGCAGGCATGTGCATGCACTTTACCAACGATGCTCAGGAGCGAGATCCCTCTGTAATTATTAGTCACTGTGGTCGGTCTTGTTTTTGTAAAGGGTCACACTCATGGCATCACGCATGTCTTGGGGGGACTGCTCCTTCCTCCAAGCAGAGGCAAAGTAGCTCATGCAGCAGCTGAAGCAATGTTGGTTTCCCACATTTTATAGCTTCAGGCAGGATGCTGTCACTACCTGGTGTTTTGTCATTTGGGAGGGAGTCAATTGCTTTGCTGAGATCCTCTAAGGTGGGCACTTTGTCGAGCTCCTCCATGGTGGGCAGTTTCTTTATGTTGCTAAGGGCTGTATCGGTGACTGACATTTCTTGGGAGCATAGCTCTGAGTAGTGCTCCATCCATCTGGCCATCTGTTGCTCATGGTCAGGGATCTTCTCTCCCATCAGAAATTTCAGGGGGCTGATCCCTTTCACTGTAGGGCCTAGATCCTTCTTGATGTCGCTGTACATACCTTGGATGTTTCCAGACTCTGTACTGTGCTGGTTTCCTTCACACAGCTGTTGCCAGTACTCATGGGCACTTCTGAGAGCAGCAAGCATCCATTCATTAGGGCAGTTTTTGTAAGCTATGAAGGCTTTTCGTTTGTCCTTGATTATTGGTTCCATCCTTGATAGTTGTGCGTTGAACCAGTCCTGACTGGGCCATTCCTCCTTGCAAAACATGGACATGGCTGTGCTGTAGATGGCACCCTTCATGGGTGTGTGTGCAAGGCCTGGGCCTGACGTCCCGCTTGCCAAAGGAATATAAACGATAGGTCTATGGTAAACATCATGTGCATTGTGCAGACAATAGGTGTATGGTAAAGGTTAACATCGGTCTCTCTTGCTCCCAAATTCTTAAGAAAATGTGTTTTGTGTATGTGTCTATTTGGTGTGGAAGTACTGCACAGAGCCTGGATTAGAGGTTGTATTTTGGATAGTGTTATTTATATTTTGGATTGTGTTATTTATATTTTCGACTGTGTTATTTATATTTTGGATAGTGTTATTTATATTTTGGATTGTGTTATTTATATTTTGGATAGTGTTATTTATATTTTGGATTGTGTCATTTATATTTTGGATTGTGTTATTTATATTTTGGATAGTGTTATTTATTTATATTTTGGATAGTGTCATTTATATTTTGGATTGTGTTATTTATATTTTGGATAGTGTTATTTATATTTTGGATAGTGTTATTTATATTTTGGATAGTGTTATTTATATTTTGGATTGTGTTATTTAAATTTCATTGTGTGTGAATGTGTTAAGCAAAATATGTAAATGTCATGGAAATGACCAAAAAAGGTCAGAGCATTTCTCATATTCTGATTTTAATATCTGAATAAATAGTAATAGAAGCATGTTACATATCGCTTCTTCTTCATTCTTATATGAACTTGCTCATACTTATTTCTTTTTCATTTTGTTTGTTTTAAAGCAGAATCTCTCAGAAAATGGACAAATGGATTAATTTCCACTTTGAAAACTTGGAATTTCTGTAATCCATAATGCCTGTATATGAAAAATCCCTTGACTAGTGCCACCTACTTGTCTTCTTTCTTCAAACAAATCATGGAACAGAACTTAGCATGAGGGTGTATCTTGGTAGTATCTGAGACAAGTTCATTGATCTCTGCTTGATATTAAGTTCAAGGTTCATGGCCATGACAAAGAATTTTTGTGTTATTTTTGTATGCAGTTTTCTCTTTTATATGTGTGTGTGTGTGTGTGTGACACTGTAGATGATATCAATATACTTGTTACATTATGAGCACCTGCAATTTTTCAAGCAGTTTTTTTTTTGGAAATGCAGGTCTTGCCAGCCTATAAACAGTTGTTCTTCTTTAAAAGAAATAATTTGCTGTAAACTTGACCTTCTATGTTATTTCTAATGTTTTAAAAATTTATGAAATTTTTCTAAAGCCGATCTTTACCATTGATATCCCATCTTTGTTTCTAATATTATATACTGTTATATCCTGTTGAGAAATAAAAGAATAATAATGCACCATATTTGTTGGTGTGGGATATGGAAACCAGAATTTATTTCCTGTAACTCTGTAAAACCTTGTTCCTGTATACAAATTCTGAGCCTTGAGTGCGGTTTGCGTATCACAATGTCTTTGTTACTTGATCCACATTCTAACCCTTGTTCATGCATATAAATTCTGACTCTCAGGTTTGGTTCCATTCTCCCACACCAGTACATATGATTTTTCAAGAATGCTGAAAAGCCTTGTTCCTGCATACAAATTTGGACTCCCAGTGGGGCTTGCCTTTCCCAAATTGTGATCCTCAGTGTGGTTTCCTTTTCCCAAATTCTGACCTTAGTGCGGTTTCCCTGTCACAAATTCTGTACCTCATTGGGATTTCCCTGTCACAAATTCTGTACCTCAGTGGGATTTCCCTATCACATACTAGAGCATTTTGATGGATTTTATTATTCTCATGAACATGTTAACTCAGATTTATTAGAAAATACTTTTGATACCATACTTGTAATTTCTGAAAATATATGTTTGAGATGGTTTTAAAATATTCCTAGTTCAAAACTGAAAGGAGGGAAGAAACAGACATTATCTTGAATTTCTGCATATTCCCTTTGGTCAGTAGAGCATCAGTTTCTTCAAGGGACTCTTGTTTATGTGTATTACATTCAAGTGATTGTATGCCAGCATTGTAAAGAGGACTTGAGAAATGTAAAGTTAATGATGATGAATATTTTTCAGCTATAGACATTTGTTGAGGTGAATATAGAATTTTATGAAACTGTAAAAATCATTGACCATCAGAAAGCAAAGGTCTGTATGGTACATTTATCAGTTTTTATAACTCGACGTTGATTGAAATAAAGGTGTATACTTCTTTTATTATTTCATTTAGTGTCAGACTTTGAAACTAAAGATATTTCAAAATAGTGAAAATACAATTACTGCATGATGTTTCAGAAAGATGTCATTTTGATGTTATACCAAAATGGATGGAATCAAGACAATACAATATAACGAATTGCCAGATTCACATGATATTGTATCATCCAGTGTTAAATGTTTTCATAGCAATCCTGTAACACATGTTATATCAGCTTTATATCATTCCAGTGTTAAATGTGTTCATAGTAATCCTGTAATACATGCTCTATCAGCCTTATATCATTCCAGTGTTAAATGTGTTCATGGTAATCCTGTAACACATGCTATATCAGCCTTATATCATTCCAGTGTTAAATGTGTTCATGGTAATCCTGTAACACGTTATATCAGCCTTATATCATTCCAGTGTTAAATGTGTTCATGGTAATCCTGTAACACATGCTATATCAGCCTTATATCATTCCAGTGTTAAATGTGTTCATGGTAATCCTGTAACACATGCTATATCAGCCTTATATCATCCAGTGTTAAATGTGTTCATGGTAATCCTGTAACACATGCTATATCAGCCTTATATCATTCCAGTGTTAAATGTGTTCATAGTAATTCTGTAATACATGCTATATCAGCCTTATATCATTCCAGTGTTAAATGTGTTCATGGTAATCCTGTAACACATGCTATATCAGCCTTATATCATCCAGTGTTAAATGTGTTCATGGTAATCCTGTAACACATGCTATATCAGCCTTATATCATTCCAGTGTTAAATGTGTTCATGGTAATCCTGTAACACATGTTATATCAGCCTTATATCATTCCAGTGTTAAATGTGTTCATGGTAATCCTGTAACACATGCTGTATCAGCCTTATATCATTCCAGTGTTAAATGTGTTCATGGTAATCCTGTAACACATGTTATATCAGCCTTATATCATTCCAGTGTTAAATGTGTTCATGGTAATCCTGTAACACATGTTATATCAGCCTTATACCATTCCAGTGTTAAATGTGTTCATGGTAATCCTGTAACACATGCTACATTAGCCTTATACCATTCCAGCTGTCCATAGGCTGTAACCAGCTTCAGAATCTGGACATGTCATACTGTGGGGTTTGGCAGGAACATGAACGTGAGGCCCTGTGGACACTCCCCACATCCCTGACTCAACTGTCACTGTGTGGGGTCCTGCTGAGTGACAAAACTATCCTCACAGAGTGTCTCCAGAGACTCAAGCGGCTTAAGTCAGTCCGGTTGTGTGGGGTACCAGCTCTGGATGACAGCTCTTTAGAAAAGGTAGTACCCTACAAAGTAGTACAATTTTAATTTTTTTGATTCAAGTAATTCCGATTTAATGATTATCTGGAGTAAATGATGGCAAATTACATTGACCACAATAATGGATATGTAAAGATGTGATGTTGTCCATTTATCTGTTTGAACATCCTTGAGGTATGGAAAAGGCCTATAGATGTTGTGGTCAAAAGTCAAGGTCAGTGCAGCTCAAAGAAATATGCTATGTTGTAGAGTAGACTGCTTCTTGAGTAAGTTTCTTGACAAAACCTTGTGGATAGCTTGCACTTAAGATAGCAAAGAAACCTTAGTTCAAAACATCATGTTGAGTCTAATAAGAAAATAATGGGTTCTGCATATTGTGTAGTTTCAGACCACATACATTAACCAATGGCCAAAGACTACTTGGTCAGCAATCATGCCAAGTTAGCCATACTATACTCGAGCCAGTTTAGAGAGCTGTTAAACCTGGGTGGGCATTTAGTGAGCCAGTACACTAGTCTTGTTAAATTGTTCTGTATATTGTAACCAGTTGTAAAGTTAATAAATTGTTGTTGTAGAGTTATCCTTTGATTTGCCAGGAAAATACTTGTTATACAGAAATTGCAAAAGATTTGTTCACTTCATCAAAAAAGATGACAGCACCATATTTAACATAATAGATGTATTGTGCAATTATTGAAATATTATTTGGGTTGATTTTGTGAGATTAAAGTTCATAATAAATGCACACTGAAGATGTAGAAAACTGTTGCCATCTTGTCAATACTAATTGGCCAAATTGAAGTTAGCTCCCTTTGATTATATTGTAAGCTTCATTTTGGAGGTGCATTCACTAACTCTCCCACAATGTGGTCATCTAAATAAAACACATGTAAGATCCAACTTTGAGATTGATTTAACCCTAAGAGTTGAAAAATTTACACATTCTTTTATAAGCTGGACATGCAGACTGCATCTGCTGTTGCATAATGCATTGGAAAATCAAGGTTTATGCAGTTTATTAGGTAATCAGTAGAACAAGCAACATAAACCCAGATCTTCTGGTGAATTGTGTATGGTAGTTCAGGGTATGTGTTGTTTGGACCTGAATTATAAGTGATTACAAATGATAGTAAGGAACTACCAGAGATAAATGGTATTTGTATGTTCCAAGAAAATTTTAAAGGTTATTGATAATTTTTAATAGCAGATTTTTCTCACATTGCATTGCAGGATTAAGACACAGTACTCATAATGGATATTATTATTTGAGTATTTACTAGAGAATAGTGTTTGCAGTTATTTAGTCATGTTTTGGTATCATGTTGAATATGGTAGAATTATATTCATGTAAAATTTATCAGTCACTTCATTTGGCTGCTCCAGTACAATATTTCAGTGTTGAATTTATGCTTGGGGCATGGAGTATAATTAAATCATCAAAACTGATTACTGAAAATGAAATAGAGAGAAAAATAAATTCTTACACCATACCTGTTACACATGTTACAACCCTAGGTTTTAAAATATGTAGCAGAAAGAAGTGAAACCAACATTTAAGTAAAATCAACAAGCATACAAAATGTAAATTAAAGAGAGACTTAAATATTTAGAATTAAGTTCCAAGTAATCCTAAATGTCCTATCACAAGTCAAAAGTATAGAATGTTCAGAATGAATCACCAGTCTTGAATGTCCTGATATAACAATGATGCAGTCTAGAATATCTTTGAATGAGTTTACAAAAATCCAGAATAGCATGTAAAAATCCAAACGTCAATGAGTACTTTAGTAATTCCAATGAATATTTTAAATAAATGGTTTCTCTCAAATTATATCTGACAGATGGTTTTAAAACGGGAATTAATTATTTATCGAATCCCTATTTATACATATTTTCACTTGACCAAAATGTGAATTGTTCCAACAGAAAATTCCATTCTAATTGTAATTGGGCTTTGAATGTTCCAAACTCAAATGCTATGTAAACATTCTATTTATAATGTACAATTATGGACAAAAGTTAGCTATGTAAACATCCTGTTCACAACTTACAACCATGGATAAAAGTGAAGCGCACAAGATAAATGAAATATATATCTCTTTTGTCCCCTTTGGTTTTTTTTAAACATTGGTCAGTTTGTTTAGCATTATAATAACCTTGGTATTAGTACTTTCATACGTTGGAGCAGTTGCATAACCTATTTATTGACATGTACTTGGGATCACTTTACATATGGCAGAAAATTACCTCCAAATTAATTGTCAAATACACAGTTGAGACTAAATATATAAGATTGAGAAAGTTTCAGTAGTGGAGTGAATATATTTGTCATGGACCCATTAATATTGCCAGATATAATTTTTGATCTGAACTTGGAAACTTTAGTTTTTCTTACATGAACTAAATGGGTACCCTATAACTAATTTTACTACCCTGGTAATTATGAACAGTTGGGTACACGAGTACCTGGGAACCTGTTGACATCTTTAAGTAGATGTAGACCTTGTTGCTGCCATTAATTTAGTAGAAGGTTTGAAGGTCATGCGAGTGTCATTAAGGTTTGACTTGTTAGTATTGGTCATGGAGGGTAGGATGAGGTGGGGGAAAATATGTTTCTAACCAGGATATTTTTGTTTCTTTTCTCTCAAGATTTTTATATTCAGCTTATACAATGGATATAATTGTTTTTGTTTTTTTTAAGCTATTTGAGGGTCAGAAATTAACCCCCCTCCAAAAAGATTCAGTCCCCCAACCCATCCCAAATGAAATGGTTGCTCTCTTCATGTTAACTTGCACATATTAGGAGTTGCCTATTTCATTTGGGGGGATGGGTTAGGATATTCTTTCTGATCAGGGTATTTTTGTTTCATTTACCTGAAGATTAGTTATATTTTTAATCTACCTGATAATACAATGGATACAGATCTTGTTTTCTACTACTATGAGCAAGAATATTTTTTCAAGTAATTTTGAGGATTGAAAATAATTTTAAAACAAACCCCAGGTCCCTCTCTACATTTCTGAAAGTTCAGTCATGGATCCATTTGAGACTTCCCTGGTGATCTTGTTAAATTCGCTTGCAAAAGAATTTCTTTCTTAGTATTATTGATATCTAGGGACATTTCCTAATTCAGGACTCAATGTTTGCCCCACAACTGCAAACTGCAGATTTTGCACTGCTACAAACTACGAAGTACCAGATATGCTTATTAGCTCTTGTGTCATGGCCTGTTGATCATTGGCTTATTAGCTCTTGTGTCATGGCCTGTTGATCATTGGTTATTAGCTCTTGTGTCATGGCCTGTTGATCATTGGTTTAATGATGGGATTGAGAGCTAAGTTCATGCATTGTCCTGACGATGGATGGTGTTATGGTGTTTGCATGTTTGTACAAAGAATAAAATGCTTCTCCTTACTGGTGTGCTTCACCAAATTCAACTCTGTTAGCAAAGGGTTCTGAAATTAGTTTTGCAGGGCTTTGCTCAAGTTGCAGATGATTCATTCTTTCCCTGAATCATGAGAACATTTCAATATATTGCCTTGGAAAATGCATCACACTTACACACTGTTCCGTCTACCAAAATAATCATGTTTTGCATTTTATAAAACGAATCACAATCCAACTTCTTAGAAACACTGCTGCTAATCAAGAACTAGCTATTAATGTTTAATAAAGATGGCTGAAACATTTTTATTTGAACCCCCTAAGTATCACAAGTTCTCTTTCTTCAACATGCATCTCTGTTTTCCAAGCTTCAAAACAAATTGTATTGTACCACTGTGTATTTTGCAAATTAGTTTAATGGGCTGTCCCAGAGCAGTGCTTGAAGGACAAAATCTCCCTAGCTATTTTTAATTGTGTAATTTGTGCATTTGTTGTTGTTGTGACTTTTCGTTTTAATAAAATTGATGCCAGTTAACTGTACAAACTGTCCTATGGTAATAGTTTCCATTAAGCATATTGCTTCTTATTATACAGGCTACAGGCATATATTGTGGTGTCAAGAAAGTTCTCACTTCATGAGATTTTATGGTGTTTTCATATGGGATATGATGAGAGTCAAATATTGTGATTTTTGCATGACATATTGTTTATTAGCAAATGTGCTACAGGAACTACAACAAATACACAGTTGTTATACCACTTTCTTAGCTGGAGGTGTAAAATTGGTGTCATATACAGTAGGATAACAGATATACATTAGGTAATATTCTGAAGTGCGTGATATGTTGTGCACCTCTGGCTTATCACCATCAGTAAAGATTTGTTTTGCACCTGGTGTTTAACAATTTAAATTGCTTGATTTGTTGATAAAACATGAGCATTAATTTAAACCAGTCTAAATCTGATCAGTCAGACCAGTGATTTCAACCAGTGTAGATCTGATCAGTCAAACCAATGATTTAAACCAGTCTAGATCTGATCACTCAGACCAATGTTTTAAACCTGTCTAGATCTGATCAGTCAGACCAATGATTTAAACCAGTCTAGAGCATCAATCAGACAAATGATTTAAACCAGTATTGATCTGACCAGTCAAACAAGTGATTTAAACCAGTCTAGATCTGATCAGTCAGACCAGTAATTTAAACCAGTCTAGATCTGACCCGTCAGACCAATGATTTAAACCAGTCTAGAGCATCAATCAGACCAATGATTTAAATCAGTTTAAACCAGTATTGATCTGACCAGTCAAACCAGTGATTTAAACCAGTCTAGATCTGATCTGTCAGACCAGTGATTTATACCAGTCTAGATCTGATCCATCAGACCAATGATTTAAACCAGTAAAGATCTGATCAGTCAGACCAGTGATTTAAACCACTCTAGATCTGATCAGTCAAACCAATGATTTAAGGGGGCGCTCACTAGTTATTATGTACTTTTGAGAGAGTGACGCATATAAGGTGAAGTTGTTTGCATTTAAAACATGCACAACGGAGAGAATGTTGGCATACCACTATGCTGCATTAATGTAACATGGATGATATTTCTTTTGGATATTGTACTTTTGGAAATTGTACATGATCTAAGCACACTGCTAACTAAAATGACTGCTCCCTTGTGCTGAAAAATCAGCCTGAATTAGTCTAAAGTACACTATGCATAGCAGCTATTAAAATAGGGAAAATGAATTTTGCCAGACTAGACAATACCAGCTTATGAAAGTGCAATGAATGAATTACCAAATATATAAAATGTCGAAAAAAAAGTTATTTAAACCAGTCCAGATCTGATCAGTCAGACCAGTGATTTAAACCAGTCCCGATCTCATCAGTCAAATCAGTGATTTAAACCACTCTGGATCTGATCAGTCAGACCATTTGTTTAAACCAGTCCAGACCTGATCAGTCAGACCATTGATTTAAACCAGTCTAGATCTGATCTGCCAAACCTAATTACATGTTCTCTGGATTAATTTTGTTTGGAAATAAGATGCAGGAAGTCATCAATACTAGCATTGGTGTTGAAGTTGCCAGTTAGACTTGAACAAATCCCTGATAACAGATTTATAATCTTTTTATTTTAGACATTAAGTCTTATACATTTAGTTTATATTTCGTTCTTTCATTCATAATAATATTTTATTGAAATTGTATAGAGCTTATAAACAGATCATTTGATAAATGATTTTATAAAAGCAGTACAGAACAAAAGATTGTGAGCATCTTCTTATTTCTTTTCTTTCTGTTGGATTCAATACAAGAAAATATACCTACATGCATGTCTTGTTTACAGATACTGCAGTACACAGGGGCTGGTTTACTGGAGTTGGACCTAAGCGGGGGCCAAGGAGCAGCCCTTACAGATGCAGGATTAGCCTTTGTGACCCAATACTGTATACGGCTGGAGAGTCTTGCAATTAGCTTATTGAGAAATGTGACTGGTATCTCACTGATCCCCATCTTCCAAAATCCAGAAAGGGCTGCCTGCATCAAATCACTTTTCCTTAGTGTCAGAAATGTACATAAACTTAATATTTTGTTACAGATTTTCTTTACTATTACTAAAATGATATTGTTATTAGGATTGCTAATTTTAGAAGAAGGGTTTATATGAGTATGGAACAAATTCAGTTTTATTCTCCAAGGGAGATTATTATTGTAAAATAATTGGGTTATCTTATGAAATCAAAGCAATTAGAGAGTTACAATTCCTGCCAAGCAGGAACTGAATCCATGCTGAGAGACACAGCATCTTTCTCTTAGTTCTCTTGCACCAGTTCCCTAACCTACATGGCTTGCACCAGTTCCCTAACCTACATGGCTTGCACCAGTTCCCTAACCTACATGGCTTGCACCAGTTCCCTAACCTACATGTCTTGCACCAGTTCCCTAACCTACATAACTGTGCATGTTTCCACAAAAAGGGGATGCAAACAAAGCCAATAGATAGGACTTGTGGTGTGTGAAATGTTACTAGCTAGGCAGAATATCTTAACTCTTGTCTATATACACAAATCAAGTGAATTTCTTACTATGTGTGTAAGGTTCATAAATGAAATTATGATAAATTAACATCTATACATCAAACAGGGAGGAATTTAGATATCCGAAGATACCACATTATGTCTTTGAATACGTGATTATGTGAAAGTCCTGTCTCATTAATGATGGGATGAAACTTTGTACACTTATATAACATCACATGAGTGTTTTTCAGGTTGAAGACAGACTGTTGTTATAAAGTAATGCAACCATAAGTGTGTGATAATATAGGCTGGATAATCAAGAACTTTATAGGCCCTTAGAAAATATTTTAGTTTCTAAATTCTGCACTCTTTCAATATTACTGTCTCAGACATTTTAGACACAATAGTAATATTTGCAGTTTTCATAGTTTCATTTAGATCATCATCATCATCAAAGATATTAGAAATGCTAATTATACTATTAACAAAAACAACATCGACATTTGTCAGAGGCTAGTGTAACAATATCCTGTTGATGTTGTCATTATTATTATTATTATTATTATTATTATTATTATTTATCCTCAACAGAAGGACTTAATGTAATATTTTCTTGTCCTTTATTCTTATAATTTTTGTTTATTTCTTTGATAATTTAAAACCCAAGGAAGAAGGTTTCTCCTCATAATAAAAAATAATTGCCAGAGATAAATGAAACATCATGGGCATGATTCAAGGCGTGACTAAGTCATTCTTTAAAGTTTTATGAAGATGTCATGATTGTGATATTATAAAACAAGAGCATGGCGAATAATCAGAGTAGTATTCCTTTGTGGTGTTTTAAATATCAGAAGTATAATACTAACACAATTCTCCTTCTCAAAAGTGTATGTGACCTTGATCTTTGTACTTCTGACCTTTGACATCAGTAGCTTTCTTTCATTTCTCAAGGTCATGTCTTTTATCAATGAGAAGTTTTGGACAAGGTACATAGTCCAGAACTAATTTATTTTGCAGAAACCAGAATTAGCATATTTTAAGGGATTATCACATATCTAATATGAAAACAATAGCATAAATTTAATTTATAATTCATTGAAGCAAATTGATATTTATCAAGGAAAGATAATCTAGTTTAATGAGATCTCTCATGTTTTCATTTTATTGTTAACCTTACTGGTTTAAGTTCACTTGTACAGATGATGCCCCACCCTGATATCTGCCCATTTGTCTCTCATGACTTGAACACGTAGTTGTACTTATTTAGCACACATAATGGTGCTTATGATAACATCAAACTTTGTAACACAATAAATATATTTCTTACACCATCTTGTCTGAGAATGTTGGGTGCATGGAATGTGCAAGCTTAAACCGAAATTGAATTCCATTTTGCAAATATTGATCGTTAAATGGGAAAATTTGTATGGAATATGAGTCATTAGCTATTTTGGATTTTAAAAAATGTTCAATTTAGGCACAGCTTGTGTGAAATAATTTTAAACCTTGTAATTCTTAACCTGGATTACATAAATGTGTAGTGACTTCCTCCTTGTATAGAATATTGTGTAATCAGTTAGGTAACATTACAATATAATGTATTGTCATGGAGTCTGGCAAGTTGATGAGGACAATGTGTGATGATTTCCTCCCCGTGCAAATATTATATAATCAATTACATGCCATAAAAGTATAATGCAGTGTCATGGAGTCTAGCAAGTTGATGAGGACAATGTGTGATGATTTCCTCTCCATGCAAATATTATATAATCAATTACACGCCATAAAAGTATAATGCAGTGTTATGGAGTCTAGCAATCTGATGAGGATTCATACAAATATTGAATAGAATTATCTCCCTTGGTCTATACAGTATTCTAGAAATCTGAACAACTTCTGACCGTAAGCTTACTCAGCCATAAGACATTTTAATAAGGACTTTTATTTTGTCTCATGATATTCTCAGTAGTATGGGATTTTTATTTAAAGTTAATTTAGTACTAATTAAATTTGTAACATATTTGAAAACTTGTTTAAAGGTTATGGCTCGACCATTTTCCATATATTTCTTAAAGAGTTTGGATTTTTAATTAAATAAAGTACCAGAAGACTTTCTAAGATAATCCTGGCTAAAAATATATTAGACCATAGGGTGAACATGTCTGTTATTCTCATTCAGGAAGGAAGGAGGGAAGGATTTTTCTGATTATATATATATATATTAGTCATTTTAGAAAGGTTGTACTTTAGATCATTTGCTAAACACATTAAATGTATGCTGATTTTCTAAGGCATCATAGTGAGACTAGTTTCTTGTAGAAATCTAAGTTTAAAATTGACTGAGATCATTGGTGTAAAGTATTCATCATACTTTTTCTTTTTATAGCAACCATCATCATCAATCCCATCAAATTTTATAATATTTTCTAACCCCTCCAATACTCCTCCTCATCCCAGAAGTTACCACAACCCCCCAGATAGTGCCCCACATGTCATAATACAAAATCCATCACATATATAGGTCATCTTAGGCATGTGACTCTATATATAAACTTTGATCATATTATATTTGAAAATGTTGCATATCTTGCCTTTGACCCATCCTAGTGATCCAGCGGATGGGATCCATTGATATTTCTTCCCATCCCAACCCAACCTTTGCAGATGTTACTTAACTGCAAATTAGTGTGAATTTCCATCCAGTAGATTTAGATCAGATGTAATGGACAGACATTGTCTATTTTTGTAGGGCTTCAAGCCAAAAGTATAGATTTCCTGATCTGCCAGAGAATTAAGTGACAATAGATCCAGCTCTTTGTTCATGGTTCACAAGCGTAGGTGTAGGTCTCATGATCTGTCAGAATATGAAGTGTTGTGGTGTTTGGTCTAAATATGGCTTCAGGCAAATTATGTAGACCTGATCTGCCAGAGCTTTAGTTGCCAGAAAAATGAAGTCTGTGTTGTGTATTTTACTTGTGTTTTCAAGCAAAGAGCTTTGTCATCCTGAACTGATAGAACATTAAGTGCCATCAGATGTCAGTCTGTGTTATTTGTTCTGCTTATGGCTTCATGCAAAAGGTATAGACCTCCTGATCTATCAGAAAATTAAGTGACAACATATCTAGGTATGTGTTTGTTCTGCTTTTGGCTTCATCTAAAAGTGACAGCAAAATCCAAGTCTATGTTGTTTTTTCTGCTTTCGACTTCAGCAAAGAGTGTAGACCTCCTAATTGGAAAGTATCAGTTGACAATATATCCAGGTCTCTGTTGTAGTGTTTCAGGCAAAAAGTGTAGACCTCTTGGTCCGACAGAGTTTGGTAGCCAAGGGATTATTTGTCTTATTCTTGTGTATTCAAGGTTTAGGAGGTAATAAATTCACTACCTGTTAGTTTACAGGGTGTATGAAATATTTTGATTAAACTTGATATGCACTCTTTGCCTTTGACTCAGTATGTATAGGGTCCACGCTTTCACTGTGTAAAGGGTCCACCCTTTGCCTTTGACTCAGTATGTATAGGGTCCACGCTTTCACTGTGTAAAGGGTCCACCCTTTGCCTTTGACTCAGTATGTATAGGGTCCACGCTTTCACTTTGTAAAGGGTCCACTCTTTGCCTTTGACTCAGTATGTATAGGGTCCACACTTTCACTGTGTAACCAACCTTTGCCTTTTACTCAGTATGTATAGGGTCCACTTTTTCACTGTGTAAAGGGTCCACCTTTTGCCTTTAACTCAGTATGTATAGGGTCCACTTTTTCACTGTGTTAAGGGTCCACCCTTTGCCTTTGACTCAGTATGTATAGGGTCCACTCTTTTACTGTGTAAAGGGTCCACCCTTTGCCTTTCCCTCAGTATATATAGGGTCCACTCTTTCACTGTGTAAAGGTTCACTGTTTATGGAGTTATAGATATTTATAAAATTTTTGTACATCCTGGTAAACTAACATGTAACTAATAATATCCTTTGATGTAAATTTGTTTCTCACAGAAACCATCTTGTCGTGTCCATCTTTCCATATTTTGTTAATTACTGCTTCAAAATCTTGTCTGGGTTCTAATTCCAATATCTTTTATTCATTACTATCAAAATTGCATGGGGTGAATGTGTGTTTTACACTAGAACATGATAACTGTGACCTAATGTACAGGGCTTATTCAGCACTACTTGAAAATACTAACTCAAGCCAGAGAAGTGCCTGATTAGAATGTTAACAAAGGCTACTGACATTGCAGCTTAATTTTGACCTAACATTTGTATCTTGGAGTTTATATTTTCCAGTGTTTCTAAGAAACGTCTAGAATTAATCAAATATTATTTTATTTCCATTCCAGCTGGACTCTGAGATGTTGTTCTTTGTAGCAGAGTCCTGCCCAAACCTGGAGAGACTGGAGGTATCAGGAGTCTTCTGTGTCAATGATGAGCTGCTTTTCAGACTAAGTGGAGGTTGCCCACGCCTTGAGGACTTGGGATTAAAAGGATGTACCCAGGTTGGTAAGACCCCTCAATATGCATAATACGTTTTCACATTGCATCATTCATATAATTTTTTTATAGAACCAAAGCATATATTTAGTATTGGGAGTCATGGTATCGTGACAGGGCCTGGATATTTAGTATTGGGAGTCCTGGTATTGTGTCAGGGCCTGGATATTGCATCAGTAATGTGATCCTTTGCACCTCTGTAGTTTTAGATTTGGTCCCCAGTTCCAACATGTAAGAGTATGTGCTAAGAAGTTTAATATAAAATGAGCACACAACAGTTGATGCATTTATGATTTCATAGTAAATCTGATATGGCTGTGTAAATATAGAAAATATTGGATTTGATTTGAAATCTACATGGGTCCTACTTGTCATACAGGAATTTCATTTGTCCATCCATCCAAGTTTTCTTGTAACCAATAGAGCTGAGCTTATACCACCTTGCAGATTTTGATCCTTTAAGTATGGAATGTACTTAATATACTTAGCTGTACCTTAAAGTATGGAATGTACTTAATATACTTAGCTGTACCTTTAAGTATGGAATGTACTTAATATACTTAGCTGTACCTTTAAGTATGGAATGTACTTAATATACTTAGCTGTACCTTTAAGTATGGAATGTACTTATTATACTTAGCTGTACCTTTAAGTATGGAATGTACTTAATATACTTAGCTGTACCTTTAAGTATGGAATGTACTTAATATACTTAGCTGTACCTTTAAGTATGGAATGTACTTAATATACTTAGCTGCACCTTTAAGTATGGAATGTACTTAATATACTTAGCTGTACCTTTAAGTCTGGAATGTACTTAATATACTTAGCTGTACCTTTAAGTCTGGAATGTACTTAATATACTTAGCTGTACCTTTAAGTCTGGAATGTACTTAGCTGTACCTTTAGAGGATTTTCCCAGTTGATCTCCACTTTGATATAGTAGTAGTCCATCCCAATGTTTTATCATATACCCAGCATACCTTAGCTTTTATTGTAAACATATTTATGTCATTTGGAATATATACATATTCTTGTGCATTTGGATGTTTTAAGTAAAATTATTGTTATGATTATTCTCATTAATGTTATTAAAATTATCATTATTATTCTTGTGCCTGTGGATGTTTTAATTAAGATTATTGTGATTATTATTTTATAATTTACTTGATTAAATGTAGTTTGAGTAATACACAATTCATCCTTCTCTGGCCCCTTGCTGGGCCCCTCTTTTTCTACTATGGTTTCTCTGCCCAGACATGATGATGTCATTGCAGCCAATATATGTTAATAAGCTAGTAACTAAATTTAGATACATTGTCAAGTTGAACCAGTCAGATGACTGAGTTGGAGCATGTGATCAAACATTGTGTCAGTTAGGGTGTTATTCACATAGCAACTGGGAGACCTTTAGAGATGCATTCCTTTCAGTGTAGATGCTGCATTTAATTTTTAACTTTATTTGCGGAAAGAAATGGATTTAGATTCTCTGCATCAAACTATTCTTATGGATTTGTGCTGGATTTGAATCAGTCTACACTGGGATGTTTACAACATGGCTGACAGGAATCACTGAGGTGACCGTTACAGTTGTGTCAACTCACTTGCTCACCTAGGTTCACCATCAATGGTCAACTATGTATTGACACTACTGGAGAATTAGTCTCTGCCCATGCTTAGACAAAACACTTTTTCGACGAAGCATTCATTTCAACTGGGGATAAAGGAAATGTGTAATTTTTGTTTCTTTCTGGGGATGTAACAGCAACATTTATATGGATAGTCAGCCAATTCTCAGAACAGACAAATTCGCCCATTTGCAACCAGAAGTACCTTTAACAGAGCCTAACGGTTTGACAATTATGCAGTGGTGGTATTGCAAAATACGGTGGTTATGTTAGCTAAAAGTATTCACTCCTTGATTGACTCTAAGAATATTGGCATGAGGGAAGCACGGATCCATCGGACATGCTATTCTTTAGGCATGCAGAATTATTGGTGCTGGATGCCCCTGTCTTGGACAACAATGCAGCAGCTGGGGAAGACAACTTCATCCCTTCTGTGATGGCACAACATAATCTCAGACCCGTTTGAGCTAACTTCAGCCAATTTCATTTAAACATTCAGTGGATATGTGGCATAGTCCTTGCCATTCATGGAGATAGTGTGTCCAAATCTTCATTAACAAATTCAAGAAGGTTCACAGATTCTTCAGCTTTCATCTTATAGACTTGGTCAGGATGACATCACTGTCTTAGTGACATACTTTCTGTCATATTTCAAGGTCACCTAGAATAATGGTGGCTGTTTTCACCCTGGTGGTCGTAATTATTCCAAACTTCTGCAATTGCTTCATAAACTTTTACTGCACAGAGATGACAGACTACCAATTGATAATGTATTCTACAAAAACTCATTCCAGTCCTGGCATGATTCACTCGCAGTGCCTTCCATGTGGCTTTATTTAAGTCCATGTGTCAACCTGCATTTCTTGCATACCTGTGGGTAGGGGAAATTAGACAACCTGGTTGCAGAAATCCAAACTTAACTTCAGTTATCTCAGGTTCAGATCAGTGATGATGGTTTATTTGTCATGTTTGTGCATTACAACACTCTAACGGTACCCTTTATTGCCTTAAGTGTCATGCCACCCACCCCCAATTGCAAGACCAGTGCCCTGTCCATATGCTGCATCAAAATTTACAACTGCTGGGTTGTCATTTGTATCCACTCTACCTTACCTTTGAAAGGGTTGCAGGAGTTCAACCAATCCTTGACCACATTGCTACGTGGCTTGAATCCTCAATTGTTCAAGACTCATGATTTTAGGACTGGGGCAGCAATGGAGGGTGCTAACAAGGGTCTATCGGACAGTCTTATTCGGGTCTTAGGTAGGTGGTAGTCAGATGTCTTTAAGAAATACATCTTCCTGAGCGATAGAATTTCTAGTTTGTAATTCAGTACTGACTTCATTAGTTCTACACATTACCATAGTACTTCCTACTGCCTGGTTCTGCTTTCCAATATTTTCTGCTTTCAGGTTTCCTGGGTGCATAGATGAATAAAGACGTCCACATCATACAGGCACTGCACTTCATATGGGTTCATTGAAGATGTAACCATCGTATAACACATTCTTCCACTGGTGTTCTGTGAAATGTAATACACGCATTTCTGGATATTGTGTGCACAGTTCAGCAGTCTTGTGGATACACAGACCAATAGAACTGTCCATATCATATGGCACTGCACTTCATATTGGTTCACTGAAGAGCACTTCATATGGGTTCATTTGAAGATGTGACTGTCTTACAACACTTCAGTCTCCCACTGACATTCTTTGACTTGGAATACAAATGTTTTCTGGTTATTGTGTGCCTCCTGGCTTCAGAATTCATGCTATTTTGGCACAACATGTGCAGGAGTTTGTGCTTTTTCTGTGTCCGATAATACGTGGTCAGTGTACAGAACTGGCTTCAAGTGTTTGTTGCATATTTTGGCAATGTCAGGCATTGTTGCTCATTCATACTCTTTGCATGAACTGTCAGATGTTTTGATTTATTTTGTCACGTGCTGTCACACCCTGCTGCAGCTTCAGTACTCCACAATTAAGCTGTACCTTGCAGGAATTAAGATTCCACTACTTGCAGGTTGGTCATAGTAACCCTTTTCAGGAGTCCAACAGGTTACAGAGTATACTTCATGGCATAAAAAGGAACATTTTATTGTAAACCCAGATTTTCTGTTACATACAGGATGGTGGTGCAGTGGTCACCTATGTTGTGAGAGGGAGTTCAATGGCTGTGGACTTGCTACTGCAGTGCATGTGCCTAGTGGCATTTCTTGGAATCTTGCAATGTGGTGAATTGCGCTTCAATCATTGCAGAGAAATTCCTCATGCAACTGCCTGAGGATTCAAGATGTGATGTTTTCAATGGACAAACTTATGCTATACTTGCCTTGCCATCTTTAATTTTAAGAAAAAAGAAAAGGCACCCATTTCATGCTGGTGTCAATATTTCAGTCCTTTGGAACTCGTGGTTGTGTCCCGTATCCTCTCTGGAGCAGTATTTGAGTCTGTGGCAGCAAAGAGCTTTGGCTGGAGGTCATGGTGCAGCCACATTTGCAGCTGGAGTTGGTATGGAAGACCATTTAATTAAGACTTTAGGACAATAATCTTCATCATGTTATATGTGCTACATCAGAGTTCTCTCTAACCATCTTCTTTCTGCTCAGGAACATTTGTATACATACATTTAGTGTCGTGTGCTTTGGACACCATTCCTTCCAAATGGATTGTCACATTCCAACTGGCATCCTCTTGGGGGCCTCTAATTTGGTAAATTTTATAACTGAGTGCACTGAACTCTTACTTCAAACTACTTATGCGCTGCTTCTTATGCTTTGTTTTTGCAGTGTGCCCATTTTTCTGCAACCAAAAAATCTGTGTATGTTGGACATAATATTTCATATGGATAAAAGCCTATTCATTCTGCATCATAGAGCATCTAAAAATGCCATTTTCCATCAAGGTGTTGATATCATATTAATGATATGAACTATGATGTCCTTGTGTGTCCTTTCCATGTGATGAGGAAATTTCATTGTATTCAAATATTAGCTGCAGCTTGCCTTTGTTGTTGTTGTTGTTGTTCTTGGGTTTAACGCCATTTTTCAGCACAAGATAGGCTATACATGGTGGCCAGTATAACTGGTGGAGGAAGAACATTGGAAAACCCAGGGAAGAACCACCGATCCATGAGAAGCTACTGACAGGCTTTCCCACGTACCCACGCTAGCCGATCCTTGGACTCGAACCCACGCAGACAGAGGTGAGATGGCAGTGATCCGGAATGGTGAGTGCTTTAGACCACTTGGCTTCTCAGGGCCCCGCTCACCTTTGTGATCCACTGTTCCTCATGGACAATTGTTGCACCTTAAGTAGAACTGTCTTGATTGCTACTATTATGGCTGTTTTGCTCACGTTAGGTTATGATTCACATTGCTATAATGGACACACGTTCCACATGAGGGAAGCCACCAGTGCTGCTAAGCTGGAATTCCAGACCATCTGATCTAACCTTTGGTCGATGGTCCTCTAATGTATATGTGCTTCACTTGTCGGTTAACACTTGTGTCAATCAATGCACTATTCAACTTTTTTACATAGTGGTACCATCATACAATTTTAGAACACATGCCAGTCATTCATTTTCACATCCTATGCTGCATTATCATTTCAGCAGTATCATCTATTGTGGACATGTGAATACCTAACTGGTTACCTAATACATATATCTAATATTGGGAACATCAGGATTATCATGTGGTTCGAAACCTAGTTAATACATTTACACTGTTATTGCTTTCTCAGTCATTATTATCTTTATCTATTCTTACATTTCCTTGAAATGGGAGCCTTTGTTACAATCACACTGTTCCATAGTCATAGGGCTCCCTTCACTTTGTTTGGGCCATTGCCAAATTTCATGCATTAACAACTCTGCTTTTGACCCCCAATTTGTGTCAGTACTTAAATGTACTCTACTATTATGCCCATATATACGTCATACCTGCTTCCTTTGGTGCACGCATGGAGTAGCAGCTGATGTTTGTTATCATAGCAATCCTCAGGATCAGACTTGTCGAGTTTCGGTTATCAGTGTCCCTATATGCCTAGAATCAGCCCCGTGTGGCTCCACATACAGTGTTGGACACTCTTCACAACCCTACAAACTCCCCTCCAAGGGATTCCTGTAGAAAAAATTCAGAGCTCAGCTGGTGCAGTGTGCTGTGACAGGATTTGCCCCCATTATGCCAAAGATTATTTATATTAACAATAAAGTTTATATTGAACCTATGTATTATGTGTTATTTCAAATTAATGTTATTAACATTTTCATTAATGTTATTAACATTTTCATTATTATTATCATTGTTATTATTATTATTATTATTATTATTATTATTGTCTCATCAGTGTATGCTTGGTAAGAGACACAGGTATCAAGAAAGCTTTTGGAAAACATTATATCCTTAATAGAAAAAATAAAACAATATTTTAGTGATACTGCATTTTAGTATGAATTACACCTTTCTTTATGAATAAGGTCTAATTAGAATGGTAGGACTCATATTCCAAGTGATGCAGGTTCCATACCCATGGAAGTCAAATTCGTTCATTTGCTTCTGTATGTCCTTTGGAAAGGCATGTAACTCCCATTCCTTTGGCCTGATATAGCAAAAATGATGTTAAAAGCATCGTTAAAACTATTTTAAAAATCTTCTTAGAATAGTGTATTGTTAAACTTTATTAACAATTAAGATATCTCCTTATCCAAGACAATACACGAGATGCTTTCTTTCGAATCAGTCTTGAATATATTATTACCATACATATCATAGAGAATAGTGAAAACCACGAAAACCAAAAACACTTGGGACCAATTTTATTTGGTTTACTGAGAGCTTTGCAGATGTGAAAATGTATGTCTTTTAATAAGTATTTGTTTTATTTGAGAGAGAGGGAGAAAGAATGTAGAATTCCATTTTCTTTAGAAAATTCTGAAGCAGTAGTTGTTCCTATTCTGAATGATTCCCTTAGTTTTTTTCAATGTAGGTTTTAGTACCAGTTCATGCTCTTATATCCTGTCAGGATTGTTCAATCCTTAGCTAGTCATTCTGACATTGATACATGAAAGTGAAGACAAATGGCAGTCATGTTTACTTAAATACATCTCTCCCACTATAACTTGCACACAACTTGCATATATTCACTCTTTGCTAATGAGATATAATGGCGGTATAACTGGGTGGGCAGACTGGGCTCATTAGCCTTGGCAGGCAACCAGTCTGAGAGAAGGGAAACTCTAACCCCAAACCCGGGCAGATGAAGCTCGTTAGCCTTGTCAGGCAGTTCATCTAGGAGAAGGAAACTCTGATTCAAAACCAACCAAGTCCCATCCATTGGATTATGGCTTCACTGCCTTGTGGATATCTTCGGGAGAAGGAAAGGCTATGGGAGGAAACCCAGACAGAAAATCAGGAGTGGAGCCCCTAAGGTGGCTGGGGGTCGACTACGACCTCCTTCCGGCAGCTCCTGCATCCAAACTGGTGCCAAATGTCATGCTCAGCATTCCTTTGGACCCCACCAGCAAGGACGAGAGGGGGATCCTGACGTCTGGGCAGCCCAGGATCTCCATACTCCACGCCCAGGCTTGCGCCCTGGAGAGGACACTCCAGTCTCGCTACTGAGTGAGGAAACAACATGGAAGCTGACAGTTTACGGGTTATAAGTCCCACCCGATTGGCGTAGGGAAGGGGCGCCACGGGTCAGCTTTGACGGTGGGAGGGATCATCGTGTCCCACTGGCCAACTATCACCCGCCTCAAGCCGGGCAGCCCCCGGTCAATAAGGTGTTGACCCGCCATCGTCTGCCTGCTCCAGTGGGTGTCTGGAGCTCAGTGTGTTGTTCAGCATGACAAGCAGACGGTAATTCCACACCAGACAAAAGAAACAAGAAACCAATAAAGAAGACTCCAGCTCTTCGATTTGCAAGCTGGAATGTGCGCATCATGTGTACAGGCATCTCCGACGACCTCAGAGAAGTGGACGACACCAGAAAGACGGCCATCATCGATAGAGAACTCACCAGACTAAATATCAGCATAGCTGCCCTCCAGGAAACCAGGCTCGACTCTAGTGGCTCCCTCAGAGAGGAAAACTACACCTTCTTCTGGAAGGGTCGAGAACCTGAGGAGCCCCGTCAGCACGGAGTGGGCTTTGCCATCAAAAACAATCTCCTGGCCTCGGTTGAACCTCCCACAGGGGGCACTGAGCGTCTCTTGTCCATCCGCCTCACCACTACTACAGGTCCTGTCAACATCATCAGTGTCTACGCCCCAACCCTCACGTTATCAGAAGACGTGAAGGATCAGTTCTATGGGCAGCTGGACGAACAGATCAAAGGATGCCCCAAAAATGAACCACTATTCCTCCTCGGCGACTTTAATGCCAGAGTAGGTGCGGACCAGGAGTCCTGGCCTACCTGCCTCGGATATCATGGCACTGGAAAGACCAACGAAAACGGCCAGAGACTGCTGGAGCTATGCACCTACCATGGCCTGTGCATCACAAACACCTTCTTCAAGTGTAAGCCACAACACAAAGTGTCATGGAAACACCCCAGATCTCATCACTGGCACCAACTCGACTTGGTCATCACCAGGCGCTCTGCCCTTAACAGCGTCCTCTCCACCGGAACCTACCACAGTGCAGACTGTGACTCCGACCATGCCCTTGTGAGCAGCAGAGTGCGACTACAGCCACACGCGCTACACAGCTCAAAACCAAAAGGACGTCCTCGCATAAACACTGCACAGATGTCAGTCCCTGCCAAGGTGGAGGAGTATGTGTCTGCCCTGAACAAGGCTCTCCAGGACCTGCCTGAGTATGACGCTACAGCCAAGTGGAACGCCATGAAGGGTGCCATCTACAGTACAGCTATGTCAACGTTTGGCAAGAAGGAACGACCCAGCCAGGACTGGTTCAATGCACACCTATCAAGGATGGAACCACAAATCGAGGAGAAACGAAAAGCCTTCATAGCTTACAAAAAATGCCCTAATGAACGGACGCTTGCTGCTCTCAGAAGTGCCCGAAGTAACACCCAACGCATTGCTAGACAGTGTGCGAACGAGTACTGGCAACAACTGTGTGAAGGAATCCAACGCAGTGCCGAGTCCGGACACATCCAAGGCATGTACAGTGGCATCAAGAAGGCTCTAGGCCCTACAGTGAAAGGGGTCACTCCCCTGAAATCCCTGACTGGAGAGAAGATCACAGACTGTGGGCAACAGATGGCCAGATGGGTGGAGCACTACTCAGAACTATACTCCCGAGAAACGTCAGTCACTGATGCAGCCCTCAGCAGCATAAAGAATCTGCCCACCATGGAAGAGCTCGACAAAGTGCCAACCTTAGAGGAGCTCAGCAAAGCAATCGACTGATTTCCAAATGACAAAGCACCAGGTAGTGACAGCATCCCGCCCGAAGCTATCAAACGTGGAAAACCAGCATTGATTAAACCACTGCACGACCTACTTTGCCACTGCTGGGAGGAAAGAGTAGTCCCCCAAGACATGCGTGATGCCACAATTGTGACCCTTTACAAAAACAAGGGCGATTGCAGTGACTGTAATAATTACAGAGGGATCTCGCTCTTGAGTATTGTTGGTAAAGTGTATGCCCGCATCATACTCAACAGGCTGCAGTTGCTGGCAGACCATGTGTACCCGGAATCACAGTGCGGCTTCAGAGCAGGCAGGTCGACGACAGACATGATCTTCTCCCTACGACAACTCCAAGAGAAGAGCAGAGAGCAAGGTCAACCACTCTACATGATGTTCATCGACCTCACCAAGGCCTTTGACTTGGTCAGCAGGAAGGGCCTTTTTGAACTTCTGAGTAAGATCGGTTGCCCCCCAGAACTCCTTAGCATGATAATCTCTTTCCATGCAGATATGAAGGGAACAGTCCTGTATGATGGATCATCCTCAACTTCCTTCCCAATTAACAGTGGTGTGAAGCAGGGCTGTGTGCTGGCACCAACACTTTTTGGGATCTTCTTCTCCCTGCTCCTGTCCTAAGCCTTCGACACGTCCATGGATGGCATATATCTACACACCAGGTCTGATGGGAGGCTGTTCAACCTGGCACGACTGCGCTCAAAGACCAAAGTGAGAGCTGTGCTCATCAGGGAGATCCTTTTTGCAGATGACGCAGCTCTTGTGGCCCACACTGAGGAAGCCCTTCAGAGACTGGGAGACCGTTTTGCTGTTGCCTGCACGCAGTTTGGTCTCACAATCAGCTTGGAAAAAACAAATGTCAGCGTGCAAGATACCACCATTGCCCCTTCAATCAAAATCAACGGTGTCACCCTGGAAGCAGTCAACAACTTTACATACCTAGGGTCAACCATCAGCAACACTCTCTCGATTGATATGGAGCTGGACAGAAGGCTTGGAAAGGCAAACACCATCATGGCTCGATTAACAAAGAGGGTTTGGGAAAACAACGTGCTGACAGAGCACACCAAGGTCCGAGTCTACCAGGCCTGCGTTCTCAGCACCCTTCTATATGGAAGTGAGACGTGGAGTACCTACATGAGGCAAGAACGCCGGCTCAACTCCTTCCATATACGGTGCCTAAAACGCATCCTGAAAATCAGCTGGCAAGACCGTGTTCCACACAGCGAGATCCTGCAGCGTGCAAGTACCCCCAGCATGTACTCCCTGCTAATTAAACGCCGCCTTCAATGGCTGGGTCACGTCCGACGCATGGAGGATGGAAGGCTGCCAAAGGACATCTTATATAGACAGCTGGCCACTGGCATGAGAAGAGTCGGACGCCCCTCACTCCGTTTCAAAGATGTGTGCAAGAGGGACATGAAGGCATGCAACATTTCACCCGATGGCTGGGAAGAGCTGGCTGAGGACCGAGGCACCTGGAGACTGATGGTAAACAATGGCATATCAGTCGCTGATGTGAGGAGAGGCCAGTTTGCGGCAGAGAAACGTAAGAGAAAGAAGAACGCAACAACAACCACAGTAACGCAGACTTCCCAGTATGTCTGCACCAACTGCAGTAGGGACTGTCACTCACGTATAGGCCTGCACAGCCACAGCAGACGTTGCCAACAGAGACAGACAACACCCCAAGGGCGCTATTCGCATGGTCTTTCGAGACCGAGTCGCCAATGATGATGATGCTAATGAGATATTGACATGTTTCCAGACTGTAAGGGACAGGAGTGTAAAAGGTAAGGAAGCTGATCTTTCCAAAACATTTGTAGGATCCTATCGTAAAACCATTTAGGCCCTTTTTAGGATCCTATCGTAAAACCATTTAGGCCCTTTTTAGGATCCTATCGTAAAACCATTTAGGCCCTTTTTAGGATCCTATCATAAAACCATTTAGGCCCTTTTTAGGATCCTATCATAAAACCATTTAGGCCCTTTTTAGGATCCTGTCATAAAACCATTTAGGCTTTTTTTAGGATCCTATCATAAAACCATTTGGGCCCTTTTTCATTTGTAAAGCATGGAAGCATTCCTTATGTGAAAGTTCTTTTTAACAGGCATTTCACTGTATCAGTGGTTGTCTTGTTATGAATTCATTGTCTGGGTTAAAATTTGGTGTTCTTTTTATAGGTTGTAATAGAACTCTTTTTGTTCATTAAATATTTCAGATGTCTTTTAATTTCATTTTCCATTTTCACACAATAACCTCATTATTGCGTTTTCTGTACAGTTTATTATTTCTAAAATAAATTATTTGAACTTATTTTCTCCACACATATGCATGCTTTGTAATTTACACAAATTCTGGACATTAAGCGATTCATGCTTTTCATTATCTGCATTCAATTCTATTTCTTGTAATTAAATTAATTCTTTGTCAGCATATTTTTTTTCTTCTTCTTATTTTAATAGATCCCTTATTATATAGTTTAGCAACTTCCTAAAGAGTTGATATTCATTGTAAATTTTAATTTAGACTCTAAAAGTTTCACATGTTTTAAAATTTACATGGCTTGTAAAATAATATATATTAATTGCACATGGAAGCTTTTCTAAAAGATTCATTAAACAAGTATTGAGGAACCATTGTTTGGAATTAGAGTAAACCTTGCAAAGTTGTGAACACTTTCTGGAAGATGTTATTCTGTTTGGAGCTTTTGAGACTGGTGATTCTGTAAGAATGTATAAATACTTCCTCACCATTTTGATAAAATATCCACCAAATCTTTAACGTCTTGAGTTGGAATGGTGGAAAATTATGGGCAGCCGTCACCACCAAAATTACATTAATCAAATGATGTAGTACGAAGTCAAATGATTTAACCCAGCAAATGAAATGATAAATCCAGATTCTAAATGATGTGTTTTCACATGAAATGATTTAATGAACAAAACTGAATGAAGAATTTGGATTCCAAATGACGTGGTATTAAATTAAATGATGTAATGTGAAATGAAATGATTTAATCCAATAAATGGAATGATGAATTCATGACTGTTTTCTAGGTTACAATGTTATGCATTATTTGACTTTTTTCTAGGTGACAGATGAAGGTGTGTGCAGGGTGGCCCAGTCATGTCCTCTGAAGAAAATTGTATTGGCAGGAATCAACAATCTCACAGATCGCAGTATCATCACTTTAGCCAATAACTGTCACATGTTACATGAAATATATCTTAATGGCTGCTATAAGGTGTCTGAGCTTGCTATTAGATACCTGGTGGTGAGTTTTGAAATATTTTTCTGTTGTATCATTTCCAATAGCTTCTGGCAAGATATAATTAATAGTTTCCATTAGCAAGTGGCAGGATATCGTTATCACTTTTCATTAACAGGTGGCAAAAAGAATCAGTTTCCTTTTGTAGATGGCAAGATATGGGTATCAGTTTCCATTAGTAGATGGTAGGGCATAGTTATCATGTTCCATGATCAGAATGCAAGATACAGTGTCAGTTTCCATGATCAGAATGCAAGATATAGGTATCAGTTTCCAAGATCAGAATGCACGATATAGGTATCAGTTTCCATGATCAGAATGCAAGATACAGGTATCAGTTTCCAAGATCAGAATGCAAGATACAGTGTCAGTTTCCATGATCAGAATGCAAGATACAATGACCACTTTCCATGATCAGAATGCAAGATACAGATATCAGTTTCCATGATCAGAATGCAAGATATAGATATCAGTTTCCAAGATCAGAATGCAAGATATAGGTATCAGTTTCCATGATCAGAATGCAAGATACAATGACCACTTTCCATAATCAGAATGCAAGATACAGTATCAGTTTCCATGATAAGAATGCAAGATACAGTGTCAGTTTCCATGATCAGAATGCAAGATACAGGTATCAGTTTCCAAGATCAGAATGCAAGATATAGGTATCAGTTTCCATGATCAGAATGCAAGATACAGGTATCAGTTTCCATGATCAGAATGCAAGATACAGTGACCACTTTCAATGATCAGAATGCAAGATATAGGTATCACTTTCCATGATCAGAATGCAAGATATATACATCAGTTTCCAAGATCAGAATGCAAGATACAGGTATCAGTTTCCATGATCAGAATGCAAGATATAGGTATCAGTTTCCAAGATCAGAATGCAAGATATAGGTATCAGTTTCCAAGATCAGAATGCAAGATACAGGTATCATTTTCCTGCAACACTAGTAACAGTGTCAGCAATGTAAACATTTTAGGTCAGAGTTTTTAAAAAATATTTTGCGTTGTTGGGATATCCATTATAACATAATTTGAAGACAAGACAGTGTTCTCTGCTGTACATTCAAACTTAGTCCTAAGTATAAAAAACAGTTTCGATACAAGCTGGATACAGGATAAAATAACTTAAGATACAGACAGGATACAAATTAAAGCTAGGCACAAGATACATTAACTTTGGTTGTCTTGGTAAAATAATAGGAAAAAAAACTAACACAAAAATTCTAGCTCTTACTGTGCTGTGTTACCAAGACATACTGATTATTGACCCTGGCAAATTCATTTCAATTTTTTATTCAATCTCATGAAAGTGATAAGTGTAATTTCTGTTTGCTTAGTTTGTTGCCATAATGTGTCGGAACAAAAAAATGGCTCAACTTTAATTAATCAACTATGAGGGTCTTTATTTCACTGCATCTTTATGACCAGCGTTATTTTTATGGAGCAAATATGGCTGGAGTAATTGCCACAGGTAGACAAACATCATCTACCAAGAAGAAAAGTCATATCATAAACAGACATAAAGTAGAAATTTAAATTAATACAAACAAGATTAGGTAGGCTGTGTTTGTTTACCAGTGTCATGTGACTGGTCTCGTAAGAGCTCAGTTCTGAATTAGGAATGGAGTTTTAGTTAACTCTAGGACCAACATTTCAGATGCATATACACAGACCACTCTTTTTCAGCAATCTAGGTAATTTTTTCAGTATTTTGAGACATATTCCTGTGAAAATTCACTGAGCTACTGATATGGATATCAGTCACAATGCTGAGCTAAATGAACTAAAACTAACCCCTCTCCCTGTCAAAAACTAAGTCATAAACGCATAAACATCATACCTTTGATGCTTTCAAAGTACACCTCTCCCTCCATGAATCGTGCACAGTGGGGTACACAAGCATAGACTGCACTATAATTGAGGAAGCGAGTTACTGAGGGACCTCCAAAAATTGAAAAAATTCACTTTGACATAGAGAAAACTGTGTTTGTGTGTGTGTGGGGGTCATAATTAGGGAACTGGGCTGTTTAATGACTGAATCCTCATTTTACAATCATATCGATATTAATTTTTAATAACTCGCTTTTTCTAATGAAGTTGTTCATTATTCTGTGTAAACAATATTTATTTTCAAAATGTTCAGCATGTGAAAGATTGTTCCAACTGGTTCCAACAACCATCACGTGTACACGAAAAATGTGTGTATTATGTCACTTCTTTTTGTTTCCTTGATGAGCCTGGTTCCTGTAGTGGTGTTTAATAGTATCCTGCCAGATCGGGAGTCCACAAGCAGGGAACTAGACTAACTGTTGATACATCACAAAAAAATTAATCCTTTTTTCAAAAACACATGACATTTATTTCCTGAGACAATTGTCTATGTCGAAACTCAATTTTTGTATTGTTCAATTAGTACAATATTGATGTCGTGATTTAATTGGAAGTAATAATGAAACTTCTTATCATCATTGAGGATATCTCTAAGTGCCAGTTCAAGAATTCTCTAAATCTCACTTGCCCACGATGGTCCGTATCTGTGAAATCAAGCTCTTTATTTTATGAAGTATTCATTTCACTTGGCTGCCTTGCTATCTTTGATCACAGTTATGAAAGAGTCGGTTAATTTAAAGTAGTTTATGTTACATATGCAATAACATTTATAACATTGTTCGATTGATCAATTGAACTGAGTTCACCCGACATACGACCGGGGCTGCTAAATTTTAAGTTTGTAGGATTTTCATGTCTTTTAACTTTTCTTTTATTCCACCTCCTTTATTTGATTCAAAAGACATAATTAGCATGAGAATACAAAGGAGGCCAGATTTTAATTCATTGCAACAATACAACAAATACTTCTGCAAGTCAGTTATCAAAACACAGTTGGGACTTAATTAGGTACTCAGAGAAACGCTCGTGGACATAGCTTTTTATGATAGATTGATGCATGTTACATTTAATTGCAAGAGGACACTTTGCATTTATGACGATTACACTTAAAAGGAGCTAAAAGATAAAACTAGAACACAGATTTCAATTGATAAAAAAATTATTTCATTTGTGTTTATTTATTAAAGTACTGCCTCCATTCAGTGTAAGTGACATTTTCATTGATTGAATGTTCCTTACATATCATTAACTGTGGTGTACTAGGAATGTCATTTGGAAATAAAATTTAAAAAATTGTATGACCTATTTTTCAGTTTGATATTTCATAATGTTGATTAAAATTTGCAGGTCCTATCTGCCGTTTTTGATGATAAAACAAGCGAGATATCAAAGTTTCTGTTAATAATTTTGATTACGATTCTCTTCAAGTGCAACAAATAGGGATCAATTTTGGAGGTATTTTCTGGTTTAAAAAATGGGATCTACACCTGACCCTGCATTATAAGTGGGTTTGAGAGTTATCAGGGTACGATTTATCAAGGGAGTGGTGTACTAGACTGAGATTTTACAAAATATTATGTGAGATTTGAGTAAAGTCTCTCTGGTCTTTTTCCCAAATTCATCCAAAAAGCATTGATTGGAAATGCAAACACATTTTCCTTATGACAATAAGTAACAGATTGTGTGGAATATACACAAGGTAACTACAGGTTGTGTGGAATATACACAAAGTAAAGCTACAGGTTGTATGGAATATACACAAAGTAAAGCTACAGGTTGCGTGGAATATACACAAAGTAAAGCTACAGGTTGTGTGGAATATACACAGTCATGACAAGAATGTACCTCTTTTCAGTAGGTACTCTGATGTATTGTGAAAGCATTTGCAGGGTAATGTCTTTAGGTAAAAAAAAAAACATCTTGGCTTAATAAAATCTATTAAACTATGAGAAATCATTGATGTGATTTGGTCCAATATAGTGTGAGATTTTTCTGCCCACAGTGAGATACCATAAATATGAAACATGATAGTCGATGGATTTATAATAATTACCTATGGAGAATTTTGATACAGCTTCCAGAGTAATTCATAATGAGAATTGGGTTTTAAATTTATTCATCTTCAATAAAATCAAAAGTTTGGTAGTTTATGGTCATAGCAATAATATTAAAGCCATGAGATAGAAGACTGATACTATGAACAATTTCTAGTAAGAACATCTCTCTCTCTCTCACTCTGGTTTGCTGGAATCATAGGTAATAGGAGTTAATTTCTAATATTAAAGTGATTGGGTGAGTATTCTCTGACAAGTATAATTTATGATATCTTTAGATATATGTGTAGCAAAGTTTTTTTCAGATATTAAGCTAGGAGTTTAGTACCGTTTTCCTGACATTGGAAAGTTCATGTATTATGTATATATGAAGTTGATCTTAGCAATTTTAAGATTAGATATGGAGGTTTCCATACATGCTTATTTTTGAATTCTATATAGTATATCCAGGAAACTCCAAATGCATTGATCTTGCAAAATTATAGTGAAAGATTTACAAATTATTGCATCTAAGAGCTACCCTCACTAAAGTTGGAGCATGCATTACCTCCCCTTGATGTGTGTGCAAGCGATGTATATGGGAATATATAAATTCCTGTAAGTAAGATTATATGCTATGAAATATGGAAATATAAGAAATGCAATTACCATTGCTTCACCTATGATAAACCTAGTTATGAATGACCAAAGAAAATAACAACTTTAATGATTTACAAAAATACAGTGTACTTCATTGTTAATTGTCATTGTAAAAGAATGGAAATTCCCCCATTAAAATTTTACCTCATATCAACTAACATAATTTTCACCATGTTTTACTTATTTGCTGCATTTATTCTTCGTTAATTGGTAAAGTGAAATTTAGAAGGAGAACAAAAAGTGCTTGCAGTTTTAATTCACATATCCTGTGAAAGCAATCTATCAATCATTCGTTCTCTCTCATGCTCCATTTTTCTTGATAACATCTCATAATAGACATGTTTGCCAGAATCAAATCCTTTAGTTTAGAAGATTATTAATAATTTTATTAATTTAAATATGATCAGAATTAAATATAGAATGAGCAGTTACTGCAGTGATACATTCTGATTGGATGGTTTTTTAATCACTCTTATTATTTTCCATGCATTTGTTTCCTAGAGTAATTTGCAAACAAGAAAACAGTTGCCACTTTTCAAATCTTTATCATAGGGTTTTACCACAAAAACTGTTGCTATCATTGGAAATGACCATTACGTCAATACTCAAAACTGTTGCTATCATTGGAAATGACCATTATGTCAATACACAGAACTGTTGCTATCATTGGAAATGACCATTACGTCAGTACACAAAACTGTTGCTATCATTGGAAATGACCATTACGTCAGTACACAAAACTGTTGCTATCATTGGAAATGACCATTAGGTCAGTACACTAAAATTGTTGTTATCATTGGAAATGACCATTAGGTCAGTACACTAAAACTGTTGCTATCATTGGAAATGACCATTAAGTCAGTACACAAAACTGTTGCTATCATTGGAAATGACCATTAGGTCAGTACACTAAAACTGTTGCTATCATTGGAAATGACCATTAGGTCAGTACACAAGCACAGTAAATGATGTTCACTTGATTCTAGAATGTCCTAACAAAACTCAATTTATCCAATTCCAGGGAAGAAATGTCTGAAATTTTGGAAAATCTAACTCTTCACTAGTTTAAGCACTTAATTTCATAAATTTGGTGGTAAGAAATTGCAGTGAACAGAGGACTTCCAATAAAGACAGTTCTAAAAAATAAAAAAAACAATTTACTAATTGATGATTTTCTTCATACTTGTCTGTTAATGATAATTAATATTTTGGTAGAACTCTGTAGCAAAAAGGTAGAGCTTAAGCAGTCATCTGGCATGGGCATCAGAATGTAGGTGTTGAAATTTTGATTGATATTGGCTTCTCATTTCGTTGATAGTTGGTGATAATTGCAGATTTTTATTTATTTAGTTTGAGCTTGTGCTTCAAGATTCATTTTATGTGAAAAATGTTCATATAGTATGAGAATTCAAATTTTGTTTCAGGACTGCTGTATACCCCGACTGTACTACAGACATGTCACTCCTAATGCCAACCCAAACCAGCTTATGGCTAAGAATCTGGACACTGGCCAGTACTGCCAAGTGGATGGAATGGTTTATAATGGTTTATAAGTGATGACCATGGTCTTTCAGCACTGTCTCAACTACCACAATAGTAGTGAAAGGGCATTCAGAGGCATCAGTCATTGTTAACAGTGGATAAAGGTTAAATAAATACATTGAAATTCTCTTATCAGGAACAGAGATTCTGCCATGTATTTTTCATAGCCGCATAATATTTAATGTTTAAGTACAAAAAATTTCTTTTTATATATTTTTCCTGTTTTGATAAAATGCTATTTTAATGAATAAGTTTTAATGAACCATTTGATGTCTGTTGTAAACTGAGGTTCCACTATTGACAAGTAAGGTTCCACTATTGATAAGTAAGGTTCCACTATTGACAAGTCAGGTGCTCAGTTCATGTTCTGTGTTGTTTATGTATATTATGCATACAGGTCCTTTGATATAAATACCACATTTTTATTTTCTGATTGTTATAATGAACTTTTACAGAATATTTTCTTGTATCTATAAAGCCATATTCTTCAATTGCATTGATTGTTTTCATTATTTTTAAAAAATCAAAAACATTTATTTAGAATTAAAATCATGACATTATATTTTTAATCATCTCAGTTTGATTTCAAAAGTAGTCACAAACAGTATCCAGTTTTGTATTAATTCAGACAAATTGAAATGTTATTTTCTTGTGGAATTCAGTTATTTCCATACTTTCTAATAACCTGATCATTATGTATAGAGTTGACCGACCCTCAGAACATAAAGGATTTCTTAATGTCAGTTTTTGGAATCCAGAAAGAGTTCCAGAATTTGGAATGGCTATGCATTGGGGGTCATTATCAAACAATAATGTGCTTGATTATTCAATCATCTTTTTTTTCCAAAACTAATGATTAAAAGATTCTTTAGGAAAAAGAAGAAATTTTTAATAAACCAAATGTTTAATTGTTAAGTGTTTTACTAGTCATTTAATAATTGGAAAGTTGGAACCTGGACATGCCAGCAAGGAGAAACCATGTGGCAACATGGCAGCAGTTTGAACATTTTGTGCAGATTTATTAAAGCCTGTGTAGAGAAATGTTTGTTTATCCATTTTCAGGCTGTCTTGCTCAATATATTTTTGATGCAGAATACCATATATGATGCCATTGAAACTAATTATAGTTCGTTATATCCTTCACATCATAATGCACTTCAAAGTGACATTTCTTGAATAAATGTTTTTTTTTTTGTCCTGAGAGAAAATGTAATCCTAAATTTTTGTTCATTTCGAATAAAATGTATCAAACAATTTAAATTTTTGCTTTCAAAAGCAAGTAAGAGATGGTTATAATTTTACTAATCATTTCGTAGATATAATTTGAAATGACTCGCATAAAATTCTCTTTAGCTTCCTAACCTTTTTGTGTAGGACATTTAAATTTTATGCATCTGCTGTTTAACTCTTGTAGATGCATACAAGTTAATATGCAATGGGTGAAGCCTCCAGTGGTCTGTCTGTGGTTTAACTCTTGTAGACGTATGCAAGTTAATGCAAGTGCCAGTGGGTGAAGCTTTCATTGGTCTGTCTGGTTTTTAGCTGAATCTCAGTCAGAAATCATTGAGGTTTATAAACATTATCAATTTAACATTTCAGGGTTGATATATTTGCATGAAACTATGCCATCATTAATTTTCAGAATAAATTTCAAAGCATGGATGCCCTACTTTTTTGAAAATTTTGTTTTAGACCTCCTTAGATTGCTGGTTACAACACTTCATGTTAACCTTGGCCAATAGTCAGTATACGATGATTGATTGATAAATGATTGCGTTAATTGTGTCATATTGAAAACTTCACTAGCCAACATGCCCTTTTCTTTGCATATTTGATTATGAGGAGTCTATAATCTTCATCCTTTGAACATTTTGATGAATTTATAAATTCTGATTCAGCCATTTGCAGGGGAGGGGGCAATTAGTGAATGGGGTACATTTCACATGTACTTTTCTGTATAATGACCTTTACTTAGAGATAGATATTCAGTTAAGAGTAGTGCAAGAAAATGCACATGAGCCGTTACATATTAAAATGATTTGGATTACATGGGTCTTTAGCAATGTAAAAATAAAATTTTTCCAAAATGCTATTGCTCATATTTCAATAAACAAGAGAGATCTACTGAAGCCTGTTAAGTTGCCACAAAAAGTTATGAGCCAGAACTTGTAAGTACAGCAGTTTTGATTCTGCAAATTAGACAATTCGTTTTTGTCCTTGTTCACTTATTCTAAATACTTACAGGAGAGGTTACTGACTCCTGAGTTGCAGTGATTGGTATTACTACCACTTGCATAATTAATCCATGGGTAATAAATAGAGGATATTTTCTTCTCCTATAATATATTTGATTGTGTGGTACAAAGAACGTCTTAACAAGTGGCAAAGCCACAAGTTAAAATGTAATTTTTATGCCACAAGATAAAATATATCCCATACTTATATAGGAAAAGAATATTTTCTTTTTTTAATATACACGACTGCTTCTGAATCAAGGTTTGAAAGTTGCATTAACTCTTCATCACGCCCCCCCCCATTCCTCTTTATATAGGTCATCTCAGTTTCACCCATTTATTGGCTGATCATTAAGGAATATCACTGATATGAGAGAACAATAGGTCTGAGATGACTAAACTGTTGAGTAAACCATTTTACCTATTGGACTGCAAAAGTAAGTCCAGTTGATCAGTGCAGTACACCAACATTTTCCATTGTTGTCAAGGTTGCTAAAGGGTCATAACTTTATAAAGACTCAAACTGTGATGAGTCAGATATCTTTACATTGTTGTCGGGTCATAACTTTATAAAGACTCAAACTGTGATGAGTCAGATATATTTACTTTGTTGTCGGGTCATAACTTTATAAAGACTGTGATGAGTCAGATATCTTTACATTGTTGTCGGGTGATAACTTTATAAAGACTGACAAGTCAGATATCTTTTCATTGTTGTCAGGTAATAACTTTATAAAGACTGTGACAAGTCAGATATCTTTACATTGTTGTCGGGTGATAACTTTATAATGACTGTGACAAGTCAGATATCTTTACATTGTTTGTCGAGTCATAACTTTATAAAGACTGTGACGAGTCAGATATCTTTACATTGTTGTTGGGTCATAACTTTATAAAGACTGTGACAAGTCAGATATCTTTACATTGTTGTCGGGTGATAACTTTATAAAGACTGACAAGTCAGATATCTTTAGGCAAAAAATAATTGTATGCCTGAAAGGCCATGCAATTTGGATTTATTGCTCATAAAATGCTAGTTTTTATGGTGCATGTGTAACTTCTATAGGCACACAATCATGATGCATTGCATGATGGAAAACCTTGTTTCTTTTCAGTGTGAAAATATAGGAATTCTAAAAAGGTGAAAAATATTTCAGCAGTAATTTTCTTTATTTCACACTTAAATATATACACCTCTCCCTCAATATCTCGCTTAAACATGGTCCACAAACATAGACCGCACTATAAGCAATGCAAGGGCGTGAGTTACCTCGGGACCTCCAAAAATTTAAAGAATCTGCTTAGACATAAAGAAAACCTCGGGAGGGTGTGTGTTTGGTTGGCTGTTTAATGACTGAATCGTCATTTTACAATCATGTCTATAATAATTGTTGATAACAAACTTTTTCTAATGAAATTGTTTGTTATTCTGCATAAATGACATTTATTTTCAAAATGTCCAACATGCATAGGTGTCAACCCCTTGAGATGAAAACTTGTATGCCAGACCAATAAAAACCTTACAAAGACCAAAAGAACCTTACACAAAAAAATATATTCAAACATTATATAAGATCAACAGTTTTAAAATAAATGCTATACACAAAGTATTTTTACACATATTTACATAATTATTTACATTTCTGAAACTTTATTTCATTCTTTTTACTTATAACACTATCATCTTCCTGCTTTGGCTAAGCACAGAAGCTTTTGATGGATGCTTCCTTCATTTCAAAATTTCCTTCATGCAGTTTTGTCCTGAGTGTTCCTCCAGATTGTATGTGCTCAACACCACCACTTTAATGTCTTTACTGCATATTTTAAAAAAAACATGTGAAGATCCTAACTTGGATACATCTACAATGCCAGGGAAGACTTTAATCCAATCCGCCTGAAACTTGCCACGACCTTGGTCAGTGTCTTCAAGCATGCATTTCTTTGAGTTAGGCTCAGCCATTTGATGGATGGAATATTTGAACTAGATGAGAGAAAAAGAAAAAAAACGATTTTTTTATAGATTACAAATATGTTACGAATTTATATTTTTCCCCATAAACCCCAAGAAAATACACCAGGAGCTCCCCAAAAATTGAAATCTAGAAAAAAAAAAATTGACAAAGTAGCAGTCAAGAAGTTTATACCTCATAAGCTGTTGATCATTTCTGTTAAAATTGCGTATCTGGTGTTTGAAAAGTTATGAATTTGCTATATGGTATGCTGATTTTGGTCACAAACTTGATTATAAAATGGCAATGTTGCATATGTTCGTGCCATGTGAATGACATCACTCAGTATTTGTACTACTTCCGTCATTATGGCAATGCATCTTCCTGTTTGCGTTACGTATCTGACAAACTTATTTAAAAACTATGATAGCATGATAAAATGCCGATGCTAAATTCAATAGAGTATTTATTTTTAATCAGTATATTGATAAAAATTTTAATAGATCGACTTTAGCTCCACACAGAAAAGTTGGATAAATTACAGTTTCACCAACATGACTGCCACACTGTAAATTATGAAAATATTCAAACATTATGCATTTGATAGTAATATGCATAAATAATAAAATAATAATGTATACAATAGGAAAACATACTTACTACACAGGTATTTAGTCAATATTAGAAATCCGAGTGAGCGTTAAATTTCAGAGTGATAAACAACAAGATTTTCACACACAGGAGTTGAACCATGAATGTGCTTGTGTGACTTGGATTTTTAATTTAGCTTTAACAATTTTTCAGTCATATCGCTACGATATCTGCAGTGTGGCAGTTTATAGTGATGTCTAGCACTGGGGCATCATGCCGTAGACATGTAGCATGATGTCCCATCCAGTCACATTATCCTGACACCAGGCCGACCAGTCCTAACACTAACCTCTTAATGCTGAGTGCCAAGAGAGGCAGCTGTTAGTGCCATTTTTGTAAGTCTTTGGTATGACTCGGCTTGAGATCGAAGTCACGACCTTCCGCATCCGAGGTGGACACTAGGCCACCGGAGCGGTTAAACCATGAATGAAACTCGTTTCATTATCAAAGGAAAAGTGCAGTTTTGTGTATGATTTGATTAGTTGTTTCGGGCCACCCTAGTCTCAGTGAATTCTCGTTTAAAAAATAAATTATGCCCTGAGTCCCAGATGCACCCAAAATGAAATTTTTAAAAATAAAAAAAAACATTTTGTAAAATAATAATGTACAAAATGGATGTACACCCGTACACTGATGAAAAAGGAAAAAAACTACAGATTACGGGTAAACTGTACAAGTTGACACCTATGAACATGTGTAAGATCATGCAAACTGGTTTCAGCAACCATCACATGTACGTGAAAACATATGTGTATTACTTTACTGCTTTTTGTTTTGTTGATTAGTCTGGTTCCCGGAATGGTATTTAATAGTATAAAGCCAAGTCAGGAGTCAATGTAGCAGGGAACTAGACTAACTGTTGATACACCACCAAACAAGATTCCTTTTCTTTAAAAACTAGAGATATTTATTGTGTGAGACAATTGTCTGCGTCAAAACTCAATTTTTATATTGATCACTTAGTACAATATTGATGTCATGATCTCATTGGAAGTAATAGTGAACTTCTTATCATCCTTGAGGATGTATCAAAGTGCCAGTTCAGGAAGTCTCTAAAACTCGGTTACCCACAATGATCCATATCTGTGAAATCAAGCTCTTTATTTTACAAGCATATGTTTCGTTTGGCTGCCTTGTTATCTTTGATTTTAGTTATGAAAGAGAGTCAGTTAATTTAAGGTAGTTTATGTTACATACACAATAACATTTATAACAGTGTTTGATTGATCAAATGAAGTGAGTTCACCTGACATATGACCGGGGCCACTAGATTTTAAGTATGTAGGATTTGCATGCCTTTTACCTATTCTTTTATTCCACCTCCTTTATTCGATTCAAAAGACATAATCAGTATGATAATACAAAGGAGGCCAACTTTTAATTCAGTGCAACATTACAAATACTTCCGCAAATCAGTTGTCAAAACATGGTCAGCACTTTGTGTTCTGAGGGAAACGCTTGCAGACAGCTGTTAGGTAGATTGCCACATTTTATGTTTAGATACACATTGCATTTATGATGATTACACTTAAGAGGAACAAAATCATAGAATTAAAACACAAATTTCACTTAATAAAAATTATTTAATTGGCATTAAAATATTAATGTACTGCCTACACCTAGACTTAAGTGACATTATCATTGATCAAAATTTCCTTGAATTTCTTTAATTACGATGTACTAAGAATGTTGTTTGGAAAAAAATGTAACCAGTTATATGACTTCTTATTAAAAGGTGATAATATCAGAATGTTGATTAAAATTTCCAGTCCTATCTACTGGTTTCGACCATAAAATGAGTGATATTTCAACATTTCAGTTACCAGTTTTGATCGCGATTTTCTTCAAGAACTAGGGATCAATTTTTGGGGTATTTTCTGGTTAAAAGAAATGGGATCCATGCATGACCCCACATTATAAGCTGGTTTGCCATTTATCACGAGTTAATGATGGAGTGGTGTAATAATACATATTACTCTACATCTTTTTTGCTTTGTTTTTTAAATTGACAAATGCACTAACGATAGCAGAGTATTAAACCAGAGATCAGTGAATATAGGGATGTATAGTTGCCATTTCATAGAAGAATATACCATTCTGTCAACACTGTAGACCTAAAGTAACTGCTCTTGAGTTAGCCAGGAAATCAGGGGTTGAATTTAGAATAAGATACTAGGAACAACATGAAAGATTTATTTTTGTATTTGAATTGGGTTATGTCCCTTTGGTTTGCACTTGGCTTGTGTTGGGTAATTTACTTAAGTTTACCTGGAAACTAAATAGAATCATATTTGATTAAACAGCAAGAAATAATTGCTAACAGAAATTATATAGATAAGAGATTAATATTAATGATAGGATCACTCACTTTCACCTAAGGTGTCTATGTTAACATTATAACAAAGAAAAACACCGTAAGATGTTGTCCAGGTCTTTTGTTTGTGGACTGTACACTTAGTGGGAGAGCAAGTGGTAGATTTCTTTTAATCCAGAAAAATGTGAAGTACCCCAGTAATACATATCACAAACAACCACTCACAGCCAACTCTTTCATCCAAGGTGAAACATTGCAAGTGACCAGTAGTGCAAAGTATGTTGGTGTTACCATTTGCTGTGATATATCTTGGAGTGAATGCTATTAAGAAACTTTATGATAAGATGCTACCAGAGAAAGTCTTGGACTGTTTGAGAAAGAATGCAGTTTGTGTACAAAATATTGACCCTATATTTTAATGATTTTATTCTATTTACCTTTATTTATTATTTAATATACCTTTTACATTATTTTAACATCATTGCCTTTTATCTTTAATTTTATAGTACATAATGTTTTCATTATGGAAGAGTTTATTTTCAAAGAGATTTTTGGCAACTCATTCTATTTACAATTGTAGACCTTAACTTTTTATCAACACTATACTGGTACTATTGTACTGATGAATCATTAAATCCTAACTCACACCCACCCACCAACCCCTGCCTGCCCCTAACATTACAAAAAAGGTCAGCTACACCGTTGCTTTTTTTCTCATGCAATATTAGATTAAGCCGTCAACAGATTTGAACTCCATTACTTAAGCTCTTTGTGCAACCTGTTGTTGAATATGCATTTACAATGTGGGCCTAGAATACAGATTGTGAAAGCAGCAATACTGAGCTGGTCCAGAGAACAGCAGCTACTTTTATGATGAACAACTATGCACACCAGTAGTGTAACATCCATGCTGAACCAGCCCTAATTAGAAATCCTGCACACCAGTAGTGTAACATCCATGCTGAACCAGCCCAAATTAGAAATCCTGCACTCCAGTAGTGTAACATCCATGCTGAACCAGCCCAAATTAGAAATCCTGCACTCCAGTAGTGTAACATCCATGCTGAACCAGCCCTAATTAGAAATCCTGCACTCAAGCAGTGTAACATCCATGCTGAACCAGCCTGAATTAGAAATCCTGCACACCAGTAGTGTAACATCCATGCTGAACCAGCCCAAATTAGAAATCTTGCACTCCAGTAGTGTAACATCCATGCTGAACCAGCCCTAATTAGAAATCCTGCACTCAAGCAGTGTAACATCCATGCTGAACCAGCCTGAATTAGAAATCCTGCACACCAGTAGTGTAACATCCATGCTGAACCAGCCCAAATTAGAAATCCTGCACTCCAGTAGTGTAACATCCATGCTGAACCAGCCCGAATTAGAAATCCTGCACTCCAGTAGTGTAACATCCATGCTGAACCAGCCTGAATTAGAAAGCCAGCACTCCAGTAATGTAACATCCATGCTGAACAGCCCAAATTAGAAATCCTGCACTCCAGTAGTGTAACATCCATGCTGAACCAGCCCAAATTAGAAATCCTGCACTCCAGTAGTGTAACATCCATGCTGAACCAGCCCAAATTAGAAATCCTGCACTCCAGTAGTGTAACATCCATGCTGAACCAGCCCGAATTAGAAAGCCTGCACACCATAAGACCAGAATCAGTCATATACACCAACTACTTCACACATTTTTGTGCCATATATGCCTCCTTGAAGCATCATGTGCTAGGCTATATTGGAATCTTTCCAAAAAGTTTTAATATTTTGTAAATTACAACTCTTATTTTGCTATATGCACAATGTACCATTGCAAGAATAATCGGTTATCAGGGATGCAATTCATGAAATGATAATGATTATACTTGCATCATTTATGTTAACTCCAAAACCTTGTGAAATTTTAATCTTAACCATTTGATTCATCTAACAACATTGATGTATAAAATCTACTTGCATGTTATTGTTCACTGTTTCTGCACTAACTTGTATTCATAATTGTATTTGTTGCAATGTCCAAAGCCTGTACTGCTAATTCGTGGAATGATTCTTTTAACAATTTTGAAATCACTACTGGAAAGGACTATATACATCTTTATATTTGCTTAAAAAATGAAATAAAATATCTTAGTCATACAGTATTCCCAAAATTCATGCTTAATCTACCGCATGTCTAAGTGAGCTTCTGGTATTGCCCTGCTACAATCTTGTGTTATTGGTCATATGTTCACCGATGTGCTGTATGTCTAAATGAGCTTTTTGTATGGCCCTGCTTCAGACTTGTGTCATTGGTCATCTATTTACCTATGTGCTGTACATCTAAGTGAGCTTCTGGTATGGCCCTGCTTCAGACTTGTGTCATTGGTCATCTATTCACTGATGTGTTGTATGTCTACGTGAGCTTTTGGTATGGTCTTGCTTCAGTCTTGTGTCATTGGTCATCTATTCACTGATGTGTTGTATGTCTAAGTGAGCTTTTGGTATGGCCTTGCTTCAGTCTTGTGTCATTGGTCATCTATTCACTGATGTGTCGTATGTCTAAGTGAGCTTTTGGTATGGCCTTGCTTCAGTCGTGTGTCATTGGTCATCTATTGACTGATGTGTCATATGTCTAAGTGAGCATTTGGTATGGCCTTGCTTCAGTCGTGTGTCATTGGTCATCTATTCACTGATGTGTCATATGTCTAAGTGAGCATTTGGTTTGGCCCTGTTTCAGTCTTGTGTCATTGGTCATCTTATGTCTAAGTGAGCTTCTGATATGGCCCTGCTTGAGTCTTGCATCATCAGTCATCTATTCACCAATGTGCTGTATGTCTAAGTGAGCTTCTGGTATGGTCCTGCTTCAGTCTTGTGTCATTGGTCATCTATTCACTGATGTGCCATATGTCTAACTGAGTTTTTGGTATGGCCCTGCTTCAGTCTTGTGTCATTGGTCATCTTATGTCTAAGTGAGCTTCTGGTATGGCCCTGCTTCGATCTTGTGTCATTGATCATCTATTCATCAATGTGCCATGCATCTAAGTGAGCTTTGTTATGGCCGTGCTTCAGTCTTGTGTCATTGTTCATCTAATCACCGATGTGCCGTATGTCTAAATGAGCTTTTGGTATGGTCCTGCTTCAGTCTTGTGTCATTGGTCATCTAATCACCGATGTGCCGTATGTCTAAATGAGCTTTTGGTAAGGCCATGCTTCAGTCTTGTGTCATTGGTCATCTATTCACTGATGTGCCATATGTCTAACTGAGCTTCTGATATGGCCCTGCTTCAGTCTTGTGTCATTGGTCATCTATTCACCGATATGCCAGTTTAAATTTCTTCAGCAAGATGAAGAATAAGAGTTAAACCTTTTTCCACCAAATTTCTGATCGATCATCTTGGGATCTGTGCCTTACAAGTTCTTATAGTGGATGCCAATCCACAATCAAATTTGAACACCGTTTATCAAAAAATAAAAAAGACGGTTAAAATTCCTAATAGAATTAGAGCAATGCTTACACCGTTTACTCTTCAAGTAAACCAGACCACCAAATATGGAGTAAATTTGATAAGAACATGTAACGATAAAAGGTCTTTACGATTTTGTACAAGCAGTTCCAATCAAATATGGCTGCCATACCTTAAAGAGTAAAACCTTTAACCAAACTCTCGATAATCACTCAGCAAATTTCCAACAAACTGTAGAGAAAGTATCACAAAATCGAAGCCTTTAAAATTTGTACCTGGCATCAATTCAGACTTAATGGTCACTATGACAATATCCACTGTATAAACCTTATACAAATTCATTTTGAAACTGATCAAGAGAATTATAATACATTTGATAGAAGCAGCCTTGACCAGATAGGTTCATCCATTCTTCGGCCACTCATTGGCTTCAGATATATTTCCTATTTGATGGGAAATTTAGTCTCCTTCAAAATGAGCCAAAAGCATTGATTTTTAAAAATGATTTTAAAACACTTGAGTATGACTGATTATACCACTCCAGAAATATATGCAACATGAGCAGCAGAGAAGGCGAACAGACCACTTTGTAGGAACGTCCAAAACCGAAAATAAACCCTTTTATCTTTTATATTATATCTTAAGCAAATATATTTGAAACAAAAATTTTAACCAACTCGAGGAAGCCTCGAATTGGTTAAATATAATTTTATCCGTGTTGATAGCAATCATATTACAAAAAGTCGACTCAACTTGAGGTCGCGCCTTCCCTGCTGCTATTCATCGAAATATTTTACCGAGACCCACACGATATCTTGTTCTAGGATCATGTAAATGTATCGTTATAAATCCGTGTGGAGTAGCCTGCGCTTGTGAAAAGAAATTTCTAAATTTAATTATATCCATATCTCCGCTACACCAAGTTTGATGAATATTGCGCAACGTATGTGTGTCTACGCCATTAAACACAACTAAAATATTACAGTTATCGCTGATTACTTTCGGAATCTGAGTAACATATATCACAGTGTCTTCCTCGAGAAAATATTCTAGCTGGATTTGATTGTTTGTCTAGATCACATCATCGTATACAACCAAATTATAATAAATCCGTCTATGGAATCTACAGACGGTGCTTCATCAATATGGGTTATAAATTTAATGACATCGTCATCCAGTAATCGTGCATTGTCATTACAATCTTTAAGCACATCGTAGCATCTCTGATCATCAACTGATGGTGCTACCAAATACAACTTATCCCATTTTGAACCATCTCACTATTAGATTAAGATATCTCTGAATTGCCTCGTAAATGACGCTCTGATTATGATATCCGCAGGAAAAAACGAGCGTGGTTCTCTGATCCCTTTACAGTTGTATTTACACACGCGATAAATAAATTTATCCGAAACAAACAGAAAAAAACTAATAACATCAAAACAGTAATGTCCGATTAATCAGATATTTTTTTTTTCTGTTCTGATGTGGAAACTTTCCACAGTGACAGATAGAACACTTATTTTGTCAATCTGACACTACAGCGATGAAACCCGATAGAACAGTTATTTTGCTAATCTGACCCTTGACGAGTGGGGAAACTTTACAAATACTATATATAACAATATTTGTAAAGTTTCCCCCATCATTCAATGACGCGTCTGTTGCGTTGTTGTATATACTCCTGCGGTGTTGGTGGTTCCTCTCGCTTAGAAAAGTATTTATTTTTTCTGTTTTTGTAATACGCCAATAACGCTCTAAATGCACTTCCTCCACATCTATTGCAGATTTCAGCGTGTCCTCGCAATCCACGTCCGCATCCAATACACGGTTTTAATAACGCTTCTCTTCTGATATTTCGATCGTGAGGTCCGCAGTATTCCCCGTGACATCGTCTGTTACAAAGTTCAGTTGATCCTTCTGGAAGCCATCTACAAATATTTTTCCAATCCTCAATGACATTATATATATTGAAATATTAATTAGACAGATACTTATCTATATTATATAATGATGGACGAAAAAAATAACGACATACATAATTTGATTGGTCACTATACTAATACAGACAAAAAATTAATTGAAAAAACAACGACAAGCATATCATCGATTATATGCAACCTGAACCTGATTATATCCAGGAGATGTTTGACAATATTCCGGATGATGAACTACGTGATGCTGCTGAATTCGGATGGTATCATCTTAATGAATATTGCAAGCAGTTTGTCACGTCACTCAATGATGTTGTTCGTGTTGATAACAAACAAGATGCAATTAAGTTGTTGGTTTATTGTGATTATCTGCTGCGTGGAATTATAATACAACATTTCTCGGATTTGTATGTTTTTACCGACGATAGATATTTTAATATCGTTGCACATGAATTCGCTGGTAAATCATCCGTTACTGAGATTATTCCGCGTAACAGAGCAAGATATCATGTTTTTGATCTTGATACAAATATCGTATCACGGTATTGACGTACAAACATGATAAACCATCTGATGAGAAACTCAACACGGATGAGATGATTAATTATTTTTCACAATTATGCGATTGTGATCGGAATAAAATTTATTTATTCGAAACAAATAGCGGATATCACGTACTTGTTAAATCAACTCCTGTAACATCCGATGAACATAAACGATTGTTAAACAAAGCAGCTGATGAGAAAAATCCTGATTGGGCTGTTTATCGACAAGCTGGACTTCACAGCATGAAGCTGGCCACGACGCGATCTTGTAAACAAACTCCAACTGCGTGTAAAACATTAATATCAAACTACGCATCTGAACCATCTGAATTGTTATCATGTCCAACATCAATTCAGAATTATATTGAACAAGAACAACCCGAGCAGGTTATTGATGATACTCTTACCGAAGATGAGATAATCAAAATATCGACTGCGTTAACAAATCAACACGATCAATTAACAAAAATCGTATCATCGTCGAACAACATGATCACGATATCGAGGCGACCCGGTCATTATTGTAATATCTGTCAACGGCGTCACGGATACAAAGAAATTCACGGATATATCGAATCAAAATGTGTTGATTGTTTTGTTGTTGCTCATTCAGATGTGTTTGTAATCGGTTGTTTCAGATCATCAGGAAAAAAAAATAACGATACCACGTGACAATATAAACAATCAGATTGACGATTATTTATCCGGTGAATCAACTAACCCAGTAATTGCTGGTTTACGACAGCAACAGCGAGATATCGAGTATATAAGATACTTGATGAAACTGAAACTCCGTCGCCGTAATTATCCTGGTCATTTCGTTGGTAAAAATCCTGATTATATTTATACTGAACCACCGTTACATAAATCAGGACGTGGATGCAGAATTATCTACGGTGACTACATTGATGGGTCAGCGTGTGGCATGGGAAAATCTGAAGCCGCGTGGAGATCTGTCGATAAAAAACAATCCTTGTTAGCGTTGAGCTACAGAAGAACATTTTCAGAAAAAAATAAAATCGGATTATAGTAGTGAATAGGGGCACTAGAGCGACAATGGGAATTAGCATTACAGACCCCCCCTGGGCAAATATAGCGACAATGGAAATTTAACATGGAGAAAAATCCTGGGCAAATATAGCCACAAGGGGAATTGAACATGGAGAAAAAAATCGTGGGCAACTCTAGCGACAAGGGGAATTGAACATGGGGGAATAAAGTGTGGGTCTATCTAGGGACAAGGGGGAATTGAACATGAGATTTTTTTTTTTTTAAATTTTTAAAAAAAAAAAAAAAAAGGGGTAGGCAATTGAAAGTCATTCTCTTTTCGAGAAATGTGGGTGGCCCTGAAAAGGGCCTTTGGCTTGCTTCTGCTTCTTCTTCTATTTCCTCCATTTCCTCATCCAGCCCCTAATCTTTCCCCAAATTCCCTTCTTCTTTCTCTTTTCATTTTCCGGTATCCAGTCCGGGTGATCCATGGCTCGGAACTTCTGTTGAATTTTTATCCAGTTATTGTTCAGTCTCTCATATTCTTCTTTCTTCTTTCTATTCTCTTCTTCTTTTCTATCTTTTGCCCACCTGTCTTTAATTTTCTGCACTTCTTCCTCTATTATCTTTTTTATCTTTTCTTCCGCTTTCTTTAGTTGTTCAATGCCCTTTTCACAAACTTCCACTCTGACCATTTCTCTAACTCTTCTAAATAGCATCTCACTGCTTTTACCTTGTCCATAGACTCTTTTATAGTCCCCACTCTTACATACTCTGGTTGAATCAATCCTCTCAATCTCTTAACTTCTTCCTCTATCATCTCCTCTGTCATCTTCCTCGCTAATTTTAGTTCATTGACATAGTCAAGACTTTTTATCAACCTCCATTCTCTTTCTATCCTTTCAATAGTATATTCTCCATCCATCATCCAAAAGTAAACATTTCTTAAATCATTAAACAACGCCGACACTTCCATCTTTTATCTGTTATTCCGTAGAATGGTTTGAACGACGAATACTGTGGGTTCTTATACGAAAAGCGCGGACGTGAAGGAAAACATCCCCCTAAAACATAAAATTGATCTTACCTTGATCATGACCAAACAACGCGCGGACGTGAAGGAAAACATCCCCCACTTTTCTCATTTCAAATAATAAAACCCAAACTATACTCTCCACATACGCTAAGAAACAATAAAGAAACCCATAATCTACTATTCACACCAACGTACGTGAGCAGTTACAAACACAAACACAAACACACAAACACATACACTCGCACTATGAAAAAAGAGTTAGTGTTTATATTCACACTATTCTACCTACACACATTGGCAAATGGATAGTTATTTCTTTTCCAGAGTATTGGGTAGCCCTGAAAAGGGCTGTTTTTTTTGTTTGAAACTTCATGGACACCTGGTTAATGGTGGCACCTTCCAGGCCTGGCGCCACATACACATCTTGTTCCCCAGTTGTTTTTTTACTTTTTTTGGGGAGAGAGCAGAGGCAGGATATGTGGCTTCAGAATCCCAATTTTCGGTCTCTGGGATTCTGAAATTTCTTCTTCTTCTCTCCTTTTCCCCCTCTTCTTTGTTTCTTCTCTCCTCCTCCTCTTCTTTGTATCTTCTCTCCTCTTCTTCTTTGTTTCTTCTTTCCTCCTCCTCTCTCATCCTTCCCTCTTCGACAATGGCCTCCGCAGCCAGTTCATTTAGTATGCGCCTGGCATATTCCGGATGCACATGAAGTTCCTACAGTTTCGCCAGTCTCGTGTTCATTCTGGTGTTGATCAATCAACAAGGGTAGCTGGACTGCCGAACGAGTTTCAATTTATAGTGAAAACGCGGACGTGTAGGAAAACATCCCCCTAAAAACATAAAATTAATCTTACCTAGATCATGACCAAACAACGTGCGGACCTAAAAGAAACACTCACTCACTTTTTTTATACTGCTCATCACTATTCTAAAAAATTTTCATTAATCACTTCAATAGACTATTCACATACGTAAAGCAATAAAATCAAACCCCCAAATCTACTCTCCCCACACCTCAAACAGCCAAAAAAAACAAACATCATCTTAATCTACTATCCACACCAACGTACGTGAGCACTTACAAACACACAATCCTATACACAAACACATACCCTCACATTTTTAAAAAAGAGTTAGTGTTTATTATCACACTACTCTACCTACACACATTGGCAAATTGATGGTTATTTCTTTTCTAGAGTATTGGAGTAGCCCTGAAAAGGGCTGTTTTTTGGGTTTTTTTGTTTGCTATGGCAATCTTTTAGTTTCTAAGAATGCGATGTCCTCTGAGGATAGACTTTCTGGCAATAGGTCTGCTTCTTCGGAAAGAGAAGAAGAACTCTTTGGTGTCGATACGACAATCGACAAAGCCTCTGTCAGCTTCAGGTTGCTGCTGCTGCTGCTGTTGTTGTTGTTGTTGCTGTTGCTGCTGCTGTCTCTGAAGTCTGCACTTCTCTGTCCATTCTTCTTTCTCCCTGTTCACTTCTTCTCTGAAGAGCTCTTCTATCAGGTCTTCAGTGACTTTTAGCATTCTCACATTCTCTATCTCTTCTGGTTTCGGTATCAGACTGTGTCTGACCCTATGCAAATTTACGTAGGCTTCGTTTAGCTTAGCTAGTTTAGAGCACATCTTCGTAGGAGGATGAGTCGACAATGGATGGTTAGACTGGAAACAACCCGGTTCTTAAAGTCAAAGCGCGGACGTGAAACATCCCCCCACACGGTTTTCGAGCCGCAACGTTCAGTGAGTGTCATGAGAGGGAGAGTAAGAAATTAAAGAGCATCGATCCAACATTCTTATAGCCAAACAAAAGACAAAGGCATTTTTTTTCCAAAACACAACATTTTTATTCAAAAATCACTTAACACTAACCAACAACAACTCTAACATTTTTAACAATAATCCAACACTATAACATCAAACATTTTTTAAAAAAAAAATGACAAACATTTTTTTTTCAATTCACACTACTTTAAACAGGGCTGACAACGTTGTGAATGAAATTGTGATTTCCACTGTTGGAAATCATTAGGCCATTGATGGACACTACGTTTCCTAGCTTGAGACAAAAGATAAGCATAATGGTCACAAAACCATCGATCTACTTTCACATCATTTCTAGAAGAAGAACGAGGATCAAAATGAGTCACTAAATGTTCTAAGGAATAGCCCAGGCTGCGATGATGCAGAAAATACACGCAATATTGTCCACACACCAAGGAATCTGTGCCTTGTAATTTCACATTATTGAATCGGGTGGTCTGAGCATTTCTTCTCATAAAGTCAATGATATCGTCTTCCAAAGGGGGCAATCCATAGGAATCGAAATATTCCACACATCCTTCTTGAGGAAAGTAAACGGCTACCCAGTGGGTTCCTGGGAGATGACTGTCGTCCGTGTTGATCACATAACCTTGATGGTCTTGAGGTTTGCGATGAGGGAGTTCGTCTTTAGCACAGACGACAGGATTCCAAGAAGCCGTATACGAACTGTGGTTCAAAAGGTAATAAAGTTCCCAGGTATCCATTGTTTTGTGTTTTTTTCTTCTTCTTCACAGGTAATAATAAGTCGTCAATTCGATCCTGACTTTTTGCTTGAAAATGTCTGACAAATAACAGTTTCTTCGTTTCGTCTCCTCACTCTGATTCAGGAGAGCTTCGATACGATGGATCTCTTGAATGGTTAATGGTGGACAAAAATGTTCACGCAAGTCTTTATACCACTGGTGTAACACGTCTTCTTCCGAGATGAGACTCCAAGCTTCGTCCAGATACTCGTCCAATTTTTCTTCTTGACTCAACATCAGGCATATATCGTGTTGAATTTGACTGGGATGATCGTTTTGACATCCATAGCAATTTTTCTTGATCAATTCCGTCATTTTTTCGACCAAGTGTTTGGCAAAACAGGAGACTAAATGGGCTTCTTGTTCTGGCCATATTGACTTCATCATGATAACTTCTTCTTCTTTCACAGTCTCCTCACATTCCATGTCTAAAGTTTCTCCGCTAGGTAAAGAGGGATAACAGTCTTCCATGGCTTCTAGTAATCTAGAATGACTTCTCTCAAACTGTTGATTTCTATAGTGTTATCGAATTCTGCATACAGGATGACGTTCACCGTTTCATCAGGGACTCGGTTTGCAAACTGAATTTCCACACGAATCTGGCCGGAATTTATAGGGCGTAAATGTCCCTCGTCGCTGCCTTGGTCTGGAGTGAAATCAAAAGCCCACAAAGCCTAGCCTCCTGCATAATCCTTGTACGTAATACCGTGACTGGTGTTGGTTCCTAACTGACCAGTGGTTTCGTACAGGGACAAGTACGATCTCAAGTAATTCTTCTTGGTAAAGTCAGGTTCAAAAGGTCGGGTACACAAGGTCTTGCCATCGCGACTGACTTCGATCTTGGACACGCCAAAGTGTTGAAAGTAGAAAAGATTTTTTTCGGCAGCTCCGTTGAAGGCTGTATTCTCGACGATACCAACGATCAAACGTTTGGGTAAATGTCCTTGGAACAGATGATCTTCGATCATGGATCGCTGTCCCTTGGGAATGGTGAAGGTTTTCACTTCCACGCGTCGTATGGGATACTTGGCGGTCGTTCTGCTCAACGTCTGACTGATGTCGTTTCCCGCTTTAGGTAACACTTCCACACGGGGTACGTAGAGTCTGGCTTCTTGGATTTTGGTTTTGTAACCGTCACTATCAGCCATTAAATGGAAAGCGCTACTGCTACGATTCAGTCTCAGGCGGACATCTACCCCGTTCAGCAAATACTTTTCTTGCAACCACATGTCCAAATGCAAACGATCCATCAGTTCTAAACTCTGTCCATCTTTGATTTTGTTTCTTCGTTCTACAAATCCCTCATTGTATTCTTTCTTTTTATCAGTTGTATCAGTTTCCAATAATTCAAACTGGCCTGCTTCGTCAGCTTCCCATACCACACAGGCATTGAGATGAGTGTTCTTGGCGTCTATTCCGTACGTCAAGAGATTTTCCAGGTAGGCACGGTAAGGGTAAGTATCCATGCTGCTACTGACTAGTTTGTTATTCAAGTACAAGTCCACTCCACTGAACAAGGAATGCATGAAATTGTTGACAGGAGCTACTGCTTCAGTGTCTATATCACCTCCTGTCTTGTCTAGAACTTTGACTTTCAGGTACAAGTAACTGCTATTCAGATCGATGTAATCTTCGGGCTGTCCTTTGATTTCAAACTCGATGGGAGCGGAATCGGTCAATGAGGAGACGGGATGAAATTCCACCCATTGGGATTCTTGCATCGTCATCATGGTGGGTGGCATGGCAAACAGATCCAGTTCCGACTTGGAACAGGCGCAAGACTTTCGGTGCATCATTTTTTTTCTCTTTCTCAATAATCGAAAACGTCTAAGTCTCGAACGGTTCTTCTTTTCTTTGCCTTTGTAGCTTTAGACGTGTGAAGTCTGGTGAAAGGGTGTTTTCTTCGTCGTCTCTTTCTGCCTTGTCCTTGATGAATGCCTGACTCGGTAGCGTTCAGGGCATTTATAGGTGTTTCTCGTCGGCCCAAAAGGTCTTTGCCCGGTTGCAGCAAGACATTTTTGCCTGCCTTCATGAAGACTTCTTTAGGGTTTTGTTTGTCGATGATGACATTTTGGAGAAATTCTTTGCCTTGCGTCAGTGCCGCATCTTTCAAGGCGTGCAATCTGCGTGTTACCATCGGTTTCAACACCGGGGCCACCGAACGAAAGGCCGATTTTAACATATCTCCTAAACTGTGTCCCCGCTGTCGAGCAACCCCTCGGTACACTGGATACATGATTTACGAGTCGTGAGAGAACCGTTTTCGAAAATGGAGTTTCACCGTGACTTTTCCTTTGGTGAATGGAATATTTTGTCCTAGATCTCCTTTTATAGCAATGTTGACCGTGTCCAAATAAGACTTACTGACGGGCAAATACTGAGGATGTACAAATTCGCGGTGGACATGATAAGTGTTCCCACCTTCCTGGTCACTGGTCGTGGCACTATCCACTTTGAAAGGAATGACACGCAGTAACGGCACAGAGGTGTGTCCCACCACGTTGTACTCCACCACATCGGAGTACACGAACATCAAATTCAGTCCTTGGTTCAGTTCTACAGGGAATCGAAAAAACGTGTAAAATTCCGTATTGCTGTTGATCTTCGGTTTAAAATTTGGAGCCATTTTTGTGTCTCCACCTAAAATATCAAACAAGTCACGATTAAAACTGATGAACAACGTTTGGGTGTCCTGAAATTTCATCAGTAAGCGACGAGCCACTTTATGGTATTCCAGGGTGACACTTTTTTTGATTCTGTTCAGGGCTTTGCCAAAGGCTAACTCGAACCTGGAAGCAATGGTGTCCATCAAATGTTGGCCACTAAAATAAAACCCTGCCGAATTTTCAAGGTGTAGATATTGAAGGGTGAATTGATGGATGGTCTTGTGTCCCCTGAAAACCGGATTTCATTTATGATTTCTTGGAATTGTTGGTTCAGGATTTCGACCTCAAAAGTGTTTTGCTTTTCAGTGATGTTTTGGATTTGTGTAGGGTGAATCATTTCTACCAAAGCCACTTACCAATGGGTTTCGTGATCTAAGAGGATGGCCTGAGGTAATTTGGCCGTGTAACAGCACAACATGTTGTTGGGAAACACCTACATGGAACTGTCACTGGGTAAAGTTAAGTAAAATTGGTTTTGGTGACTCATAATTCCAGAGTTCTGTGGCTGTCCGAGGGGTTACTGGACGTCAGAGGCGTGTCTCCGCCCAAAATGGGGTTGTTGTTGTTATTGGAGTGGTGACTGGCACTGGCACTGGACGCAAGGTTCCCGTGGTTCCCGTTGGAAGAGAATTTCAGGGAGGGATTGGGAAGCAGGTAACCGATGCAACTGCTCAATAAAATGTCCACAATTGTTTGTCTCCTTGTTGCAAACTCAAATTGGCAATGGCTGCTCCGATGACACAATACACCACGAAGATTTGGCAGAAAAAGACGATTTGCGTTTTAGGCACACGTTCTCCACACCACACCCACAAGGGTTGTTTTTGTAAATCTTGCACAGAAGAACTAGGGGAAGAAGGAGTGGTCGACGTAGCTGCGTCTGCTGTGTGAAAGGGCATGATGGTCACTTCTTCTTTTTATAGTCGATGACTTGCGAAGCGTCGATCCAAGAATCAAAACTGGGTGGATATCCTTTCCAACGTACTTTGACTTCTTTGACACGTCGTTTGCCCACTTTACGGGTTCTGCGTTCGAGAATGCTTTCGATGTCGTACACGTCGTCTTCTTTTTTGGTGACACGTTGTAACTCGGGCAAATAAAACGTTCCTTTGTGCACTTCTCCGTTCATGTCTTCCAATTTATGGACGGCAGGATGACGGCCATGCACTCGTCCAGTGACACGAAACAATTCGGTCGTCCAGTTAGGTAAGTAACCTTTGTCAAAAGTGCGTTTGGTTTTGCCAATGCGCACCCAATCTTCTACGGTCAACTCTCCACTTTTCTTGGGGACAGCCCTCGTCGGGGACGTACCAAACAGGCGCTCAAACACCAACACTTCGTTCTCGGGACTCACTTCTTGCGGGGCACGTCCGATGCTTCGATGGTAAGATTGGTTGTACGCTTGCACCAGGTGCGGTAAGATGTCGATGTACTTCAGAGTGTGGTGATGCGTAAAATATTTCCACATGTGTTCTTTCAAAGTGCGTTGAAAACGTTCCACGATGCTGGCTTTGGTTTCGGGATTCTCGGTGGTAAAAAAATGAATGTCACGTTTCTTTAATTCTTTTTGGAAAGCTTGGTTCAGAAATTCGGTGCCTTTGTCCGTTTGCCATCGAAGAGGGTGACGACCGCTTTGTTTCAGCACTCGTTGCAGGGCTCGCACTAACTTGCTGCTGGATTTGGAAGTCAAGGGCACGACCCAGGCAAATTTGGAAAAGACGTCGATGACACAAAACAAATATTTGTAGCCACGATTGTAGCTGGCCAAATGAGAGACATCGGCTAAATCGGCTTGCCATTGATGATCGATGCCTTCCACTCGGGTGCGACTTCTGGCAAACTTGCGTCGAATGGGTTTGTGTAAAGTGTAGGTAGCTTGTTCTTGTAACCATCGTTGCACTTGAGGTAAACGGAGACTTTTTAGTCGCGTTTTGGCAGCACGATACAATTTTTGAACTCCTGCGTAACCTGCAGGATGCGAGGGATCGTAGTAAATGCTGGCTAAGACTTTTTCCATTTTTGATTTTTTGTGTTGGTTGGTGTGTTAATAAGGCACCCACTCTTGGAAGATGCTACTCTTTTTCTCTTGGGGTATTTTCTTGGATTGCAATGCTTTGCGTGTGCGACCGGCAATAGGTGTTGAAGAGGAGGATGTCTGAGCGGGGGATATCGGTTCTTGTTTCACTTCTGTCTTCACTTCTGTCTTCACTTTCTTTTTCTCTTGTGATGAAGAAGGGGTGGCCATCATCTTTTTAATCCATCCAATTCTGGAGGTAGGTGGTGTTGTTAACTTGCGTACTTTTTCTGGCGGAGTTTGAAACCCTTCTTCTTCTTTTACTTTTTCTGTCTTGGTCACTGGTACTGGTGGTACTGGTACTGGTACTGGTGATGGTGCTGGACTTTTCATCAAGGTCTTAAAATCTTTAAGAGTGGGTAGAGCTGTTTCGTCTAAAGCTTTCTGGTGAAAGAGTTGCAGTCGTTGCAAAAGTTGACCGTACTTTTGCGATTTTTCTGTTTCGGACAAATCTTGGCGATCCATCAAGGACTGCAATTCGTGCTGTAACTGGGACATCTCGCTCAAATTGGGATTGGGAGGTAAATGCGGGGTGCGTTGTTCTTGCCACCGATGGCATTAGATCCATCGTTTGTAAGGTACTAAAGCTAGTTTTCGACCTTCCATGGGGTTGTCAGGGGTCGATTCTGAGATCTTGGGACTTCCGAAGGCCTTTATATCTTGCTCCCACCAGTCCTCCCAACATGGTTCCCAAGACTCCTTTCAGTAAGGGGCCTAACAAGAGAGGCAAAATGCCTCCACGTTGGACCAACATCTTCTTCTTTTGACGAATGGGAATTATCTTTTGAACCATTTGGCGAAGAACGTGACGATGTTTGCTTAAGCATTGTTTCTGGTGTTTGTACAAAGGGATCGTGCCTTTCAAGACGTTCAAACAACATTCGCACACGGTATCGATGACCTCTTTGGAGGCCGAGTGAATGAGTTTTTTTTCGTAGAGGTGGAGAAGCTTTGGACAGGACTGATAACATGTTCCCATGTTTGACTAAACGTGGTGGTAGTCCTTTCCTTTTCTTTCCTTGGGGTTTTCTGGAGGGTGACATATTTGAGTCTCCAGGAGCACCAAAAAGCACTGATACCCCCGACTTGGTCACAGGTCTTTTTTACTGGAACGCGTCGCCACTGATTGTCTTTACGTCGTATCAGTTTGAGGACAGGCATGACACGTCGTGCAGGGGTACGCAACGGACTAAATCGAGCCAGTTCTTGCTTGGACAAATCCAGTAAACTTTGTAACATGCCCGATCTTTCTTGGACTTTGATTTTGGGAGAAGGTACTTTGTGAGCAGCAGCCACTGCCACTAAATTGGAGGGTCCTGCCACTGGGGAAGTTCTTCTTGGGGTCATCAACGGAGAAGTTCTTGGTGTGATCAACGTCTCCAAGTACTCTTCAGTTCTTGGTGTCATAAATGGAGAAGTGGATGAACGTGAGGCATCCGGAGACACAGTCACTGCCGTGGCAGGTCTTGGTTTGCGAGTGTAAAGTTGCGTCCTGGCCGAAGTGCCTCTCTTGCGACTAGTTTTCTTCTGTGGGCTTTTCTTTTTCTGGGGACTTTTTCTCTGTTTCTTTTTCTGGGGTGGTGTCTGGTCAGAGGAGGGTCCCGCCATTGGAGAAGTTCTTCTTCTTGGGGACCTGGTCTTTTTCTTTTTCTTCTTGGGGCTTCGTTGGACTTTTTTCTTGGGTATAACTTTGGGGGCATTAGGATCCCATCTTAAGAGTGAGCGAATGATGACCCCTCCTAGAGTACCGCTCCCTCCAGGTTTCAAAATGATTTGTTTTTTGGTTTGAGTGTCGATGCGGGGATCGGCCAGTTGGACCAAAGCGACTTTGTTTCGATCGAAAAAGCGTTTGGTTTGATGAGGAATCTGAATGATTCCTTGGAGTATTTGACGTGCCGTCACCGTGAACCATCGTTAGACTTCTTTGAGACTAGCTTCTAAGACACGAGCTTGTATTTGTGGATTTTTTTCTCGACTGATGCTATAGAAGGCACGAATCAATTTGACGGGAAGATGCGACTGAAGGGACGTCATGTTCACACTGTGTGAGACAGTCGAAAAGGGTCTGAGGTTTTTATAGATTTTTTGATGTGGAGTGAAATGAAGTCGAGGACGGAGACGTGTACAGGACAGGCCCTCCGTCTTGGCACCAGTGGTGAAACAAGTGGGTACGAAATCGCAAATCCTCGGGAGTCGTAGGTTTCAAATCGACGAGTAATTAGGCATGTGGCGTTTGAATGGCATCATCGTACGCCTGAGTCAGCCAAGGCGTTCCTAACTGTTTGGCTAAGACTTGCACTTGCGATTTATCTCGAGGGCTTTTAAACAAGACCACGTAATGCGCATTGAGACTGATGGTGCGATGGGCTTTACTTTGTTGAAACAAATTTTGGGTGATGTAAACGACACTGGCATTACGGTGATGCCCTTTGTGCGTGAACCACAGTTTAATTTCTTCTTCGTCTTCTCCTAACATGTCGTCGAAAATGACCAGATGTATTTGACGGGAGTCAGAGACGATGCCGTCGTCTTCTTTAGGAATGCCTTCCACAAACACGATGGAATCGCCTTGACTTTCTCGCAAGAGGCTGTACGCCGATTGCCACTCTTTGTAACACCACACGATCCGTTTAGGTGGCCGATCGATCAAATGATGTTTATGTTCGATCAAACGTTTGACGAATTCGGTTTTGCCTGAACCGCTAGGTCCAGCAATGAGCATGTTAAAGGGATGGCGAAGATACAAAGCCTCCCAACTGGCACGATCTAAGTGTTCGTCGATGACTTTGACAGTAGAGGAAGAGGGAGCAGAGACAGCAGAGGTAGCCATGGTGTGAGAAATGTCACCTGTGATACGAAAACAAACAAGACAAGAGTTTATATACTTTTTTTCAGAACACGTTTATTGAATGTTTTCAAACATGAATACGAAAGACAAAAATACATAAAAGCCAAAGGCTTCAGTACAAGGGTAAAAGGCACATGATAACCATTAACGTGGAATAAATACAAGTGTCTGTACAACAACATGTTTTGGGTAATGTTCTAACCAGTTCTATAGTAGGGGGTAAGGTCACACAAGTGTCCTCCCGAAAGGGTCTTTCAGGCCTGTCCACGACAGTCCCGTCGTGGGTGACGGGTTCTTCTGGCACCGTCACTAACACAGGTTGAAAAGTAACTTTTTTCCTTGAACAACTCTCGTGCATACTGGGCCACTTCTTGGGTCCAAGCCTCAAAATCCCATTCTTTCCAGGCACGGACATCTGTCCAATGGGGGTGTAAGTCACTAGCTACACACACATCGTCATACACGTCTTGGGTAGCTAAAAGTTGACGAATCTTTTTTTCCCGTAGAGGTCGAGAAGTATCCAGATGAAACCACAAGGCTTTGAGCAAAAGGAGTTTTTCGTGATCATTTATGGCCATTGAGGTGGTAAGTACTGATCGTAAAGAGTCCACAAGGAATCGGCTGGTAAACGAAAACCCAGAAAACAAGTCACTAAGACACACACCACTTGTCGTCCCAAATTGAATGGATACAGCTCTTGTAATAATCGATGGTAATGATCCACGGTTTGAATATGGTCATTGAGTTCCTTCCACGGAATCTGTTCAATAATATGTGACATAATCCGTGGCATGCAACTTGATTTTATAGTGTCTTTGTTTCGGAAGCAATAAAGGTAATTTCTAACTAGACATCTTCGTTCTCCAGTAGGGAATTTAAATGTTACATACTGTAGCCGAAACGTCAGAGTTTGTCTAGATGTTTCGTCTTTCTCTAAGCAGATTCCATGTAACAAATGTTGGTAATCCTTTAACTCGTCTTCCTCAATACGTTGCAGTAAGTGAATCTCGAAGTAACCAAAATTACGAACGTCTAGTTCATCATCATTCACAAACTGAAAATGTTCAACAAGGTCTGACCACTGAAAAAATTTCTGACGAATCAGTCCTCTTATACCATTCAGGTACCAGTGGTTAAAGATCTGGTGACGTAACGGATGCAATTGTTCTTTACGTTTCACTTGTATTTTGACCAGTTCTCGGTAAATCCTTTCTCTCAACTCCTCAGGCAAGCCCAAAATGTTCTCTTGTAAAGTATCCATAAGTATATACACTGTTTTTGGAATCCTTGGGTTGTGGCCAATAGCCTCGTTTACCTTTGTGCCTGATGTAATATCCACTCATAATCAGTCTTCTTATACTTTGGAACAGAGCATAATTTAAAAACGGTTCAATAACTTTGCATTTGCGTTTCACTTGTATTTTGATCAGTTCTCGGTAAATGCGTTCTCTCAACTCCACAGGCAAGGCACGAATGTTCTCTAGCAAAGTATCCATGAATAGGTCATACTAAATCCTCTTTGGTCTGACACAAGAAATGTACTCTTTGCACAAACATGGTTTTACTTCAGTGTCGAATTTAAATCGTTTAGTCACTAATTTACACATTATAATTCGTTCAGAAGTTTCCTCTTTCACTAAGTTGACATTGTGTTCAAGATGTTGATAATTCGTTAACTCTTCCTCTTGAATTCGATGCAGTAAGTTTACAATGATGTAGTAGATAGAATCGTCCATAACAAACCAATCCTTTTTGAAACTAGGGGATCGTTGATCAATGTCTGTCCAATGGAACACTTTCAATTGAATCAGTCCTTGTATAGCCTTCAGGTACCAGTGGTTCAAACACCGGTGACGTAACGGATGCAATTGTTCTTTACGTTTCACTTGTATTTTGACCAGTTCTCGGTAAATGCGTTCTCTCAACTCCACAGGCAAAGCACGAATGTTGTCTTGTAAAGTATCCACGAACAGATTATGGTAAGTTACTTCAATGTCTCGGTCCCACTAAGGGTAAGTAATGACAATTCGGTGACCATCGAGCATGTTCTACGTAGGCCGAATCTTGCGGTTCCCAGTGGTGAAGTGACACACCGCAACTGAAGCACTTGACTTTATCTCCTTCGCCCAAGTAGAAAAATCCGGCTCTGGCTAATTCTTCGGGGGTCGGTCCTCCCAGATACTTAGGCCATTTTCCTTTGAACGATTGAAGACGATTTTCAAAGTCGCAGTATTCCGACAAACGCACAGGAAACGAATATTCGTCTTTCACAGGTTCGTTTCGATGAGGGTTGGGTGACATGAACAGCAGTTTGCTTAGGGCTGGATGACATCCGTGGGGGGGGGGGGGTAGACGTGAAGGTGAACATTCCCCTTTAAAACGAAACCCAGTAAAATGTCCAAGAGGACGAGGGGCATCACTCTCGCATCCCTCAGGTTTGACACGCACAGCATCCCTTTCCATGATAGGGGTAGTGACACTAAAGTTCCCATGATGCTTTACGGCATCGCTAAGGTCACAACGTACAGGATCGTCCCATCGCAAGGCTCACAATCGCATTCCACTTCAGAAGCCTCACACTTGAATTGTGCCTTTCTAAACAACTTGTTTTGTGTTTCTCTGAAAGTATTCATCTTGTTCGCTCGGTCTTGGTAGTCCCAATGAACTATCGATCTTGCCTAGGGTTCCTTTTTTATATACAGACCAATACCGACGTGTCCATACGGTAAGGTGAAATGATTGGGAAGTCGAACTCGCTTCTGGTACACGATTTGATAGACTTTTTCCAAGGGCCGACTGACGATGTGATGAGTGGGTAAACGTACAATCTTGTTCGGTTGATAGGTGGTCACTTTAAAGTTTGCATCCTCTCCCGATTGCAAGGCTTCTTTCAATACCCCAAAGTTGACCACACGACTGGTACGATAATTCAGAGTCAGTCCTTTCACTTTGCACGTCGTGTGCACTTCTCCTTGTTTGTCACGGTATTCGTAGCCGTAATTTTTGGGACCGCCACTGACGAAACTTAGAATCTTGTCGTCGGGATGCTCGTCTGTCCAGGCTCCTAAACGGTCTCCTTCGATGTCAGGGTGCTGTTGACTCGGGTGATGGATGTAAATGCAACTGTCCGTGTCAAAGTACAGGACGCGTTCCCCTAACAGTTCTAAAGCTTCGTACAATTTTAAGCGAGCATGAGCTGTCACGTAAGCCGCAATGATGACATTTCCAAAAGGGTCGTCTTGTACAAAGTCCAGATCTTCTTCGTAATTGACCAAGATCAAATCCTCTCGAACGACGTCCACGTGTTTCATGTATTTGGTTTTGTCGTGAATCATCTGGAAGTAGCGGGAAGGTTCTGTCAAATATTCCGTCTTGGGTAAGCACAGTCGTTGTGCCATTTTACCCCACAAGCAATTTAACATCACTTTGGCAAACGATCGCCTGCCTTCGTTTTTCTCGATGTGGTCTAAAGTGATGCCTTCTTGTTCATAGTATTTCTCTTTGAATTGTATTTGGTCTTCGGGAGTGTGACACCAGGAAGGATAGCCGCTGGCTTCTTGTTTCAGTTTCAAAAAGGCATCCACGTAGTCAGCGAAAATGCCTTTCTGACTGGGATCACCCTTGTGGTATTGTTGTGTCTTGGGAAAGTGGCAAATTTCGTACACTTCTAACAGTTGGTATCCCATGTCCAGAGCTTTGAACAATTCTACGCTGACCCAGGTTCCCGTCAAGGCCCGTTCTTCCTGGCTGTGCTGACAAGGTTGGTCTTGGTTGCACGTTTTGGCACAAGTACGGCACAAAGGAAAGATCAGTTTGCCTTGGCAATGGTGAGGTAAGACGGGATGGTACAAGTCCGTGGGAGGCAAAACTTTACACTTGATCAAGCCTTCGTATTGTCGAATGTTTTTCAGGTCGATGTGTTCCGTCAACAATTGTGGGTGCCCTGCAGGAAAGCGACAATATTTGCACACGTAGGGATACAGCGAACACAGGTCCAAGTATATGATTTCTTCTCCTTTCTCTTCGTCGGCTTGGTACAGCAAACAGGTGGCATTGGTCCTTCCTCCGTACAAACTATCCCTCGGGTTCAGGGGGTCCATGAACTGGTAACTTTCCACGAGGCGTTTAAACTTGGGATCGGTTTTCATACGGTGATCGTACTCGTGTTCCCAGATTTCCACCACTTGGTATCCTTCCTGTTCCAACTTTAGGCGTCGCTGACAAGTGTCCTGGTACAAGTCTTCCATGGTTCGTTGTAAAAACTGATTTTTAGTGCCACGATCAGGGTAACAGACGGGACATCCGTGAAATAAGCAACCGTTAAACTCGTACACGATCTTTGGGTTTTCTAAGTCCCAGCCATCGACCGAATACGTTCCGATGGTCTTTTCACCCCCTCCGTTGCGGGCATGCTGAATCCATTTGTCTTCCTTGTCGCACAAGTAATGTAACCAACGTAGGGCTTTGACCGAGTATTGACGTTTGACATAGTGGGTCGTTTGAGGGCTGATGACAGCCACGGTGTTTTCAGACATGAATCGTTGTCGATACACTAAGGAACACGCTTTAGCAATGGTGCAAGCTTCTTTCAAAGGATCCACCCCTCCGTGTTCCATGAACAGTTCTCGAAATTTTCCACAGCAACGCCGTAAAACGTCCACGTCGGAACGACAATACTTTAGCATTTCTTCCTGAAAGTCGAAAGGGTCCGAGGCGTGAGCTTGGTACCAAGCGTAGAAAGCTTCTCGTTGTTCGGTACGCATGTTGTCGGGGTCCTAATAGTGAGCCTCAGGCAAATGGGGTAGAACAGCATGTTGATTGGCTTCCGTATTGAAAAAGTGTGGAAAGTACCCTTTAGCCATTTCTGTCATTCCAAACGTTTTAGGCATTCGGCTCAAAGGCATGGCCAAGTAACTCATCGAATCTTTAAACTGTACTTGTCCCACTTGCATGAAAATGATTTTGGCTCCGTTCAAAGTCACTTTAGGACGTTCGGTGCCTTGTTCCGTATAGTATCTCAAAAGAAACTCTCCATCATATCGGGAGAAATTGTGAGCCATCACCGTGTCATGACGATGACTATCTCCGTAACGTTCGATGTCCTCTTGGCTCCACGTCTTGTCGATGGGGTCTAAGACCCATTGGGCAAAATCGGCTAACATGTTCGGTCCCCGAAAGATTTTTTCACGCCCTCCAGGAATCTTGCTGCAATGAGGGCAATGCCTGAAGATAGGTTCTTGAATGCACTTCTCGCACGCTCGATGAGCCACGCAGAAATTAGGAATGTGAATGCCAGTCTCTTGCATGCATTCGAAATCGAAAAAGATGAAATTGCCTTTCTTCTTGTGACCGTCCTCTTTCTCTGGTGGGGGTTGGTATTTTTGCACGTAGCATTGGTGTTCCAAGTCCACGATGTGGTGACAAATGTGACAGTTTTTCTTTCCTCGACATACGTGTGCCTTGGCAGCATTGGTACATATGCCTTGTCCACACGTAGGGCACATTCTCAGGAGTTCACAAGCACATTTCTGCTGTGAACCTTGCGTCTTCAAATGTTGTTGGTAACAGATAGGGCTGACAAACGTGCGCAGACAAGTTGAAGAAGGCACTGGTTCTTCGCTCAGACAGGGTGAAGAGGTCAAACATCGTGAGCATTTCAATCCACAATGCTTGTGTTGCTCTCGATTATTATAACCATGGTCACATTTCTCACAGTAATAACTGTATCCCAGGAATCCGGTGATACTGGTAATGGTATCGAAATGTTCATCGTGATAATAGACATGAATGTATTTTCCGTCCTTAAAGTCTTGGCCTCGAAACAACAGAGGTCCGCGCACTTCTTGAGGGTGCACTTTCAAGGTGTATCGTGGAGCTAGGGCATCTTGCAATTTTTGCATCTCAGAAATGCCACAGGGTGTGTCTTTGGACAGTCCGGTTTGTTGTAACAGGAGTTCCGCTTCGTTTCGCTGTTTGGCTCGATCGGATCGTTGAATAGTTTTCCAGGCTCTTTTCCATTCTGTCGTGTCGTTCTTGTTGGCATAGGTTCGTCCCACCACGATGGCTCGAGCTAAACACATCTGGTCTTGAGGATTGTGAATTTGGACAAGGCTACGGTTAATGCTGCGAAGCTCGTTCACCAATAACATCTTTTTGCGTCCGGTCCCTTGAGGAGGAGAGACGTGGGTCATGTCCAATGTGGCTTTTCCGTCGGTGATGTCAAACTGGGGTCATTAGATTGTTGCACGTGTTGAATCTTGTCCATGACTTTGGAAGCGGTCAATTCTGCAGGGGTGCTAAACTCGATCCAAACAGGGGATTTCATACCGTCTTGTTGTATGGAAAGTCTCAAGCGATCGTCTTCTTTGGGTTGACATTGTCGCTTGAGTGCGGTGAGCAAAGAATCCCACACCCCAGTGATGAACACTTCTGCTTTCTCTAACGGTACTTCAGCCTCGAAATCTTTAAACTTCACTGTGTATTTGTAAGCCGTGGTTCTAAATTTTCTAGAGGAGCGCTTTTCCGTCTCTCGAATGGAATAGTATTTTTCAGGGTTGACTAAGGGTGACGAACTTGGTTTAGAGGGTTTGGATTCTGGTTCACTCATGTCCTCTTCAAAATCACTGGCATGAATTTGTGCCAAGATTTCAGCCCTGGTACGAGGCGATAGATCACGTTTCTGCCTCTTACTTTCTTCTTCTTTCTTCTCGAATGAATAGGATCGTTTCATCTTGAGTGCAAAACGTCAAATGACTCAAGTTTAAACACCATAGACTAATTTATAGTCATGGCAGACCAGCGTATACAAAAGGGAGTGTGTCTTGTCCTTTCACTATTCATTTCACTCTCAAACCGAGCACAACGATGGAAGAGACTAGCCAAATCGAACGTTTCGTCAGAGCTTTGCGAGGGGTCATTAGAAAATTCTCTTCAGACCAGCCGATGGACTACTTTCCTTCCTTTCGAGATAAAAGTGCAGATACTTGCTATATCTGTCAGAAGAAAGGGCATTGGTCTTCAGAGTGTCCAGACCGTCAAAAAAGAAAAAAAGGGGCTAAAAAAGACAGAAGTCAAGATACCTGTTATTATTGTCAAGAAAAAGGACATTGGTCTCCAGATTGCCCAAAAAAGAAACAAGAGGAGTCAGAAGAAAAGAGGGATTCTTCAGAGGAAGAGAGGGATTCTTCAGAGGAAGAAGAGGAAGAAAGAAGACAATTTTATTTACAAGAGGCAAAGAAAAAGAAACAGGAGAAGAAAAGAAGAAGGGAAAAAAGTGAGGAGGAAGAAGAGGAAAAGACGGTGAAGTAATTAAAAAACCGAGAGAGTAAACAAGGAGACAGAAGAAGTCAATGAACTTTTAATTAAAGTGTTCTGTTGTGAATTGTGAATTGGATTGTAACAATGGATAAAAGAATAAATTAATGATATAAGGTAAGTGTCTTTGAGTTATGATTTTAAAATAAGAACGTACACTCACGCACTCATACAGAGACACGTACTATAGGGTAAAATAGGTTTTTTTTTTTGAGTTATTGGCAAATTGAAAGGCTATCTCTTTTCGAGAAATGTGCGTGGCCCTGAAAAGGGCCCTTTTTTTTGGTGTAGGGGTGAGTTTAAGCAATCAACTTTAACTGCCTTAAGCCTTTGCCACGGCCAAGGCCTACTTCTGGACTGCGTAATGTTGATGATGATTGGGTTGAAATCACTAAGGGTGGTACGGTAGGCTGAGTCACAGGGTTGACGTGTTTAGCTCGGGAAGGTCGTATTCTCTTCGGTCGTAATAAAGAAGTCTGATACATTTGTTTCAGACTTCTTAACTCCTCTAAAATATCCAACAGTACCGTGACCGTTTGATTTTCACCCTCTTGTTTCTTTGCTGCTACTTCTTCTTGTTGTTGCTCTTTTGTTGCCTCTTCTTCTTGCTGCTGCTGCTGTAGGAGAAAAGCTTGTTCCGCTTTCTTTTGTCGTTGTATAAATTTCTCCAATTCTTCATTCTGTCTCTGTCTAAAATTCTCCACTTGCGGTAATGAAGAAGGTAACGAAGGTTCCGGAACAAATTCTTGCGAGGTAAGAAAATCCACAAAATCCCAATTCACCTCTTCTGAAAGTAAGTCCGGGTTCCCTTGGGCAGTCTCCACTGCTGGTGCACCCCAATGGATCGTTTTCTGAATTTCCGTCATGTTGAATCACTGTCGCATAGATTGACTGCACACAAGCGCTAGCGAATCTATATAGACCACGTGACGTCACAAACTGCTCTCTTCGGATTGGATGCGGGCTGACTGAATTTTATAACGCGTGTTCGGATTGGTGAATGAACGCAATCCGTTTCAATCCTTCCTCTACCTATAAATAAGCGCAGTTCACTGCATTGATTCACCTGTTCTCGTCGCTTCAAGATGTGGACCACAGTCGAATCATCCACCTTTGTGTCTTCCATGATGTTTAGGACGGACATGCTCATGCATGTCCGGTCCAAGTGGACCGTTGTCGACAAGTCAGACACCATTCTGTGGATACGAAGAGTGTACGTAGAAAGACAAGGTTGCCTCAAGAGGACACTGATTTATGGCCCTCGAGTAAGACGCAGCTTGAGGACAAGAAGATGCCGCAGATGCCCTTTATGTTAATGGATATATTAACATAAACCCAAAGGCCCTTTTCAGGGCCACCCACATTTCTCGAAAAGAGAATGACTTTCAATTGCCTACCCCTTTTGTTAAAAAAAAAAAATTTAAAAAAAAAAATCCCATGTTCAATTCACCCTTGTCCCTAGATGGACCCACACTTTATTCCCCCATGTTCAATTCCCCTTGTCGCTAGAGTTGCCCACGATTTTTTCTCCATGTTCAATTCCCCTTGTGTCTATATTTGCCCAGGATTTTTCTCCATGTTAAATTTCCATTGTCGCTATATTTGCCCGGGTGGGGGGGGGGGTCTGTAATGCTAATTCCCATTGTCGCTCTAGTGCCCCTATTCACTGCTGATTATGGTGCAGAATCATACCTTGACATCGTCGGTGATATTGTGTTTAAGCCAGGTGATGCACGACGAGTAATCATACAAGTCAAATCTTTACGCAGGGTCGTAGGTGTTCCGGATGCATTAATCATCGATGAATGGCACGGTATTCGTAGACAGATTTTCAAAAAGATATCATCGTACATAAATTACTGGAATAAGTTTTCAGTGTTAATAAATACATCCGGTCGTGTAATTGTTCTTGACGCAGATGCCAACGACGATGATCTGAATTTATTCAAATTATCCCGACCGAAAATGAAATTTATTCTTTACGAGCATAAACCCGATCACCATAAAACATTTATCATTGAGAACTCGCACAAGGACAATCTGATACTGCTTCTGGATGAAATGAGATCTCACCCCGATGAGACGATCGTGATATTTTCACATTATAAATCAAGTACAGATTATTCCGTTGAGGGTCTTGCAAAAATATTACAATCGCACGGATATCGTGTAAGATATTATCACGCGGATACCGATCCATCACAGAAGAAGAAGGATTTTGCCGATATCAATCACGCGTACGATGATAGTAACGCTGTTCTTTTCAGTTTCGCTGTTGAAGCTGGTATCAGCATAACTGATCAGAGATTCAAGAAGATGTTCGTTTTCTCGCACGAGGTTGGATCTGTCGAAGCAACTAAGCAAGCGCTTCACAGATTTAGATGTGTCAACGAGATTCATTATTCATTTGTACGTAAATCATACCGTGAAAATCTTCCACTGACACGTGCAGATGTACGAAGATTGATAATTGATCGTGAAAAATTACTCACCAGCGAAATAAAACTGCATAGAGCTCCAAATTCAGATGAGTTATCAGATCCGTGTGGGGTTGCGTTCTTAACTGATATTGTTGAGGAAAACAACTCGAAGAAGTTCTTTACATCACGATTGATTGAGATGATGAAAAATTCTGGATATGAAATAATGGAACAACCACCCGATAACTACGATGTATGTTTATCAAGGAAAAATACAAGAACGAATCAGGATTATGTCGTTGATGATTTTTTGAGTACCAATGACGGTGATCGAATAAAACACGTTGGACTTAATCCGACCGAAAACAAAAATCCAACAACAAAATATCATAGATATAATCCTAATCAGACTGTCGAACTGTACGTGGCGAAGAAGAAATAACTTAATCTATTTCAGTGCAACATTGAAAAATTGCTATCAGATGAGATCGAATAATTATATAAGAAATCAAAATATCTCAAACTAACTCAGCAGGTCATCGTTGATAAATTTAATAACGGTCGCGCCGTGGACAACAAAATATTTCGATCTGATACAATCAGCCTTCGTGAAAAATAAATCTGATCAGAGAGTTCTTAACGATGTTGAATTTACCTGACATTGTTCCTGACGATTTGTCACAAACGTGTAACAATATCGCGTGAAGATCTTAAGATGCGCATCGAAGTTATGATCGCGGATCCATATCAACTGATCAAATATAACAATCTCATGAAAAACTGGTATGGCATATTTCCAGATACTAGAATCTACACGGAAACTCTAACCACGAGAAACATCACAGAGAAAATCAAATCGATTTACGGAGGATTCGGCGCAACATGATCATCTGATGACAAAAACATACCGATCGTTCCGATTATACACTACATTATCCGCGCTGGCCCGAATCAGAATTTATTTCCGATGAAACATGGAGAAACACCATCGTGGATCATATCGGAGTTGATGGCGGTAATGATATTCCTATAACAAACACACACACCGAGATGTTAAAATTCCATATATGGACCATCAACGGGTGGTTCAAATTATTTCATAATGAAGATGATTTGTCGATCTGACACTTCATATATATAAGAAATGTAAGGTTTCCCCACCAACAATAAACACTTAATAGAACAGTTATTTTGTTGATCTGACACTTGCTTGAATGATGTTGAATCTTCCCAAAACATTATATAGAAATATGATAGTTTCAACAACATTGTCAGACAAATATCATTGACAATCAGAAATGTCACATACAGTTTGTTGATGGAACGGTTATTTTATCAATCTGACACTTATATCAAAAACATTTTTCTGTCTTAATTATAAAAAGGTATCATATATGACTTCAACGAAGAAAAGAATCATAGACATATCCGACGATAGATTCGTGAAAAACGAACCCGTTGCTGGATCTAAAGTAACATACAAAAAAAATATTCGGTGATGTTAATACGATATGTATTACTGATCGATGTCGTGTTGGATTCTCAGATAAACGTTCAATCAGACCTTTAACCAGCACGAAGACGTCTTAGAGATAAATATTCAGAGTATCGACAGTTGCGTTATCTTGGTGAATGATGCAGTAGTTGTTAATCTGATGTTTGTACGTAGATAATTCTGCATCCACGTCCTGATTTATGTAACGGTGGTTCAGTATAAATATAATCAGGATTTTTGTCAACGAAATGACCAGGATAATTACGGCGACGGAGTTTCAGTTTCATCAAGTATCTTATATACTCGATATCTTGCTGTTGCTGTCGTAAACCAGGTTAGTTGACTCACCGGATAAATAATCGTCAATCTGATTGCTTATATTGTCACGTGGTATCGTTTTGTTTCCTGATGATCTGAAACAACCGATTACAAACACATCTGAATGAGCAACAACAAAACAATCAACACATTTTGATTCGATATATCCGTGAATTTCTTTGTATCCGTGACGCCGTTGACAGATATTACAATAATGACCGGGTCGCCTCGATATCGTGATCATGTTGTTCGACGATGATACGATTTTTGTTAATTGATCGTGTTGATTTGTTAACGCAGTCGATATTTTGATTATCTCATCTTCGGTAAGAGTATCATCAATAACCTGCTCGGGTTGTTCTTGTTCAATATAATTCTGAATTGATGTTGGACATGATAACAATTCAGATGGTTCAGATGCGTAGTTTGATATTAATGTTTTACACGCAGTTGGAGTTTGTTTACAAGATCGCGTCGTGGCCAGCTTCATGCTGTGAAGTCCAGCTTGTCGATAAACAGCCCAATCAGGATTTTTCTCATCAGCTGCTTTGTTTAACAATCGTTTATGTTCATCGGATGTTACAGGAGTTGATTTAACAAGTACGTGATATCCGCTATTTGTTTCGAATAAATAAATTTTATTCCGATCACAATCGCATAATTGTGAAAAATAATTAATCATCTCATCGGTGTTGAGTTTCTCATCAGATGGTTTATCATGTTTGTACGTCAATACCGTGATGCGATACTTTGTATCAAGATCAAAAACAGGCGATTTATGATGATGAACTAGGCAATGTTGTTCAGGGTTTATTTATGAGGATGGTCCTGAAGGCAATACCGATTGCAAAACAATTAAGTATGAAAGCTATTGAAACTGTTCGTGATAAAGGTATCAGTGCTGCTGGTAATGTTGCCAGTAAAGCATTTTCACCAGTCAAAAATATTGGCTCGATTAGTTCAAAAAATAACTACCACCAGTGAAATTACCCAGCACTTCAGTTATGCCTGCAAATGTCAGTAAAATAATTAATCAAACTGCAAGTGAAAAAAATATAGCAAAAAAATTAGCAAAGTTGGTTAATGAAGTAGTTGTCCCTGCAAGGTTGGTTAATGAGGTTGTCCCTGCAAAGTTGACTAATGCAATGATATTGATAAATACAAGCTTCATTTCAGAAAGTGGTCTTCGTGTTAGAAAAAGATTATTATAATAAGATGTTTAAGCATATATCCGATCCCGTGTTCGACATGGACGCACCAATTCTTATTGATGAATCTGTACGCGATTACCAGTATTATTCCTATGACGCATGTGTACTTGATGCATAGGGGAGAATCGAACTTCAAATTCAAGATACAAGCAGATATTTCTTACCTGCTGAGGCATTCATTGAGGCAGAAGGAGAGCTTGTAACAGATGTTCCTCTCAATACAGCATATGGAGCTGATGTCATAGTTGGGTTTGTTAACATGGTGTTATTTGATAGCGCTACTTACATGACTGATGGAAGAAATATTGAAACAATTCAGTAAGATGTTGATGTTGCTACAACAATAATACATTTAACAAGATATTCAGATGATTATACGAGATAAGCCGGTCAGTCAATAATGTTTGACAAAGATGCCGTTGATCATCCTGATAACAGACAATTTTTAAAAGTACAAGTACTACGAAATACTGCGACTAATCCACAGCCGGCTGGAGTAATAGACCAGGTGCTGAATTTTTGATGTTCAAGTTACAATGTTAATTACCATTTTGGATTTAATAAACGTGATCGTTGAAGATTTTCACGCTCTATTCCATTATCACATATCTTTTGATTTCGCAGAAATGTTAGAAAAGTTATCGTTGGAGTTAGCATACAACTGTACTTGTGAGAAAATGTAACGATAATGATGGTATTTGGTGACCAGCCGCTATTGCAGCTGGTAAAGTAACATTATTCAAGCTTTCACTGTGGATGCCAGTGATGACTCCATCAATTGCTGAAGAAGAAAGATTAATTATTTTTATGAATTCAGACGGAAAATCATTGCTATCGTGGTTGACGGTGGCAACGGACAGTATTCAGAGTAACATTGCTTGGTTATTTATTATTTATGTGGTATATTGCATCACAGGCAGGGAGTTTCTGCACCGAGGCATATATTTATCGCACTAAAAAATGCTGATCGATTAGATAACCAAGAACGTAATTATATGATATTTGACAACCTTGCAGTTAGTGAAGTTTCTTTACGGATAAATGGACATCAGGAACCATTTGAAGATATAACTTTTAAAGTTTGAAAATAACTATATAGCACATGCATATCATCAAATAATGACATTTATGGGACGTGATCAAATTATAGGTACCAGTTTGCAAATATCACAGATGGATTTTGGAAGTCTGTATCCAATTTATTACTTTTCGTTGGAACATTTAGATTTATTTAAACAATCTATTGTTGATATTCACTTTCAAGCTTGTGTAAACCCCCCTGTTGGTGTTAATTACACAGCATTCGCCATTATACTCAGCGACAAAGAAATGTTACTTGAAGGTGTTGTGGACGAATGAGAGTCATTGATGCCCGTATAGAAAACATATAATTATATCACTCACAATATTTATAATGTTATATCATCATGTTAGTTAAAAAGATTCTATTATGTTCAGCAGAATAAAAATATCACTAAAAAAAGATCAGATTACAGGTGGTCAAAATAAACTATCATAGTCAGAACGTCAATTTAAACATTTCAATAGTTCCAAACAATAAAAAACGGGCATTAAATTCAATCTTTTTGCTGGTGCGGTTAAAGACTCTATTAAAACAGGCGGTATATTTCCACTTCTTGCAGCTATACCAGCGATGATAGCCGCTGCATCTCCAGCTGTAGCAAAAGCAGCTGCACTTGGTGCTTTTGGATTTGCTGGTCATAAGCTAGCAAAAAAGTAATAGGAAAAGGAATAAAAAAAGAGGGAGCGGTCTAAGATTACCAGGAACTCCACATCTATACGGACATGGTCTGAGACTTCCAGGAACACTTCGTTGATCTTTTCCATGTCTAACTTTGATTTACTTGATGCTGCTGCGCAAATGAATATAAAAAATTTCAATTGCTGCACAACGTTTAAACAGGTATCATTAATCTTGACAATAGTTCTGGTCCCAGTACTCATTGGGTTGCATATGCGATTGATCCATGTGGAATTGTTTATTTTGGCTCGTACGAGTTGGCTCTACCAAAGGAATTTTTAAATTACGTAAACACAATAAAAACTCCAGTTTGGTATTCAACATTACCAACACACAATAACAGATCCGCCAATATGCGGCCGTGAAGTAATTGCTGTACTCGACGCTGTATCGAGATCAACATTACCACCTCATAAAGTCGTGCATGAGTATACAAGTAACCGTTAATCATTTTAAACAGATCTTAAAGTATAATGGTTGATATTTACAGAAGATCTTCTACCCGTGTTATCATTGGAGGCAAGAAAAAAAAGATATCGATCTGTCAAAATTTACGCAACTAAAAATGAACTTGCTGATATTATGAACCTCTTTGGGGTTGATTGAGATGAAGTTGTTATTTTTCAGGATAAATACGGTGTTTTAAAGACAAGTAATATCAAATGGAATGACATAGTTTGTAGATTCCTTGGTGCTACTTAGGATACTACTCCAATATTTACCAATGATGGAAAACTCAGAGACTCAAATATATCAATCGCAACTATTAGAAATGAAATTACAAAAAGTGTTGCTAATCATTTGCGATCTACCGGTGATATAATGACAGGTGAACTCAGCATGAATGGAAATAAAATAGTTGTTTTAAGAGATCCAACATCTGATGAAGACGCCGCAACAAAAAAAGAACATGTAGACAATAACTATAATACAGTAGATACTAAATTAAACACAATGGGAGCTGAGTCTGACGCTCACGTAAGTATGTTTACAAATCTTCGTAGACTATTTAGAAAAATCAATGAAATGTCAGAGGAATTTTTTGGAAGTCCGTTGACTGTTGACGTAAAACTCGTTGATATTAAGACAGAACTCAGCGATATTAAAACAGCTATGTCAGACATTGAAACGATTAATGCACGATTAGGCGTTATCAGAGATCCTAAATCGTTTTCAGAGTTAATCGCGATAGCGCAGAGTAATATCGATGATATTAGAAAAAAAACTTGAAGATGTTATAAGTGGTTCCCCACAAGCAGATTATCAACGTGATATACAGTAGAGTCTGACCAAGCATTATGGTCACCACTTAATGAAACCATTAAACATCACGCTGAGGTTACCTTTATATACAGGCGGTCAGTACTTGGCGTTACATTTATAATATTTACCACAGTTTCATGGCGTTATCCACTGACTCCGTTAGGTGGATCTTCTGGATCTATGTTAGTGATGTTAGATCAAACCGACGAAAACAACTCGGCTTGATTTATTATTGGTGCCTTGAATTAGTAGCTAAATTCCCATCTAATTAAAATATAATGAGTCTTCAAATCAACGTTCAGAATTTAGGTATAATCAAGCTCGTTAATGGCAAACAAAACAAAAAATATCATTAACGAGTATACAGTAAAAGTAAAAAAATATCATAGACGTGTAGTTTTCGTTGACATAACTGTTTATTCAGTGTCTGCTGTTATTGCTGGAACTGGTGTATTATTGTCAGTGATAACAATGACGGTGCCAGCAGTTATAACAGTTGTGTTTCAGCTGCAACAACAATTGCTGGTCTTCATAATATCATTGCAAAAAAAAAAAAAAAAAAAAAAAAAAAAAAAAAAAAAAAAATAAAAAAAAATTCACGTGTACAAGTACAAAATTGCATGATTTATATATTAAAATTACACGCATCAGCGCTAGCGTATTCCAAATTATCCTCGTTAATATCAGCAAAACTTAACGATGGACAAATATCAGATTTTGAGTTCACGGAGATGATTAAAATGTACAAGGAAGTAATGCCTTTTATAGAATCCACGCCTGATTTAGACAATCAGGATTTAAATAAGAATGTCAACTCCACTGACATTGTCAAACGAGTTACTGAAACGGATTGTAAATAACACAACTCCGCCAAGAACTGCGATGATATCAGTAAGCTAAACCAATCTAGAATTTAATATTAACTTTTCAACTGCAAGAAATAGCGCTAGCACAATCACGAATATATCATAGTTGGCATAATATCAAGTCAAAATCGTTCGGTGGATTACAAGCAAATAATTCTCTTGTATTTAAAAACAAAAATCTCGACGACGGAACTCCCGATTGACAGGTTGTCATAGTACCTACAGGGAATTATCAAACAGAACAAATCAATGATGAACTCCAGCGCAGAATAAAATCTCTAAGAAAAGAATCGCAGATAGCTATAACAGTTCACGAACCAACTTTATTAGCTGCAATAGAAATATATTCACCCAATTACGTTGTAGATATTTATCAATCATCGATTAGGTCCGTGTTAGGATGGCATGAAGTCCCACCATAATATCATGGGCCACCAGAACCAGAACGAGATGAATTTCTTACACGACGTGCAAAATACATAATGCATCCGGATTATTTACAAGGTTATCCATGGGTAATTTATGAGGATCTGCGGTATGGTCTTGAAACTCCTAGCGAAATCACCAAAAACACGGGAAGAAATATCCAGTGACGCCATTTGCATTATATAATAAAAAGTATTAGGCATCTATAGATTAATCACTATAAAATAACAGAAGAACAGTTACCAATTTTATATTGCCAGTATTTGACATTGATGTTTTTAAGAAATCAGTTTACGATCTTGTTAATTAATATTTTCCCAAAATACTCGAGTCATGGACTAAAATAGCCCCACCAACTTCTCTCCTCAGATATAAAAATGATATTCGCTGGGAATTGTAAATATAACATCAACAATCGCAGTTACTCTTGTATGTGATGCAATTGATGGCAGCTATCAAATAGATCTTGAAACATCTAGTCGGGCTCATCAAGGATACATTTTATATACTTTTACACCTCAAATATCTCCTGGATATTTAATCGTACAAGAACCGATCAATCCGGTTTATCTACGATGTCATAATAATTTATTGCCAAGAATACATTTCAAACTTACTGACCAAGGCGGACACTTAATTGATTTAAGAAATGAAAATTTTAATATAAATCTCTACGTAAAATCTTATCGATGTTTGATCATGAAGATATATTTTTACAGAGTGTTTTACAATTAATTGTTTAATCAAGATGTATATATAATATACCAGCATGTGAGCGTTTTTATACACGACAAAGACGTACTTGAAAACGACATCAGAACAATAAGACACCGCCGCAAATCGGGGCAAAACAATTTAGTGTCAATATAATTATTGATTAATACGGCAATGAAATTTTATTTTTATTGACGCAGGAACAATTAAAGGAACTAAAGCGAGAACATATTATTATGATCACGTGTAAAAGAGATCAGATTACGAATTAATGACATTCTTGTATTGAATGTGATCAACTTAAAAAAATAATGTCTAATTGATGACAATTTCATAGGATAAGAAATTACAGACAAAATCCAGACTTTATTTTACTGATTCTCTTAGACACAATCCCTACATTCACAAGTAATGTTACTACAGTCACTTACATCGCTTTCATTTTCACGATCTTACATAATCTTTCTTAATTGTCTAATACGTGTGTTTATAATCTTTTTCCTTTCGTATTCATGAGACAATTCTGACCTAATTTTTCCGATCGCGCGTGAAAGTGAGAGGAATTTATCGATTTCCCTTTCCTCCACCGCAGCCAAAGATTGAAACATAGCTTGCTGAATTAGCTTAACTATTCTGCGGATAGCGAATATTTATTTTCAATATTTTTTGTATTGATTCAAAATCACAAATAATTTTTTTCAGGATTTAGTTTATAAAATATTGTTATACCGTTATGTTTTAATTTTTTAATTTCAGAATAATATTTTCGTAGTTCATTATATATGTGAGGTCTTTCTTATGGTCTTCTCGGCCCTCACAAAGCTTTTATGTTTGGCCGACATTATTTCTGAATATTTTTGTGTGGGGTACCCTTTAGTGTGATTGAGAGCTCGCATCACGCTACGGTTTATTTTTGGAGGCTCCACAAATTCTCTCATAGACATATCCCCAGCGAATCGTCTAAAGGCAACGAAATTTTAGAAGATTCAGAAGGTTGTCTATGCCTTTACATTTCATGCACACCCCTCCGCCAATACGCACTCAGTATGAAGTGGGCTGGAACCCATATCTTGAAAAACTGAGATTATCGCCACCGTCGACAGTATATCAGTCACGAGACTCGCACGCCGACCCTGGAGTATGAGAATCAGCCGCGTTAGTAATGCGCTACGTTCTAATCTTACTGATATATGTTTTAAAGTTACCTAAGCTGGATTGCTACAGATGATTAAACAGTACTGAGTAACATTACAGCGTGAATTTATTTTCTGTTTCTAAACACACTGTACAAAATAATCACACATTGTATTTCTGCACTGACAAAGTCAGGGTTGAAACAAAAATATTTACCTAGAGATCTAAAACTAGCTTAGCTGTATTATACACGTAACGTCGTGTGTCACCACTTTTCTACCATGATTTTTGCCGCTAAGTTAGACACAGTAAATATCCCTCTACTAATGTGAACTATTATACCATTATTTTACTTCACTGATATTAATTATTCCATAGATGGTTAATTAATTAATTAAGATGGCAAAAATATTAAGCTCAACGGAGAAAGAAAGCTACAGAGTTATATCCCTTCTTTGAGGTCATTCGCAGTAACACGTGAGGTAACTGCTGAGTTACTCTGCCGGAAAGAGACAGAGTCATCTCCCTTCAACAATACTAAAATGTTAGAGTAATTTATATTCTTGTCACACCAACAAAAAATGCTTCAGAATGACTGAACAATCGTTCTATCATATATATTTTGCAACTGAGGGAACTTAACATATTTATATATTTATTTAGTGATTATGCGAGTTTCCCCACCAACCATAGAGGCATCAGAATGATAAAATAACTGTTCTAACCATGAGCATAGGACACAAAAAAATTAAATATTAAAATAAATAGTAATATAGTATTAGTAGCAGTACTACCGGAGATATATTTGCTTGAAAGAATAATGTTCCTTCAACAATAATGAAAAATTATCTTTTGTTTATATGTTTTCGGATATTATTGGTGATATTATTTGCGACAGAATGTTTTGAATGCCTGCAAATATCGAAATATTTTTCAGCTGCTTATGTCGATTGAAATTTTATTTTTTCGCCCGTCTCTACATTTGTAGATACAATTGATCTTACACTCTTATTATTAGAACCAGTATTTCCAAATCTGCAATTCGGACTTTGTGTGACAGCTCGCAAATTACATAAATTATTATTTTTTTTGGATTTGAGTCAACATGATCGATCAGAAGACCATCTTCGATTACTCCGTTGAAACATTAAAAAATAAATTTATGGAATAAATATTTTTTTATTTCTCTTGGTACTGAATATAAGATACCAACTATTAATGACATGACCGACTGGTTTTATTTAGTCGACATGGCCTGAAGATACCATCACGGGATGCCTCGTAATTCGTTATGATATTATGTCTCACAAATTCCTTTTGCTTCAATTGTATAATAATATCATTTGTTTAAACTATGATTTATCTTAAATATTATTTTTAAAATCTAGGTAAATAATCTGTCACATTTCTTATAGTTTTATCATTATTGGCGTTATTTTGTACCACCACCTTACACACACAATTGCGTTTCTCCTCTAAATCCATCACCACACTTCAGACATGGTTTAGGTCGTAAACTCCCTCTCCGTACAATCTGTAAATGATATCAGCATAATTTATTTACAGAAGATTTGCCATAAGGAGTGGTTGAACTCATAAGCCAGCTGAATTTATTTTTTGTTTGAATTATATATATATATATATATATATATATATATATATATATATATATATATATATATATATATATATATATATATATATAATGATTCAATTTAAATATATACTTGTCTTAATTATAATATGGCAGAATTAACAGAAATTAGGATAAAGATTCTAAATATAAATTTAATCTTGACAGAATATCCCATGACTTACGGATGCAAGCTCTAGTTGATCCGACGAATAAAAGTTTGATTAATACTATTCATGACGCCAAGAAAGAATTTAGTAAAGATGATGAATCTCATGTGTGGTCGACGTTGAAAGTCATACGCAACACCGATGGTGTCGACGATGTGATCAATATTACAATGAACGACAAACGAGCGGCAACGATTATTAATTATCTCGACGATCAAAGATATTTTTCAGAGCGAAGTTTATTGTATGAGCAGAAACAAGCAATGCTACAGTACTAAGATGATGGATAGTTCCAGCTGCAAAGAGCTCTCCGAGAGAACTAACAAGCTAAAATCACGGAACAAATCTACACCACTTCCAATTTCCTTCTCTCCAGTCGTCCTTCCGGACATGTTTGCAAATTTCTTCCGTGATAAAGTACAAACCATTAGAGATAAGCTTGACACCACAATTTCAATTGACTCGTCGTCACCATACAGTTGGGATCCAGAATTTGAGCGGCAACCATTAGCAGTATTTGAACCTGTCTCTATGGATTTCGTATGTACAATTCTGATGAAGAGTGCACCAAAGTCATGTGAACTTGATCCAATTCCATCATCACTACTGCTTGAGTGCTTAGATCCAGTATTGCCTTCAATAACTGATGTTATTAATACCTCTCTCTATCCGGGGAATTCACATCATTTCTCAAAACTGCCATTGTAAAGCCTCTGCTGAAGAAACCAATACTAGACCATAACAGTTTAAAGGACTACCGCCCAGTTTATAATCTCCCATTTTTATAAAAATCTTACAAAAGGTTGTTCTATCCCAGCTTGTATCTCATCTGAATTCAAACAGTCTTTTTAGCAATGTACAGTCTGCATGTCTCCCTTGCCACAGTACTGAAACTACGCTTCTAAACGTAGTTAATGACATTCTCTCTGCTTTGGATAGCGGAAAGATTACAGTCCTCACCCTCCTTGATTTGTCTGCAGCATTGGACACAATTGTCCATGATATATTATTTCACCGTCTACAGCATGTATTTGGCATTCCCTATACAGCCTTACTATGGTTCAAGCCCTACTTGGTCAACAGGACCCAAATTGTGTCTGCAAATGAAATACACTCCGGCCCAGTTGATCTATTTTGTGGTGTTTCACAGGGGTCTGTTCTTGGACTTGTTCTCTTCATTCTATACACTCAGCCGCTCTCAAGTGTCATAGATCATCATCCAGTGTCTCACCAATTGTACGCTGATGACACCCAAATATACAAATCTAGCCACCATCCAAGATGTAGAGAGGTGCATTTCTGATGTGAAATCATGGATGACATGTAACAAGCTGCAGATGACTGATGATACAACTGAGGCCATTCTGATCACAATACAAATACTTTCTCAATCACATCCTTTACCTCAAACAATAAATATCAGCAACACCAACATTAAATTCACACAATCAGTACGAAACCTAGGTGTTACTCTGGAAAGTACTCTCACATTGCACCAATATATCATGAACATATGCAAGGCTGCATATCTTGAGCTGAGACGCATCAGCTCAATTCGCAAATATCTTTCAGTTGATGCCACTAAAACACTTGTGTGTTCAATAGTTCTTTCAAGACTGGACTATTGTAATACAGCTCTGTCTAATTCATCTCAATATCTACACCAGAAACTTCAAAAAGTTCAAAACACAGCTGCTCGGATCATACTTAGAGAACCACGACCAGAGCACACCTCCCCGCTGCTCTGTACCCTACACTGGCTATCCATTCGATCCAGAATCAAACACAACATTTGTTCTCTGTGCTACGTTTCACTGATGGACTCCAGTCCAACATACATATCCGACCTCACCCACGTGTACACACCAGCAAGATACTTAGGTTCCTCTTCTGACAATCGTATACTCATTATTCCCTCTATGAAAACAAAGTCATATGGACACCGTTCTTTTGCATACCAGGGCCCAGCAACATGGAATGAATTGCCCACTGAACTTATACACAAAGACACAGTGATCCCATTCAATAGTGGTCTTAAAACTCAATTATTTCGACTGCAAGAACAAACTTAAAGACCTAATAATGTTTCCTACCTTAAATATTTTCAGCATGTTTCTTATGTTTTCTAATTTCATGGTGTATTTTTTTGTTGTAATCATATCATTATATATGTTTTTTATGTTATAGATGTTGTCTAATGTTGTAAAGCGCTTAGAGCTTCTAAAGATTAGGCGCTATGCAAAGTCCTCATTACTGTTATCATTATTGTCAGTGACGAACGTGACCATACTGAAAAAATTGCCGCATTAAGTAAAATTTCCAAACCAGGAATGTTGACTGGTTTTGACAAGCCGCATTATGAAAGACCGTATCCTGTAACCGTGGTTATTTATGGAATTTATCCGATAAATGAGTGTACCAGCAATAATAATCTAAACCCGATGTTATTTTAAAAAATTTATCGAGTTGCCGAACGAGTAACTGAACATTCCACAAAAGCGATACGTGGAAACGGTTTAACGGACAAAAGACGTAGAAAAAATGGAGTGGGGAAGAAATAGTTAAAGCTACCAGAGCATCTGTCAAAGACGTCACTGAGCTACGAACGAAATTACAATTCCCGATAAGAGTAAGAACAATAACCGGAGAGATTTTATACGAATCGAATTATAAATCAAAAGGAGTTTTGATTGAAATTATTGATCATAATGCGCATGCGTGGACTAATGCAGTAACAATATTTCCACGAGTTTGAACTGTTAAATGTCACCAAGGAGATATATTTGATTTTATTAGCGAAATAAGTAAAATAATGATCTTGTATCCGTTTGGGTGTTTCAAAGTTCCGATAATGGAAACTATGATCAGTTTGTACTTTCTAATGGAGATATTTATCGCACAGAATCGCTCCATGAAGAAATGAAGAATCTTGCGTTCAAATATACCCATGACGATGCTGTCAATTACTGAGGAATTGTTTTACCATTCCGTCAGTTGGTGATCATTTTGCTATAGAGAAAAATTCGTGGAAACCAAAATGATGGGATTTTCTTGAAGAAATACAACGAAGTTGTGTCGAATACGGACACGGTGGAGTATGGAATACTAAATACAATAACAGAAATGTTATTTCAGTTGATATGGTTGCATGAAGTTTTCTTGGTATGGGAGAATGTTCTAATTAGTTTGAGCGATTTGTACATCCCACACACGGAATGACTAGAGTATCGATAAATGGACCATTACCCGATTTTGACCTAGTGGATTCGCTTGGATCGAGTCATTTACGTTTGCTGAAAATGTTCATCCGATTTGTCATGTCTGGTTTAGCAAACATGTTTCTGAATTTTGTTTGGTACCAATAGATTTATTACGGTTAATGCTCGACGTAAAAATATTATTATTGCTAACAGTAAGTGAAGCAATTACATCATATAGTCCGTAGAAAGAAGTTTGGTTACGAGAAAAAAGAAATATAAAAGACATTGTACAAGATTAATTATAGATGATGCTGAACTCGATTGTATAATTGCTGATACAACGAATAGAAATACATTTATAAGTCGAGAAACAGTTTTCTTGCCAAATGGAACTAAATTATGTACAATTGTTAGTTATATTGATGGTGAGCCACCGCAATATACTCATTTAAGATATTCAATACTTGCATACGTTTCGATAAATCTAGTATCGATGATAAATAGAGTTTCTGAGTTTGCTGTCAGAGTCGCTACTGATTCATTTTGTATCAATAAAAATTACAGGATTACTAGTACAACTACATATTGGCACTTATGCATCATGGAGCAAATTGAGAATAAAACAAGAAAATATACTTAAGTATTCTGAATCCGCCGACTTTGAAATCATCGGTATTTATTGCCACAAAAAAATCAAATATCAAAATTATCATCTGCCCATCTGTATTTGATCCTGTAGCTAGACATAAAACAGTTTATCTCAATGAGCCTGGAATTCTGGTAAAACAACTCGTGTGATCGAATTATTTCGGAATTTTAATTGAATTATATTAACACCTACACACAGACTCGCAAGAGAAATGAGAGAAAGAAGATTAAATTATGCACTTATCACAAATTGTTTCCCTGGAAAGGAGATAAATGGACTCCTGAACGAATGGGCGAGAAATATATTCCAAGGGTTATTGTTTGGGATGAAATATGCACCGTTTCATTAGAAACGCTAAAACTATCTTTTTTGGTGATTTGACAAAAATACTGCTGTAATAATGTGTGGCGATCATGGTCAACCACCACCTTTTTGGATTGTCTCCGCACGAATGGTTAAAGAATTTTGTCGATTATTATGAAGTAACTGATGATCACAGAGCATTTGATCCAGAGTTAAGAGAGTTTAAGAAATTAATCAGACTACAACCGAATAAAATTCAATGTGAAATAATGCGTGAAATAAGTTCAGAAACTCATATTAACAATTTTTTGGAATTTATGGAGACCAAATGATTTGATAGTTGCAAGTAGAAAGATAGTTCGTGATACACTTCAACAACAATTATTTATGTTGCATAAAGAAAAAATTTCAAACCTACCCGTACCATTGTGTTGTCGACCGGTTGATACACGACGGCAGAATATCGACGTTGATATATCAGGATAATTAGAGAAACAAAATCTTGTATTAAATGATATTGCCTTAGTTCCTGTCAATGTTGTTTAGAGCGCGTTAACAATGAACAAATCTCAGTGGACGCTAGGATAAGCAATGCCAATTCATTCATCACAAGGATTAACTATCTCTGATACAAATGTTTGGATCGTCTATGATCGTATCTATCAGTGTCCCGAGTCAGAAGAATATCTCAGCTGCGGAGAATTGTCGTAAGCTTTACAGAAACTGCTGTAATAGCAATGTTATTGACAATGATATAGGAAAAATATTAGTTAGTTATAAACAGTGTGACAAAAAATATAAACCCGACTTTGATTTTGATGCTGAATTTATCATGACATTAAAACAACAACAGAATAATCCTTGTACGAGCTGTAACACAGTAATGTTGTGGCAGAATTCAAACAATAATCCAAGACAATTCACCGTAGACAGAATTAATAGTAATTTTGGTCATACACGCGAAAATGTAATGCTGACCTGTCTTGAATGTAATCGACGTCGACATGTTAGTTTACAAAAGTGAATGCGGTGGTAATTGTGTGTCTTCAGGAATTGTAATTGTTCACTTACAAATCCAAGTTGAGGTGCAGTTGAATCTAATCTGTAAACTGCAGGTATACCCGTAGATCTTACCACGCTGGAAATTGTATGTATCGTAATTCTCCAAATAGGATCAGTTGCTCTTTTTTGCCTCCTTCAAGTTACCCAGGTTCATATAAATATCTCACAGTAACATTACCTAATAATGGTTGTTTTGAAAAGCCATGTAGTTGTATTGGGATATGTTTTTTATTTGTAATCGCATCAACGGGTTTCATGGAAGTTGTTCGAATAATTTCATTCTTTTATGCAGCTATTACAGTTGGTAATCTTGCAACCCATTCGCGAGATCTCATATCTTTCTGAATTATTTCCTTCGCATATTGATATCCAAATAACCGCTCAGCAAGTGTTCGATTAAATCGTTCGACAATTGCCTGATCAGGATGAATTGCGGTATGTCCTCGTCTGATTTTGACGTTGTGTTGCTTCATCAACCTGTAATAGCTGTGGCCATCGTAAGGATCCTCGTTGATAAATTCGTTCAAAAGAAGAAGAAATTTCAGTTGCTGTTTTAGTTGATAACGGCTCTGCTTCCTTATATCTATTTGCAACTTCAACGACTGTTAATACGTATTTGTATGTTAATTGACGTCTTCCAAGTTTAATAGTATCATGTGGTAAAAAAATTATCTTGTTGATGAACTTCATTAGGAGTGCTGACAACAAAATGTGTATGTGGAATTTTTTTTTAGGTGGTGGTAGATAAAATTTGCCATATTGCCTGACGTGCTAACCATTTTGCAGCAACATAACGTGTAACATTTGCTGCATCAACGAGTTTACTAATCGCTGCTCTACCTTTGGGCTATAATAAATCGATTCCATCATAATAATAATCGGCTGATTAATTACCGGCTCCGAATAATACTTTACCTTTCATTGCAGATCTTACCAACCAATTAGCTAATGATTCTGTGAATAATTTATTGTTTATGGAATTTAACGAGTGAATCAATTTCACATCTGCAATATGTCGTTGTTGCAGATCTTTACTTTGATAAGTTACACCATGAACGGGACATGCTTGATCAATAGCATTTATTGGATATTCTCCAGGCTTTGGTTGATCTGATTCGTCAAGTCGGATATCAAGTCAGGTATCAAGTCGGATATCAATTCGGGTCCCAGGACCACGTAGAGTTCCTGGTAATTTTCATAGTGAAGTAGCGATATCACCACCAGACACTTTGTGTCCGGAGATAAATTTATATTTTTTGTACCATATTTCACACATTTACCTGTAAGTGCACGCGTTTTAGTTTTTGTTATTATTGCTTGTGACGGTGGATGCTCTGCATCGAACGCAATATAAATTCATATTATTTATTATATTTGTACAACATGGATGCCAATGATTTCTCAGCGACACGAAAACAAGAGCCAGTCAAGCATCATCCACTGCTACCTAATTCTATCAGAATGATAATAATAGGTCCTTCTGGGTCTGGTAAAACGCAATTATTACTTAATTTGATAATGAGATGGTTAAAGTTGGATAAGTTTTATTTGGTAACTCCGTCAGTTGACGACCAGAGGTGTTATGATGTACTTAAAAATTTATAAAAATGCAAAATTGTTAAACGAAGATATTGATGATATTATTGATTTTATAACCGATATTGATGAAGCGCCATCAGTAGACGATCTCGATGGATTTATTAATAATTTCGTAGTATACGATCACGTAATGCTGGACTAACAATCAAATCCAGCAAGAATATTTTCTCGAGGCAGATGTAAAAATACTGATGTGATTTATGTTGCTCAGCGATATACACAAATACCTAAAGTGATCAGAAATAACTGCAATATTTTAGTTGTGTTTGATGGAGTCGATACACATACTCTGCGACACATTCATCAAACTTGGTGTAGTGGAGACATGGACATGATTATGTTCAAAAACTTCTTTTCAAAAGCACAGTCTGCTCCACATGGATATATAACAATAAATTTATATGACCCCCGATCACGACATCGTATAGATCTTGATAAAATATTTGGATGAAAGACTTTCGAGAAGAACTAACATATGCAAAACGAGAAAAATCCTCTTCTTTAACTTCTTCAATAACACCTTTTTAAAAAATCTTTTAATAAATTTAACATGTTTTTTCTAACTTTAGGTTCAGGTGCAAAATCTATTTTTACATCGGCTATATCAGAATGAACTTTGCCAATACACTCAAGTGTTTCTTCTCCAACAGGAGGAGATTGTGCGGATGCTATCTCAGTTCGAATTCTCGTAAAATCTTTTTTGTTTGTTTTGTTCTTCTAGCTAACTTTTCAGTTTGCTCAGCGGTTTGTTTTATTGGTACAAGACCTTCAGTAGCTGTTGCAAATCTTTCAGTGGCTTTCTTAACAGGTCTAAATAATTGTTCTGTACCTTCTGCGTATTCAACTTGTGCTTGTTGTTGTTCTTGTAGTTTTTGCTTGAGAGCATCACGAGCCGGAATAAATTTCTTTATTGCTTTTAGTAGCTCTCTAGCTAATCTAGTAGTGTAAGATTCTTTAGCTGATTCCATAATTGATATAATAATGATCTGATTATAGCAGCAGAGAGGATGCGAGCTCAGTGAAACGTCCGGCTGGTAAACGAAAACGCGCATACTTTAAAAAAAACAAAAACACAACGACAAAAGTAAAGTAGCAAAATAAACTATCCTAATTAGAGAAACTCTCGGTAAGTTATAGGCTTTGGTTTGGCGTTATTTGACTTGTTATTTTCATTTTCGAAGGACATTTTTATTTTTCAAACATGACGTTCAAGCAAAGGACTCTGTTCACCCTCTCTACTGCTGGAAATGTTGTTATACTTTTTGGATTAGCCGTAAACATGCATTTTCACAATGTGAATAAAAAATATAAAGTCATTAGACCGATAGATTGAAATGATTTGTGACGATTATAGAACTGTTAAATTTCCATTAAAATCGGTTTTAATTATTTACCGTGTGGTACTTTAGGGGTTTTTCCAAGAATCCTCTATTACGTCTGTCAATTCTCAATGCCCACACACTGTGAATGTATAGTGTTTCATTTCGATCGATGATCAAATGTGGACCGGAAATAATCACAACTAATTCTAAGTCTGAAAACCAGATGCCATATTTAGCCTATGGTCTCGACTCAGGTCAAATGAGGAGTGGCCTATCTTCGGCAGACCTGACTGCCATTACACTGTTTGATTTCAATAGGTACACGTTTTTGAGATTTTGTCCACGATATGGAGTCCTAGTCTTACAGTCAAGATCGTAGTGCTGTCTTAACAAACTGAAAGAGAAAATTGTGCTGATTACAGTATACAAATACAACACTGGTTTCAGTATTACATTGTCCTTGATCTTTTCGTGGTTGAAACATTATTATTGCAACCATATAAAACCTTTTATGTTTGAAATGTTCAATTTGTTTACGCGTGTTCATGGCTTTTACGTTTGGAATCTTAACCATCAAAATAAACAAGACAATAACACCAACAAGCTTTAACTGTAATTCCACCACAAGCTAATTAAAAAGCAAATTTTGGCCCAAATATAAATTTGCCTTCTTATCAATTAAGGTCAGTTAGCTCATTACTTACAACACAATTCGCTAATTCGCCTGAATATGATAGATTAATGTTGATAGTAGACAATATTACTTCTTAAAAGTTATCAATTCGGACAAAATGTTGTTCGATTGAATCAAAATGTTGTTTTTTAATATAAATGCACCATTTTGTCAATTAAACATATTGCTCATATTATTTTAACCTATTTTACATCACAAAGTACATTTATGTCCACAGTAGTGACCATCACAAAGTACATTTATGTCCACAGTAGTGACCATCACAAAGTACATTTATGTCCACAGTAGTGACCATCACAAAGTACATTTATGTCCACAGTAGTGACCATCACAAAGTACATTTATATCCACAGCAGTGACCATCACAGAGTACATTTATGTCCACAGTAGTGACCATCACAAAGTACATTTATGTCCACAGTAGTGACCATCACAAAGTACATTTATGTCCACAGTAGTGACCATCACAAAGTACATTTATGTCCACAGTGGTGACCATCACAAAGTACATTTATGTCCACAGTAGTGACCATCACAAAGTACATTTATGTCCACAGTAGTGACGATCACATAGTTTTACTTGCATCATTGTAAAACAGCTTTTTCTTTCTTTTAAAGTGAGGGGAAAACGATTGATCAAAATAAAAACAACAAACACAGACTAATAATAATAATAATAATAATAATAATAAAAACCCCAAAACAAAAAGCGTTCCACAGGAGTTTATCTTCGTGTGCATAATGTTAAATACAAAATGCTTGACACTTTAAGAAACAAGAGGAACAATTAATACAAAAAAAAAACAACAGAAAGGCGAGCTGTAAAAGCTCTGTCTCTTTCACGACTGAAATTTTGTAAAACGAATCATAATCAGGATAAAGTAAAACCAGAATCTGACTTAAGATAATGTGAAATTTAAGTGAAACTAGCACCGTATTATGTGGAATTATGTGAAACTAACACTGTATTATGTGGAATAATGTGAAACTAGCACAGTAGTATGTGGAATTATATGAAACTAGCACCGTATTATGTGGAATTATGTGAAACTAGCACCGTATTAGGTAGAATTATGTGAAACTAGTTAGGAATTATGTTGAATTAAGTGAAAATAGCACCATATTATGTGGAATAAAATTAGCGATTCGTAAAATCACTTCCTTTATTCAATGTGGAATAAAAATCGCGACTGGCAAAATCATTTCTTGTATTCAGTGGACTAAAGGCACATTTTCAATTGCGGTCAAAAATTGATATCTGACTCGATCCGAATGTCCACCGGAAATATAAGGGTTTATTGACCCTATAGTTATATGAAAATTGGCTCAACTCTATTATTATCCTTATTCATACAAATTTTACCTTTAGATATAAATTAAACTCGTATTGATCTGCTTACGTTAAAGGAGAGTCTTGCAGAATAAAAAACTATATACAAAGATAAAATTAAAAGCAAAACAAAGTAATTTTGTTTCTAAGGCACGCTATCAGTTTCTGCGTGGATTAAGACGGTAACCTTGAATCTTGCATGCTTCACACAAGTATACAAATTACATTACTCCATTGTATTTGAAGGTCACATGATTCATGACCTATCATATTTATGTTCCAATTGTCAAATGAGTGTGATCGAAACATGTAACCACGCACCTGCTGTTTCGTATTCTTCTTAATCAGATAATTTGTCGTAACAATGATGCATTTACATACCATTCAGATTAAAGTCCTCATTAATTATATGTATTTTCGTGTATATTGTTCCTTAATTTCCTGCGTGGTCATCAAACAAGCTAGAATACTATTCCTTGTATAAAGAATATTTATCATTTGAGGGGTGCTTGAATGCGATAATGAAGCAAGTTTAATAGTGCACTAACTAGATTTTGAGCAGTGTCGCATAACTTGAATATAGAAAAGTGTCGTTATGAAGGAGTACCAAAGAACGATCGGCTATATAATAACGTGTAATATAGGAATTGACGAACATTAACATGACTTCTACATGTTTTTGTCCAAATATAGTGATGACAAAATATAGAAAAACTAAACGTCTTTATGTCTGCAAATTCAAGAATAATTTTAAAGTTTTATCTAAACTTTTATACTTTGCGCATTGGTAAAGGCCAGAAAATGACTTATTGTGACTGATATAGGTAAAGGGGGCTATGAAGAAAGAAAAAAAAAAACGTGTGCTTTATTACAAGAGCACAGCGCGAGTATAATATGCGAACGCAGACTTATCATCATGAGATGAAAGCATCGCCCTGAGCCAATATAAAAATGTATCTTGTCTGCATATTCTGTTTTCGGAAAAGCTTTTTTGTGTCCCTTCTAAAAACGCCCGGGTGATTTCAGTTATCCCCCTTCACATATACTACCTATTAGAACCGTCTGATTTGTAGTTAGCACAAGAATCGTAGCTTCTTGTGATCAATTAATTGCTTTTACATAAAACCGAAGGCTTGATTAGCCGAGAAAATGGTGATTGCTTTATATAAAACTGAAGAAAAGATCTGCATAAAGAATATAGCTAAATTATCAAAAGCGCCCAAGACCAGCCCGGTTGTATTGTAACTGTGATATATGATATCAGAAAGAAATATCCTGGAGGCAATTTAATTGCTGTCTTGCCATGGAGGATTTTTAAAATCACGTACAATTACAGGTTATGTCCAAATAACCAAGCGAGTTAAACTAGAAAATGGCGATAAAATCGTACACGAATTAGAGACAGAAAAAGCAATAGTAATGTACGATTTTGATTCAATCAGAATAATGGGTGTAACATTTTGGATAGTCTGGAATATAGAAGGATGTGATCTGTAATGATACAAAGTATCAGATAGCTAAATGCTCTCAAAAATGTATTAAAATAATTTCTGGATCACTTTGGTTTTTATGCAGAAATTTCCTTTGAAATGGAAAATTCCAAAAAATACATACTGGGAAAATAATGTAGTAAACTTTTTGTGAAGACCAGTATCGATGCAATCGAATTGTATGCTTGCATTTTTTTTCTTGCCGTAGTTTAGTAGTCACCATCAGCTTCAAGGCAAAAACTATATATTTTACAAACGGTGGTGTTGATATTGCGTTTACATACATTACAAAACACACATCTGATTTAGCTCGAGTACGATTCTGTCAACTATTCTGAATTCTTTAACAGATATGCAATGCTGAATATAGAATAGCCAGCTGAGCTATATGACGTACCCCCTTTTGCCAGAAATTATGCTTGTTCTTGACGCAATGCCGAGTCCGTATTCTGCTGAACTTAAGAAAAAACCAGGCGTTTCGTAACTTCAGGGTTCCAAAATCGATCCTCAATCTGCTAGACAAAACGTACTACACTATACACTAGAAAGATCTAAGACATTGCCTCGACTTGGGACTGCAGCTTGGAAACAGCCTTATAATGTTGGGTCATGACAAAGTAGCAGCAGTAGAATTTTGAGTTAGATTTCTTCCAGCTCTTGAATAATTCACTAATTGGAAAGACTATGATGACTATTAGAAAACGAGTCAGCATGGAGGTAGTAAACGTCGTAGCGAGGGCTGGAAACCTAGTGACAGACCCTGGTTTCGTCTGGATGAATATTTTTGAAGAACAGCTGGTACCAGTCCACAGAAGAAAAGTGAATATTCAATGTAGCAAGCCAATATACATTGGGTTTGCCATTCTCGAGCTTTCAAAAGTACTTATGTATGACTTTCATTTCAATACAATCAGGACTCGATAGGGCTACCAGGCCAAGCTGTTGCTTACTGATACGGATTCGGTGCGCTATGAAATCAACGCAATAGATGCTAATGACGGTATATACAATACATATAAGATTACACTTTTCCACCAACTTCATACATTTGATAATTTCTGAATTTTAGAATATAATACATATAGTTAAATCTCGATTAACTTCATGATAGCCAGAGAGTATACAATTCAATAGTTGCGATTAATGCAACAATCATTTTGAAGAAATGTATTTTACTAAATTTAAAATAGAATACTCATTTGGAATAGATTACTAAAACATTATTCTTTATTACTTAAAGAATATTTTATTTCCACATTAAATCTAGACATGAAGTTGGTAGCGAATTCGTCTTTTCCAAATAAGAATTACCATAAATGTAACTGAATATAAATTCTTTAAAACAAGTAGACATTCCATTACATTATAATATCAAATAGAAGAAACTCAGACAAATGTTTAAAATATATGAACTTTACCGTTAAAAATCTCTAACATTAAAAAGTCCATTTTCTTTAAAGAAGTTTACGATCACAGACTATTCTTTCCCGTAAGAAAAGACAGACAGTCTCCAGATTCTTCGACCAAGGAACTAATTTTGCGCAAGTCTGCTCTCAATTGTATGCAGTTTTGAACGTATCTCATGGCCAAATATGGACATATGTCTAGTGTCCTTGCGTGCTTTCCTTTCAAATCAGAACGAGGCTCCTGACTCTTCTCATTGAAACTTACTGGATTTAACTACGTCATCAGACAGACAAATCTGCTAAATCAGCTTATTCAATTCAGAAAACGCGTGAATCTTATAGCTTACTCAATCAAAGAGAATTTTAAGAATCCGCTAGTTCAGGAACTTACACAACTTACCGAGTGTAATTTTTGCTGACTTGTATAGTACAAGAAAGTTTCGCACTTGCTCGTAAGGACGCCATCTTTAAAAAAAATAGCATATAGTTGTAATACAGAAATAAATAAAATTAATCTCAATATATTTTAGTAGCAAATTAATTTCGATATAATTTAATGAACAAATACTTTAATACAATTTAGAGAAAATTTCAATCTTATTACTTTTACTAAAACGTTATGTCATAATATTACTATGAACAAGTAACGCGAATTGTAGGCAGGTTCAAAGACGAGAATATGCCAAAGATATAAGAGGTCATCGCAATAAGATGTAACATGTACTTGATAAATTTGCTAGATGATTCAGAAAATCGTTTCAAAGACTCAAAATAAAACGACGTGTTCTCGATACCTTCTGGCATCTTCATATGCAAGAGACTTCTAGCAGAATGTAGCAAATATTATTTGGATTTTTCGTTAAATTTTACGACGCAGGATGTTTCGGACATCTTGCTTCTATGTTTGATACATGTTGCAGGTACGATGCTCTCTCCAAGCCATGTCATGTAAGTAAGATTTCATTGCCTTTTTACAAAATCACTTTCGTTTTAGTCAAATTTACGTTTTCTGGTCGTGGCTCTTGGTGACGCTTGCATCTCATCTGGATAACGATCATTGCGTGCGCACTCACATTATAAGGAAAAAGCGGATGTACTCTTGTGATAAAGACACCTCATTTCAATGGCCCCCTTTACATATGCTACTATTGTTAGTACGCGATTAAAAATAATATAATTAATTATGTATTTAAGGACATTTTTATTCTTCACTAATTGGAATTCATATTATATTTAATACTTGATATAATTATGTTATTTAACGTATGCAGTAGGACATGTTTACATCTTCATGTCTGTACGGATATATTGCTTTTGTGATTTATTGCAAAATAAAAGTAATGTTCTGTTCTGCTCACAATTTCTGTGTAAATTAGACATAACCATGGAATTTTATGGTTTGCAATATTTGCATAGTTAATGGCACGAGACCATGTTCAATATCAAATTTAATGGTCAAGTATGCTGTTTACACTATATGAAAAATCTTCTTTATATGAAAACCCCAAATTTGTCATATCTATACAGCTATACCACTCAGTTTATGAACTGTTGCATTTACAAAGTGTTACCCTGACTAAAAATAGAGCAGATAATACATACCTTGATACATCGACGGAAGTGACGAATTAGCGTAGCGGTGATTATAGCCTAACAGAGATCGCAATGATACTTCCCAATTGGACAGTTTTTAAATCGCTCGACCTACATTTTTTGCGTTTTTCATCATCAAGACATTTTCAAGACAGACAATAATACCTCTTTTAAGTATTTTAGTCATAATCTAAAAACGGAAATATGTATAGTATTTGATAGTACAATTGTTGGACCACATACTGTATTTGCATCTAGAGATAATAAGGGATTACCCTCATTAGCACCGACGTCACGTCTATTCAGAAGTATAATATTCCAATAGTACGGGTTTCTAATATATGAACCATAGAATGTTTTGTGTGTCGTGAACTGTAGGAGGTCGTTGCAGTTTTCGAAGGCTTTAGTACCTTGTGACTCTAAAATGACTTCAGCGTTTTCTGAAAACGCTTGAGCCTACAACGGTCTGTATTTTAAGTGGTTTCGTTTTCCTTTCTAACTAGTCAGTTCCTCTTGTTTCAAGTGGTCATAGTGTGAGTTTGATTGGCATCGTACAAGTACTTTTCTTGAGGGTATTAGTTATGTGCATATACATTTGGCCAAGTAATTGTGAGTAACGAATAATATTAGGGCAGGGAAAAATGGCACAATATGTCTGTATTAGGGCAGGGAAAAATGGCACAATCTGTCTGTATTAGGGTAGGGAAAAATAACACAGTCTGTCTATATTAGGGCAGGAAAAATGGCACAATCTGTCTGTATTAGGGCAGGGGAAAATGGCACAATCTGTCTGTATTAGGGCAGGAAAAATGGGAATTGATTTGCTAGATGAATGGAAAATCTTCATAGATAACTCACCATCTTGTCATTACTTTTAATGGCATATGCATACAATTGAAATAAAATTAATGTAGCATATGGAAAATTTATTCCAAATAATATAAACCATTTTAACTGTGCGGCCATATACATTTGGACTCTCTATGAACAGATGTACAAATACGAATTTCAGTTGAAAAGAAAACTTAAAGCAATGACACGCTTTATAAAGTAGTCTTTTGTGACCAAACATATATTTGATGATTCGAAATTTTTAATAATAATAATAATAATAATAATAGAAAAGCTGTTTATTTCACTGGCAGTGATCACATTCACCAAAGGTTGAAATTATTTTCCTGGTAGACATCATGTTTAAGAGTGGGTAGACATTATTTTCAATGCCTCTTTAAATTTACATTTTGTGAATACTAATATTATGGCCTTAAACTATGGAAAGAATGTTCTGGCAGTTTTGAAAATAATTCGTTTGATCTCAAATTTAAAATGAATCGAAATCCAAGTGACAAAGTAAATTTTTGAACTGGGAATTGACAGAATTTGATAAAATAGGACATAATCAGATAAGTATTAAGTAGGAAGAGACACCGGTCAGTATGAACCATTTCCCATAACCTGATCCACCGTGGGCATATAAATCTTACACATGATCTCTCCATATAATCTTACTAATAATAAATGACTTAACAGTAAACCAATTTCTAAAAGATGGTAATAAAACTCGCCACTTTTCATTAATTAGAATTTTAAAAGAATTTGTGAACTCGCTATGAAGTTTTCTGATTTTGGGTTTTAGTCTGTACTTGATTTTCATACCCAGAAGCGAGTATGCGAAATAACAAACAAAACTATGTGGAAAAACTAAATTGTTAAATTGTGCATTAAAAATTGCAAACGTTGAAACTAAATTAATGTATTGAAATATATTCAAAATACAGGTAGTGTAAATTAATATATTTTTGGATATCAATTTTTGCTATTTAATGAAAGAATAACCTTTATGTCGGTACGTAAATTTGTGGATTGTTTCCGCAGCAGGACCATTGTCTGCTGGAACTTTAAGTTTGAGAATTTTAGCAGACACAAAATCCAGGAAAACGGGTACTCCTACAGTTAATGCACAGTATTTAGTTTGCTACTGAAGCAAGATATTTGAGGAATAAAATTCTTTTATCTTCTATGTTTAACTCCAAGCTCAAGCAACCTTGGACGCTTAGCTCCTCGACTTGCACTTGTTATATTAGGACTCCTCCCTCCTCGACTTGCTCTTGTTAAATTAGGACTCCTAGCTTCTCAACTTGCCCTTGTTTAACTAGGACTGCTGGCTTCTCGAGTTTCCTTTGTTTAATTAGGACTGCTAGCTTCTCGACTTTCCCTTGTTAAGTTGGGACTCCTAGCGTCTCGATCGAATTGCTAAATTAGGACTCCCAGCTCCTCGATTTGCCCTTGTTAAATTAGTTTCAACATACTAAGTTTCATAAAATAGCAGGTTTTTATTAATTAAAGAAAATGAACTTGAACAATTCAGATATCCTGGTAGTATATATATTTTTGCATTGCCCATACAGAGACAAATCACGTGATATAGAGTTACAAATAACTTTCAAGTGTACTCTCAATCTCAATTAATGCCGATTAAGTTAAATATGTCTGGTATTATCTTCTCTGAAGATGATGAAATATATCCCCCATTTCTCTTACAATTTATTTAGTAAAGCTTTATAGCACTTCGGGACAAATCAGTGAGAAAAGATTACAAAACTATGGGGCAAATCGCACAGTGGAGAAAGATTCCAACACCTTGGGACAAATCGCACAGTAGAGAAGTCTATGAATTTGGGAAAAATGGTTTTGGGGGAAAATTTCCAACTTTTTGGGAAAAATGACTTAGTCGAAAAATATTTCAGCACTGTGGGATAAATCACACAGTGGGAAAAGATTCCAACACACAAACTTTCGAGACAGGTCAATGAGTCCCACCTGGTTTCTCTCAGGCTAATAATTTATGTCGCCCTTGTAAAAACTATAGTGTAGCTTTATATTCCGATTATTCCACTTTGCTCTCCGTCAATGTATGATGAACGCGTCGCTTTAAATGCTTCTATTTTGTAGGGGGCATGGGGGTGGAACGAGGAATTTTGCCTCCTACGATACAACACTTTCTCGTCCTACTATTTAAGAAGGAATTGTTATTTCACACTTAAACCCATTATTATTATTATTAAAAATAATGTACATCACATAAAGTTAAAAGACATATCTTTAACTTTTGGATAAACTGATCCTAGCCGATCTGACCAAAGATGCTCACTCGTTGACACTATCTGGAGAAGGTTCTCGCTATGAGTAGTGAATGGGGATCCTATAGGGTCTATGGGACTTATCATTAAAAATACCCTTGGGACAATATAGGGTCTATGTAAATTTAACATGGAGAAAAATCGTGGGACAATATAGGGTCTATGGGAATTAACATGACCAAATACCCTTGGGACAATATAGGGTCTATGTAAATTTAACATGGCCAAAAACCCCTGGGACTGTATAGGGTCTATGTAAAATTGAAACAGGGAGGGTCTCTATCTCTAAAAAATAAAAAAAGGGGTAGGCAATGGAAAGGCTATCTCTTTTCGAGAAATATGGCTGGCCCTGAAAAGGGCCTTTGGGTTTTTTTCTTCTTCTTTTTAACTTCTTAACTTCTTCCACCATCCTCTTATTTTGTCCATCATTCCTTTCTTCTTTTTCTTTTCTGTTTCCGGCATCCAGTCCGGGTGACCCATTGCTCGGAACTTGGCCTGTATTTTCATCCAGTTGTTATTCAGTTGGTCGAATTCTAATTTCTTCTTCTTATTCTGTTCTTCCTTTCTTTCTTTAGTCCACCTTTCCTTTATGTTCTCTACTTCTAGGGTCAGCACTCGTTTCATAAGTTCCTCGGCTTTTATAAGTTGGTCAACACCCCATTTCACAAAAGACCACTCACTCCAAACTAAGATATCTTGTAGGAAGCATCTTACTAATGTTGTATTATCTAGAGCTTCCTTTAAGCTACCTACTCTTACATAGAGAGGGTTAATTAATCCTCTTATTTTCTTCACTTCTTCTTCTAAGATACCGTCAAGGAGATCCATAGCTAGGTTCAGACTCCTCACTTGTCTGGTCACAAAATCCCTTGTAACTGGATATTTCCATTCCTTTTCTACTCTTTCTACAACATATACTCCATCTACTATCCAATAATGACAGTGTCTCAAGTTGTTGAACAGGTCAGATACAGCTACCATTTTCTTTCCGTTATTCCGTAGAATGGTGCGAATGACCAACACTGTGGGTTCTATTAGTGAAAGCGCGGACGTGAAGGAAAACATCCCCTACTTTCTCATTTCATATAATATACTATTCACATAAGTGAATCAGCAATAAACTAACCCCAAATCTACTATCCACACAATCTTACGTTATCGGTTACAAAACCCAAACTATTCTTTCCACATACGCTAAGAAACAATAAACAAATCCCAAATCTACTATTTACACACGCAAATCATTAAAACAAAATCCATAACCTACTATCCACACAATCTTACGTGATCGGTTACAAAACCCAAACTATACTCTCCACATACGCTAAGAAACAATAAACAAAATCCATGATTTACTATCCACACAATCTTACGTCATTGGTTACAAAACCTAAACTATACACTCCACATACGCTAACAAACAATAATCAAAATACATAATCTACTATCCACACAATCGTACGTGAGCGGTTACAAAACCCAAACTATACTCTCCACATACGCTAAGAAACAATAAACAAACCCAAATCTACTATCCACACAAACATACGTGAGCGCTTACAAACACACACACACACACACACACACACACACACACACACAAGAGTCAATGTTTATATTCACACTACTCTACCTACACACATTGGCAAATCGATTGTTATATCTTTTCTAGAGTATTGGGTAGCCCTGAAAAGGGCTGTTTTTTTTTTAACTCCAGATGCACCTATCTAACGGTTGCACCTTCCAGGCCTGGCGCCGCACACGCATCTTTGACTCCAGTCTCTTTTTACTTTTTGTCTTGAGAGTGCAGAGGCGGGATGATTCGCTTCAGCACCCCAATCCTCTGTCTCGGGAATATTGTATGACATCCTCTCTTATCTTTTCTTTTCCTCTTCTTCCCTCTCTCTTCTCTCCTCCTCTTCCTTCTTTATTCTTGCTTCTTCTACGATAGCTTCCGCTGATAGTTCGTTTACTATGCGCCTGGCATATTCCAGGTGCATCTGGAGTTCTAACAGTTTCACAATTCTGCTATTCATTCTTGTGTTGATCAATCAACAAGGGTAGCTGGACTGCCGAACGAGTTTCAATTTATAGTGAAAGCGCGGACGTGAAGGAAAACATCCCCCTAAAAACATAAAATTAATCTTACCTAGATCATGACCAAACAACGCGCGGACCTAAAAGAAACACTCACTCACTTTTTTTATACTGCTCATCACTATTCTAAAAAATTTTCATTAATCACTTCAATAGACTATTCACATATGCAAAGCAATAAAATCAAACCCCCAAATCTACTCTCCCCACACCTCAAACAGCCAAAATTTATAGTGAAAGCGCGGACGTGATGGAAAACATCCCCTTAAAACATAAAATTGATCTTACCTAGATCATAACCAAGAAAAAACAACAACAACGCGCGGACCTTAAAGAAACACTCACTCACTTTTTTATGCTACCCATCACTATTGTAAAATTTTTTATAAATCACTTCAATAGACTATCCACATACGCAAAGCAATTCAATCTAACTCCAAATATACACCTCAAACACCAAAAAACATCATTTTAATCTACTATCCACACCAACTTATGTGAGCGCTTACAAACACAAACACACCAACACATACCCTCACATTTTTTAAAAGAGTCAGTGTTTATATTCACACTACTCTACCTACACGCATTGGCAAATTAATAGTTATTTCTTTTCTAGACTATTGGGTAGCCCTGAAAAGGGCTGTTTTTTTGTTTTGCTATGGCATTCTTTTTTAGTTTCTAAGAATGCGATGTCCTCTGAGGATAGACTTTCTGGCGATAGGTCTGCTTCTTCGGAAAGAGAAGAAGAACTCTTTGGTGTCGATACGACAATCGACAAAGCCTCTGTCAGGTTCAGGTTGCTGCTGTTGTTGCTGTTGTTGCTGCTGTTGCTGCTGTTGCTGCTGTCTCTGAAGTCTGTACTTCTCTGTCCATTCTTATTTTTCCCTGTTCACTTCTTCTCTGAAGAGCTCTTCTATTAGGTCTTCAGTGATTTTTAGCATTCTCACATTCTCTATTTCTTCTGGCTTCGGTATCAGACTGTGTCTGACCCTATGCAAATTCACGTAGGCTTCGTTTAGCTTAGCTAGTTTGGAGCACATCTTCGTAGGAGGATGAGTCGACAATGGATGGTTAGACTGGAAATAACCCGGTTCTTAAAGTCAAAGCGCGGACGTGAAGGAAAACATCCCCACACGGTTTTCGAGCCGCAACGTTTAGTGAGTGTCATGAGAGGGATAGTAAGAAAAAAAGAGCATCAATCCAACATTCTTATAGCTAAACAAACCACAAAGGCATTTTTTTCATAACACAACATTTTTTATTCAAAAATCACTTAACACTTAACAACAACTCTAACATTTTTTAACAATAATCCAACACTTTAACATCAAACAATTTTTTTTCAAATCACTAACATTTTTTCTCAATAGACAATCTACTTTAAACAAGGCTGACAACGTTGTGAATGAAATCGTGATTTCCACTGTTGGAAATCATTAGGCCATTGATGGACACTACGTTTCCTAGCTTGAGACAAAAGATAAGCATAATTGTCACAAAACCATCGATCTACTTTCACATCATTTCTAGCAGAAGAACGAGGATCAAAATGAGTCACTAAATGTTCTAAGGAATAGCCCAGGCTGCGATGATGCAGAAAATACACACAATATTGTCCACACACCAAGGAATCTGTGCCTTGTAATTTCACATTATTGAATCGGGTGGTTTGAGCATTTCTTCTCATAAAGTCAATGATATCGTCTTCCAAAGGGGTCAATCCATACGAATCGAAATATTCCACACATCCTTCTTGAGGAAAGTAGACGACTACCCATTGGGTTCCTGGGAGATGACTGTCGTCCGTGTTGATCACGTAAGCTTGATGGTCTTTAGGTTTGCGATGAGGGAGTTCATCTTTAGCACAGACGACAGGATTCCAAGAAGCTGTATACGAACTGTGGTTCAAAAGGTAATAAAGTTCCCAGGTATCCATTGATTTGTGTGTTGTTTTTTTCTTCTTCTTCACAGGTAATAATAAGTCGTCAATTCGATCCTGACTTTTTGCTTGAAAATGTCTGACGAATAAACGGTTATTCGTTCTGTTTCCTCACTCTGATTCAGGAGAGCTTCGATACGATGGATCTCTTGAGTGGTTAATGGTGGACAAGAATGTTCACGCAAGTCTTTATACCACTGATGCAACACGTCTTTGTTCGAGATGAGACTCCAAGCTTCGTCCAGATATTCGTCCAATTTTTCTTCTTGACTTAACATCAGGCATTTATCGTGTTGAATTTGACTGGGATGATCGTTTTGACATCCATAGCAATTTTTTTTGATCAATTCCGTCATTTTTTCGACCAAGTGTTTGGCAAATCAGCAGACTAAATGGGCTTCTTGTTCTGGCCATCTTGACTTCATTATGATATCTTCTTCGTCTTTGTCTTGAGATTCTTCTCCTTCCACGGTCTCCTCACATTCCATGTCCAAAGTTTCTCCACTAGGTAAAGAGGGATAACAGTCTTCCATGGTTTCTAATAATCTAGAATGACTTCTCTCAAACTGTTGATTTCTATGGTATTATCGAATTCGGCATACAGGATGACATTCACTGTCTTGTCCAGTGGCTTTGCAAACTGAAGTTCCACACGAATCTGGCCAGATTTTATAGGGTGGAAATGTCCCTCGTCGCTGCCTTGGTCTGGAGTGAAATCGAAAGCCCACAAAGCATAGCCTCCTGGGTAATCTTCGTACTCAATGCCGTGACTGGTGTTGGTTCCTAACTGACCGATGGCTTCGTACAGGGACAAGTACGATCTCAAGTAATTCATTTTTTTGGGATCAAAGTCAGGTTCGAAAGGTCGGGTACACAAGGTCTTGCCATCGCGACTGACTTCGATTTTCTTCACGTTGAAGTGTTGAAAGTTGAAAGGATTTTCAGCGAAGGCTCCGTTGAAGGCTCCGTCGAGACCATACCAAGGATTAAACGTTTGGGTAACTGTCCTTGAAACAGATGATCTTCGATCATGGAATGATGGCTAGCGGGAATGGTGAACGTTTTCACTTCCACGCGTCGTATGGGATACTTGGCGGTCGTTCTGCTCAACGTTTGACTGATTTCGTTACCCACTTTGGGTAACACTTCTACGCGCCGTACGTAGAGTTTGGCCTCTTCGATTTTGCTTTTAGGAGCCTTAGCAGGATCAGCCTGCAAATGGAAAGCGGTACTGCTGCGATTCAGTCTCAAGCGAACATTCACCCCGTTCAGCAAATATTTCTCTTGCAACCACATGTCGAAATGCAAACGATCCATCAGTTCTAAACTCTTCTTGTCTAAGATTTTGCTTTCTCTTGCCTCAAAGCCGGGATTGGTTCCATCCAATTTTTCGAACTTGCCCGCTTCGTCAGGTACCCACAGCACACAGGCATTGAGATGAGTATCCTTGGCATCTATTCCGTACGTCAAGAGATTTTCCAGGTAGGCACGGTAAGGGTATGTATCCATGCTGCTGCTGACTAGTTTGTTATTCAAGTACAAATCCACTGAGCTGAACAAGGAATGCATGAAATTGTTGATGGGAGCTATTTCTTCAGTGTCTTCTACTGGACCATCATCTTTATCTAGAACTTGGACTTTCAAGTACAAGTAACTGCTATTCAGATCGATGTAATCTTCGGGTTGTCCTTTGATTTCAAACTCGATGGGAGCGGAAGCGGTCAATGAGGAGACGGGATGAAATTCCACCCACTGAGATTCTTGCATGGTCATCATGGTGGGGGGGGGGGCATGGCAAACAGATCCAGTTCCGTCTTGGAACAAGCGCAAGACTCTCGGTGCATCATTTTTTGTTCTTTCTCAATAATCGAAAACGTTTAAGTCTCGAACGGTTCTTCTTTTCTTGGCCTTTCTCGCTTGAAGTCTGGTGAAAGGGTGTTTTCTTCGTCGTCGTCTCTTTCTGCCTTGTCTTTGCTGAATGCCTGACTCGGTAGCGTGCAGGGCATTTATAGGTGTGTCTCGTCGGCCTAAAATGTCTTTGCCCGTTTGCAGCAAGACATTTTTGCCTGCCCTCATGAAGGCTTCTTTAGGGTTTTGTTTGTCGATGATGACATTTTTGAGAAATTCTTTGCCTTGCGTCAGTGCCGCATCTTTCAAGGCGTGCAATCCGCGTGTCACCATCGGTTTCAACACCGGGGCCACCGAACGAAAGGCCGATTTTAACATGTCTCCTAAACCGTGTCCTCGCTGTCGAGCAACCCCTCGGTACACTGGATACATGACTTACTTACGAGTCGTGAGAGAACCGTTTTCGAAAATGGAGTTTCACCGTGACTTTTCCTTTGGTGAATGGAATATTTTGTCCCAAATCTCCTTTTATAGTAATGTTGACCGTGTCCAAATACGACTTGCTGACAGGCAAATAGTGAGGATGGACAAATTCGCGGTGGACGTGGTAAGTGTTTCCACCTTCCTCGTCAGCGTTCGTGGCAGAATCCACTTTGAAAGGAATGACATGCAGTAACGGCACGGAGGTGTGTCCCACCACGTTATACTCCACCACATCGGAATACACAAAGATCAAATTCAGTCCTTGGTTCAGTTCTACTGGGGTACGAAATAACTTGCTAAAAGACTCGTTGTCATAAACGATGGGTAATTCGTTGTTATTGAGTATGGTCGTTCTCATGTTCATGTCTCCGCCCAACATGTCATACAATTCAGGACAAAATAAAATGGACATTTTATATAGTAAAATGGATTTTACTCCGCTCAAATTTCATCGAGAAGCGACGAGCTACTTTGTGGTATTCCATGGTGACACTTCTGTTGTTGACATGCTCCAAAGCTTTCCCAAACACTCCATTAAACTTGGTAGCTATGGTGTTGACCAAATGTTGACCACTGAAATAATAGCCTGGGAGAATGAACAAGTGGTAGGTCCACGTTTTAGTTTTCTCATTATAGGTTTTTTTAACGTCAGATATGGCTCTCTTATCCAATTCCTGTTGCAATGGCACGTCAACAACTTCCACATCAAATTTATTTTGATTGGGAAGGACATTGAGGACTTGGGTCGGGTGAATCATTTCTACTAAAGCCACTTCCCAATGGGCTTCGTGATCTAAGGGGATGGCCTGAGGTAATTTGGCCGTGTAACAGCACAACGTGTTGTGGGGAAACACCTGCATGGAACTGTCACTGGGTAAGGTTAAGTAAAATTGGTTTTGGTGACTCATAATTCCAGAGTTCTGTGGCTGTCCGAGGGGATATTACTGGACGTCAGAGGCGTGTCTCCGCCCAAAATGGGGTTCTGGTTGTGGTTGTTGTTGGAGTGGTGACTGACACTGGCACTGGACACAAGGTTCCCGTTCGAGGAGAATTTCAGGAAGGGATTGGGAAGCAGGTAACCGATGCAACTGCTCAATAAAATGGTCCACAATTGTTTGTCTCCTTGTTGCAAACTCAAATTGGCAATGGCTGCCCCGATGACACAATACACCACGAAGATTTGGCAGAAAAAGACGATTTGCGTTTTAGGCACACGTTCTCCACACCACACCCACAAGGGTTGTTTTTGTAAATCTTGCACAGAAGAACTAGGGGAAGAAGGAGTGGTCGACGTAGCTGCGTCTGCTGTGTGAAAGGGCATGATGGTCACTTCTTCTTTTTATAGTCGATGACTTGCGAAGCGTCGATCCAAGAATCAAAACTGGGTGGATATCTTTTCCAACGTACTTTGACTTCTTTGACACGTCGTTTGCCCACTTTACGGGTTCTGCGTTCGAGAATGCTTTCGATGTCGTACACGTCGTCTTCTGTTTTGGTGACACGTTGTAACTCGGGTAAATAAAACGTTCCTTTGAGTACTTCTCCGTTCATGTCTTCCAATTTATAGACGGTAGGATGACGACCATGCACTCGTCCAGTGACGCGAAACAATTCGGTCGTCCAGTTAGGTAAGTAACCTTTGTCGAAAGTGCGTTTGGTTTTGCCAATGCGCACCCAATCTCTTACGGTCAACTCTCCACTTTTCTTGGGGACAGCCCTCGTCGGGGACGTACCAAACAGGCGCTCGAACACCAGCACTTCGTTGTCGGGAGTCACGTCTTGCGGGGCACGTCCGATGCTTCGATGGTAAGATTGGTTGTACGCTTGCACCAGGTGCGGTAAGATGTCGATGTACTTCAGAGTGTGGTGATGCGTAAAATATTTCCACATGCGTTCTTTCAATGTGCGTTGAAAACGTTCCACGATGCTGGCTTTGGTTTCGGGATTCTCGGTGGTAAAAAAATGAATGCCACATTTCTTTAATTCTTTTTGGAAAGCTTGGTTCAGAAATTCGGTGCCTTTGTCCGTTTGCCATCGAAGAGGGTGACGACCGCTTTGTTTCAACACTCGTTGCAGGGCTCGCACTAACTCGCTGCTCGATTTGGAAGTCAAGGGCACGACCCAAGCAAATTTGGAAAAGACGTCGATGACACAAAACAAATATTTGTAGCCACGATTGTAGCTGGCCAAATGAGAGACATCGGCTAAATCGGCTTGCCATTGATGATCGATGCCTTCCACTCGGGTGCGACTTCTGGCAAACTTGCGTCGAATGGGTTTGTGTAAAGTGTAGGTAGCTTGTTCTTGTAACCATCGTTGCACTTGAGGTAAACGGAGACTTTTCAGTCGCGTTTTGGCAGCACGATACAATTTTTGAACTCCTGCGTAACCTGCAGGATGCGAGGGATCGTAGTAAATGCTGGCTAAGACTTTTTCCATTTTTTGTGTTTGCGTGTTAATAAGGCACCCACTCTTGGAACAGGCTACTCTTTTTCTCTTGGGGTATTTTCTTGGATTGCAAGGCTTTGCGTGTGCGACCGGCAATAGGTGTTGAAGAGGAGGATGTCTGAAGGGGGATATCGGTTCTTGTTTCACTTCTGTCTTCACTTCTGTCTTCACTTTCTTTTTCTCTTGTGATGAAGAAGGGGTGGCCATCATCTTTTTAATCCATCCAATACTGGAGGTAGGTGGTGTTGTTAACTTGCGTACTTTTTCTGGTGGAGTTTGAAACCCTTCTTCTTCTTCTTCTTTTCCTTTTTCTGTCTTGACCACTGGTACTGGTACTGGTACTGGTGATGGTGCCGGACTTTTCATCAAGGTCTTAAAATCTTTCAAAGTGGGTAGAGCTGTTTCGTCTAAAGCTTTCTGGTGAAAGAGTTGCAATCGTTGCAAGAGTTGACCGTACTTTTGCGATTTTTCTGTTTCGGACAAATCTTGGCGATCCATCAAGGACTGCACTTCGTGTTGTAACTGAGACATCTCGCTCAAATTGGGATTGGGAGGTAAATGCGGGGTGCGTTGTTCTTGCCACCGATGGTATTCCATCCATCGTTTGTAAGGCACTAAAACTAGTTTTCGTCCTTCCATGGGGTTGTCAGGGGTCGATTCTGAGATCTTGGGACTTCCGAGGGCCTTTTTATCTTGCTCCCACCAGTCCTCCCAACATGGTTCCCAAGACTCCTTTCAGTATGGGACCTAACAAGAGAGGTAAAATGCCTCCACGTTGGACCAACATCTTCTTTTTTTGACGAATGGGAATTTTTTTTCGAACCATTTGGCGAAGAACGTGACGATGCTTGCTTAAGCATTGTTTCTGGTGTTTGGACAAAGGGATCGTGCCTTTCAAAACGTTCAAACAACATTCGCACACGGTATCGATGACCTCTTTTGAGGCCGTTTGAATGAGTTTTTTTCGTAGGGGTGGAAAAGCTTTGGACAGGACAGATAACAGGTCCCCATGTTTGGCTAAACGTGGTGGCAGTCCTTTCCTTTTCTTTCCTTGGGGTTTTCTGGAGGGTGACATCTTTGAGTCTTTAGGAGCACCAAAAAACACTGATACCCTACTCGGTCACAGGCCTTTTTTATACTGGAACGCGTCGCCACTGATTGTCTTTACGTCGTATCAGTTTGAGGACAGGCATGACACGTCGTGCAGGGGTACGCAACGGACTAAATCGAGCCAGTTCTTGCTTGGACAAATCCAGTAAACTTTGTAACATGCCTGATCTTTCATGGACTTTGATTTTGGGAGAAGGTACTTTGTGAGCAGCAGCCACTGCCACTAAATTGGAGGGTCCTGCCACTGGGGAAGTTCTTTTGGGGGTCATCAACGGAGAAGTTCTTGGTGTGATCAACGTCTCGAAGTACTCTTCAGTTCCTGGTGACATCAACGGAGAAGTGGATAAACGTGAGGCTGCCGGAGACGCAGTCACCGCTGTGGCAGGTCGTGGTTTGCGAGTGTAAGGTTGCGTCCTGGCCGAAGTGCCTCTCTTGCGACTAGTTTTCTTCTGTGGACTTTTCTTTTTCTGAGGACTTTTTCTCTGTTTCTTTTTCTGGGGGCTTCTTTTCTTTTTCCGGGGTGGTGTCTGGTGAGAGGAGGGTCCTGCCACTGGAGAAGTTCTTCTCTTTGGGGACCTGGTCTTTTTCTTTTTCTTCTTGGGGCTTCGTTGAACTTTTGTCTTGGGTATAACTTTGGGGGCATTAGGATCCCATCTTAAGAGTGAGCGAATGATGACCCCTCCTAGAGTACCGCTCCCTCCAGGTTTCAAAATGATTTGTTTTTTGGTTTGAGTGTCGATGCGGGGATCGGCCAGTTGGACCAAAGCGACTTTGTTTCGATCGAAAAAGCGTTTGGTTTGATGAGGAATCTGAATGATTCCTTGGAGTAATTGAATTGACGTGCCGTCACCGTAAACCATCGTAAGACTTCTTTGAGACTAGCTTCTAAGACACGAGCTCGTGTTTGTGGATCTTTTTCTCGACTGATGCCATACAAGGCACGAATCAATTTGACGGGAAGATGCGACTGAAGGGACGTCATGTTCACACTCTGTGAGACAGACGAAAAAGGGTTTGAGGTTTTTATAGATTTTTTGATGTGGAGTGAAATGAAGTCGAGGACGGAGACGTGTACAGGACAGGCCCTCCGTCTTGGCACCAGTGGTGAAACAAGTGGGTACGAAATCGCAAATCCTCGGGGGTCGTAGGTTTCAAATCTACGAGTAAATAGGCGTGTGGAGTTTGAGTGGCATCGTCGTACGCCTGAGTCAGCCAAGGCGTTCCTAACTGTTTGGCTAAGACTTGCACTTGCGATTTATCTCGAGGGCTTTTAAACAAGACCACGTAATGTGCATTGAGATTGATGGTGCGATGGGCTTTACTTTGTTGAAACAAATTTTGGGTGATGTAAACGACACTGGCATTACGGTGATGCCCTTTGCGCGTGAACCACAATTTAATTTCTTCTTCGTCTTCTCCTAACATGTCGTCGAAAATGACCAAATGGGTTTGACGGGAGTCAGAGACGATGCCGTCGTCTTCTTTAGGAATGCCTTCCACAAACACGATGGAATCGCCTTGACTTTCTCGCAAAAGGCTGTACGCCGATTGCCACTCTTTGTAACACCACACGATCCGTTGAGGGGGCCGATCGATCAAATGATGTTTATGTTCGATCAAACGTTTGACGAATTCGGTTTTGCCTGAACCGCTAGGTCCAGCAATGAGCATGTTAAAGGGATGACGAAGATACAAAGCCTCCCAACTGGCACGATCTAAGTGTTCGTCGATGACTTTGACAGTAGAGGAAGAGGGAGCAGAGACAGCAGAGGTAGCCATTGTGTGAGAAATGTCACTTGTGACACGAAAAACAAACAAGACAAGAGTTTATATACTTTTTCAGAACACGTTTATTGAATGTTTTTTTCAAACACGAATACGAAAGACAACAATACATAAAAGCCAAAGGCTTAAGTACAAGGATAAAAGGCACATGATAACCATGAACGTGGAATAAACACAAGTGTCTGTACAACATGTTTTGGGTAATGTTCTAACCAGTTCTATAGTAGGGGGTAAGGTCACACAAGTGTCCTCTCGAAAGGGTCTTTCAGGCCTGTCCACGACAGTCCTGTCCTGGGTGACGGGTTCTTCTGGCACCGTCACTAACACGGGTTGAAAAGTAACTTTTTCCTTGAACAACTCTCGTGCATACTGGGCCACTTCTTGGGTCCAAGCCTCAAAACCACATTCTTTCCAGGCACGGACATCTGTCCAATGGGGATGTAAGTCACAAGCTACACACACATCGTCATACACGTCTTGGGTAGCTAAAAGTTGACGAATCTTTTTTTCCTGTTGAGGTCGAGAAGTATCCAGATGAAACCGCAAGTCTTTGAGCAAAAGGAGTTTTTCGTGACCATTTAAGGCCATTGAGGTGGTAAGTACTGATCGTAAAGAGTCCACAAAGAATCGGCTGGTAAACGAAATCCCAGAAAACAAGTCACTAAGACACACACCACTTGTCGTCCCAAATTGAATGGATACAGTTCTTGTAACAATCGATGGTAATGATCCACGGTTTGAATATGGTCATTGAGTTCCTTCCACGGAATCTGTTGGATGACATACGACATAAGTCGTGGCATAGCAGCCTGTTTTTATAGTCTCTTTGTTTCGAAAAGAATACACGTACTTTCTAGCCAGTGATCTTCGTTCTCCAGTTGGGAATGTAAATCTTGCACACTGTAACCGAAACGTCAGAGTTCGATTAGAAGTTGCCTCTTCCGCTAAGTAGATTCCACGTAACAAATGTTGGTAATCCTTTACCTCGTCTTCCTCAAGGGGTTGCTCTAGGTGAATCTCGAAGTAACCAAAATGATCAACACGTGAATCATCGGGGGCCTGGAAGTATTGAACAAGGTCTGACCATTGAAACAATTTCTGACGAATCAGTTCTCTTATACCATTCAGGTACCAGTGGTTAAAGATCTGGTGACGTAACGGATGCAATTGTTCTTTACGTTTCACTTGTATTTTCACCAGCTCTCGGTAAATCCCTTCTCTCAACTCCTCAGGCAAGCCCAAAATGTTCTCTTGTAAAGTATCCATAAGTATATACACTGTTTTTGGAATCGTTGGGTGGTGACCAATAGCCTTGTTTACCTTTGTGCCTAATGTAATATCCACTCATAATCAGTCTTCTTGTACTTTGGAACATAGCATAATTTAAAAACGGACGAATCACTTTGAGTTTGCGTTTCACTTGTATTTTGATCAGTTCTCGGTAAATGCGTTCTCTCAACTCCACAGGCAAAGCACGAATGTTCTCTTGTAAAGTATCCATGAACAGATTATTATGGTAAGAAGTTGCTTCAATGTCTCGGTCCCACTAAGGGTAAGTAATGACAATTCGGTGACCATCGAGCATGTTCTACGTAGGCCGAATCTTGCGGTTCCCAGTGGTGAAGTGACACACCGCAACTGAAGCACTTGACTTTATCTCCTTCGCCCAAGTAGAAAAATCCGGCTCTGGCTAATTCTTCGGGGGTCGGTCCTCCCAGATACGTAGGCCATTTTCCTTTGAACGATTGAAAACGATTTTCAAAGTCTCAGTATTCCGACAAACGCACAGGGAACGAATATTCGTCTTTCACAGGTTCGTTTCGATGAGGGTTGAGTGACATGGGTAGGAGTTTGCTCAGGGCTGGATGACATCCGTAGGGGGGTAGACGTGAAGGTGAACATTCCCCTTTAAAACGAAACCCAGTAAAATGTCCAAGAGGACGAGCGGCATCACTTTCGCATCCCTCAGGTTTGACACGCACAGCATCCCTTTCCATGATAGGGGTAGGGACACTAAAGTTCCCATGATGCTTTACGGCATCGCTCAGGTCACAAGGTACAGCATCGTATCCATCGCAAGGCTCACAATCGCATTCCACTTCCGAAGCCTCACACTTGAATTGTGCCTTTCTAAACAACTTGTTCTGTGTTTCTCTGAAAGTATTCATCTTGTTCGCTCGGTCTTGGTAGTCCCAATGAACTATCGATCTTGACCATAGCCCCCTTTTTATGCTAGTCGCAATGCAGTCTCCAGCTTGTACATCTTTCCTTTTTTACGTTTTTTATGTCCTGTTCTGGAAGGCACCGTCTCTAAGGTACCGTCAACATTGTACCGTAGTGTGATGGGTGGAAAGGCCATAGAAAGGTAAGGACAGTGCGGAGACCATCGAGTATGTTCCAGAATAGCTGAATCTTTATAGATACATAGATCCATTCGTAACTTCAGTCCGCAAGAGAAACACTGTACCTCGTATCCCAATCCTGACTCAGGTCCCAAGTAGACAAATCCTGTTCTAGCTAAAACATGCGAAGAAGGTAATCTTTCCCTATCCGTAGGCCATTTCTGAAACGTGTCCAATCGACGGGCACAATCACAATAGTCAGGTAAGAAGACTGGAAAATGGTAGGGTTTGAACTTGGAGTTCTCATCGGGTTTCTCACTCGATTCTTGCTGTGGCGAAGTTATCTTTCTGGTGGGTGGCTATCCTCTTACAACCAATGTTTTATACCAACGTGTCCATACGGTAAGGTGAAATGATTGGGAAGTCGAACTCGCTTCTGGTACACGATTTGATAAACTTTTTCCAAAGGTCGACTGACGATGTGGTGAGTGGGTAAACGTACAATCTTGTTCGGTTGGTAAGTGGTCACTTTAAAGTTTCCATCCTCTCCCGATTGCAAGGCTTCTTTCAATACCCCAAAGTTGACCACTCGACTGGTACGATAATTCAGAGTCAGTCCTTGCACTTTGCACGTCGTGTGCACTTCTCCTTGTTTGTCCCGTTATTCGTAGCCGTAATTTTTGGGACCGCCACTGACGAAACTTAGAATCTTGTCGTCGGCATGCTCGTCTGTCCAGGCTCCTAAACGGTCTCCTTCGATGTTAGGGTGATGTTGAATCGGGTGATGGATGTAAATGCAACTGTCCGTGTCAAAGTACAGGACACGTTCTTCTAACAGTTCTAAAGCTTCGTACAATTTTAAGCGAGCATGGGCTGTCACGTAAGCCGCAATGATGACATTTCCAAAAGGGTCGTCTTGTACAAAGTCCAGATCTTCTTCGTAATTGACCAAGATCAAATTCTCTCGAACGACGTCCACGTGTTTCATGTATTTGGTTTTGTCGTGAATCATCTGGAAGTAGCGGGAAGGTTCTGTCAAATATTCCGTCTTGGGTAAACACGGTCGTTGTGCCATTTTACCCCACAAGCAATTTAACATCACTTTGGCAAACGATCGCCTGCTTTCGTTTTTCTGGATGTGGTCTAAAGTGATGCCTTCTTGTTCGTAGTATTTCTCTTTGAATTTTATTTGGTCTTCGGGAGTGTGACACCAGGAAGGATAGCCGCTGGCTTCTTGCTTCAGTTTCAAAAAGGCATCCACGTAGTCTGCGAAAATGCCTTTCTGAGTAGGGTCACCCTTGTGGTATTGTTGTGTCTTGGGAAAGTGGCAAATTTCGTACACTTCTAACAGTTGGTATCCCATGTCCATAGCTTTGAACAATTCTACGCTGACCCAGGTTCCCGTCAAGGCCCGTTCTTCCTGGCTGTGATGGCAAGGTTGGTCTTGGTTGCACGTTTTGGCACAAGTACGGCACAAGGGAAACATCAGTTTGCCTTGACAATGGTGAGGTAAGACGGGATGGTATAGGTTCGTGGGAGGCAAAACTTTGCACTTGATCAAGCCTTCGTATTGTCGAATGTTTTTCAGGTCGATGTGTTCCGTCAGCAATTGCGGGTGCCCTACAGGAAAGCGACAATATTTGCACACGTAGGGATACAGCGAACACACGTCCAAGTATTTGATTTCTTCTCCTTTCTCTTCGTCGGCTTGGTACAGCAAACAGGTGGCATTGGTCCTTCCTCCGTACAAACTATCCCTCGGGTTCAGCGGGTCCATGAACTGGTAACTTTCCACGAGGCGTTTAAACTCGGGATCGGTTTTCAAACGGTGATCGTACTCGTGTTCCCACATTTCCACCACTTGGTACCCTTGCTGTTCTAACTTTAGGCGCCGCTGACAAGTGTCCTGGTACAAGTCTTCCATGGTTCGTTGCAAAAACTGATTTTTGGTGCCACGGTCAGGGTAACAGACGGGACATCCGTGAAATAAGCAACCGTTAAACTCGTACACGATCTTGGGGTTTTCTAAGTCCCAGCCATCGACCGAATACGTTCCGATGGTCTTTTCACCCCCTCCGTTGCGGGCATGCTGAATCCACTTGTCTTCCTTGTCGCACAAGTAATGTAACCAACGTAGGGCTTTGAACGAGTATTGACGTTTGACAAAGTGGGTCGTTTGAGGACTGATGACAGCCACGGTCTTTTCAGGCATGAATCATTGTCGGTACACTAAGGAACACGCTTTGGCAATGGTGCAAGCTTCTTTCAAAGGATCGACCCCTCCGTGTTCCATGAACAGTTCTCGAAATTTTCCACAGCAACGCCGTAAAATGTCCACGTCGGAACGACAATACTTTAGCATTTCTTCCTGAAAGTCGAAAGGGTCCGAGGCGTGAGCCTGGTACCAAGCGTAGAAAGCTTCTCGTTGTTCGGTACGCATGTTGTCGGGGTCGAATTAGTGAGCCTCAGGTAAATGGGGTAGAACGGCGTGTTGATTGGCTTGGGTATTGAAAAAGTGTGGAAAGTACCCTTTAGCCATTTCTGTCATTCCAAACGTTTTAGGCATTCGACTCAAAGGCATGGCCAAATAGCTCATCGAATCTTTAAACTGTACTTGTCCCACTTGCATGAAAATGATTTTGGCTCCTTTCAAAGTCACTTTAGGACGTTCGGTGCCTTGTTCCGTATAGTACCTCAAAAGAAACTGTCCATCGTATCCGGAGAAATTGTGAGCCATCACCGTGGCATGACGATGACAATCTCCGTAAAGTTCGATGTCCTCTTGGCTCCACGTCTTGTCGATGGGGTCTAAGACCCATTGGGCAAAATCGGCTAACGTGTTCGGTCCCCGAAAGATTTTTTCACGCCCTCCAGGAATCTTGCTACAGTGAGGGCAATGACTGAAGATAGGTTCTTGAATGCACTTCTCGCACGCTCGATGAGCCACGCAGAAATTAGGAATGTGAATGCCGGTCTCTTGCATGCATTCGAAATCGAAAAAGATGAAATTGCCTTTCTTCTTGTGACCATCCTCTTTCTCTGGTGGGGGTTGGTATTTTTGCACGTAAATTGGTGTTCCAAGTCCACGATGTGGTGACAAATGTGACATTTTTTCTTTCCTCGACATACGTGTGCCTTGGTACTATTGGTACGTATGACTTGTTCACACGTAGGGCACAATCTCAGGAGTTGACAAGCACATTTCTGCTGTGAACCTTGTGTTTTCAGATGTTGTTGATAACAGGTAGGGCTGACAAACGTGCGCAGACAAGTTGAACAAGGCACTGGTTCTTCTCTTAGACAGGGTGAAGAGGTCAACCATCCTGAGCATTTCGATCCACAATGCTTGTGTTGCTCTCGATTATTATAACCATGGTCACATTTCTCACAGTAATAACCGTATCCCAGGAATCCGGTGATACTGGTAATGGTATCGAAATGGTCATCGTGATGATAAACATGAATGTATTTTCCGTCCTTAAAATCTTGCCCTCAAAACAACAGAGACCCGCGCACTTCTTGAGGGTGCACTTTCAAAGTGTATCGTGGAGCTAGGGCATTTTGCAATTTTTGCATCTCAGGAATGCCACAGGGTGTGTCTTTGGACATGCCAGCTTGTCGTAACAGGAGTTCTGCTTCACTTCGTTGTTTGGCTCGGTCCGATTGTCGAATGTTCTCCCAGTCTCTTTTCCATTCTGCCGTGTCGTTCTTGTTGACATAGGTTCGTCCCACCACGATGGCACGGGCTAAACACATCTGGTCATGAGGATTGTGAATTTGGACAAGGCTACGCTTAATTCTGCGAAGGTCGTTCACCAATAACATCTTTTTGCGTCCGGTCCCTTGAGGAGGAGAGACGTGGGTCATGTCCAATGTGGCTTTTCCATCGGTGATGTCAAACTGGTCATTAGATTGTTGCACGTGTTGAATCTTGTCCATGACTTTGGAAGCGGTCAGTTCTGCAGGGGTGCTAAACTCGATCCAAACAGGGGATTTCAAACCGTCGTGTTGTATGGAAAGTCTCAAGCGATCGTCTTCTTTGGGTTGACATTGTCGCTTGAGTGAAGTGAGCAGAGAATCCCACACTCCGGTGATGAACCCTTCTGCTTTCTCTAACGGTACTTCGGACTTGAAATCTTTAAACTTCACCGTGTATTTGTAAGCCGTGGTTCTAAATTTTCTAGAGGAGCGCTTTTCCGTCTCTCGAATGGAATAGTATTTTTCAGGGTTGACTAAGGGTGGTGAAATTGGTTTAGAGGTTTCAAATTCTGGTTCACTCATGTCCTCTTCAAAATCACTGGCATGAATTTGTGCCAAGATTTCAGCCCTGGTTCGAGGCGATAGATCACGTTTCTGCCTCTTACTTTCTTCTTCTTTCTTCTCGAATGAATTAGATCGTTTCATCTTGAAAGCAAAAAGTCAAATGACTCAAGTTCAAACACCATGAGCTTCTTTATAGTCTTTATAGTCATAGCAGACCAGCGTATATAAAAGGGTGTGTGTCTTGTCCTTTCACTATTCATTTCACTCTCAAGCCGAGCACAACGATAGAAGAGACTAACCAGATGGAACGTTTCGTCAGAGCTTTGCGAGGGGTCATTAGAAAATTCTCTTCAGACCAGCCTACGGACTACTCTCCTTCCTTTAGAGATAAAAGTCAAGATACTTGCTATATCTGTCAGAAGAAAGGGCATTGGTCTTCAGAGTGTCCAGACCGTGAAAAAAGAACAAAAACAGGGACTAAAAAAGACAAAAGTCAAGATACCTGTTATTATTGTAAAGAAAAAGGACATTGGTCTCCAGATTGCCCAAAAAAGAAACAAGAGGAGTCAGAAGAAAAGAGGGATTCTTCAGAAGAAGAGAGGGATTCTTCGAAAGAAGAGAGGGATTCTTCGAAAGAAGAGAGGGATTCTTTAGAGGAAGAAGAGGAAGAAAAAAGACAATTGTATTTACAAGAGGCAAAGAAACAGGAGAAGAAGAAAAGAATAAGGGAAGAAAATGAGGAAAAGACGGTGAAGAAATTCAAAAAACAGAGAGACTAAACAAGGAGAAAGAAGAAGTCAATGAACTTTTTATTAAAGTGTTGTGTTGTGAATTGTGAACTGGATTGTAAAAAATGGATAAAAGAATAAATTAATGATATAAGGTAAGAGTCTTTTAGTTATGATTTTAAAATAAGAACGTACACTCACGCACTCATACACAGACACGTACTATAAGGTAAAATGGGTGGGGTTTTTTTGAGTTATTGGCAAATTGAAATTGTATTTCTTTTCGAGAAATGTGGGTGGCCCTAAAAAGAGCCTTTTTCTCTTTATGATATAGGGGTAAGTTTAAGCAATCAACTTTAACTGCCTTATGCCTTTGCCACGGCCAAGGCCTACTTCTGGATTGCGTAATGTTGATGATGATGATGATAATGATTGGGTTGAAATCACTAAGGGTGGTACGGTAGGCTTAGTCACAGGGTTGACGTGTTTAGCTCGGGAAGGTCGTATTGTCTTCGGTCGTGATAAAGAAGTCTGATACATTTGTTTGAGACCTCTTAACTCCGCTAAAATGTCCAACAGTTTGATTTTCACCCTCTTGTTTCTTTGCTGCTACTTCTTCTTGCTGTTGTTGCTGTTGTTTTTTTCTTACCTCTTTTTCTTGTTGCTGTTGCTGTAGGAGAAAAGCCTGTTCCGCTTCCTTTTGTCGTTGTATAAATTTCTCCAATTCTTCTTTCTGTCTCTGTCTAAAATTCTCCACTTGCGGTAATGAAGAAGGTAACGAAGGTTCCGGAACAAATTCTTGCGAGGAGAGAAAATCCACAAAATCCCAATTCACCTCTTCTGAAAGTAAGTCCGGGTTCCCTTGGGCGGTCTCCGCTGCTGGTGCACCCCATTGGATCGCTTTCTGAGTTTCCGTCATGTTGAATCACTGTCGCATAGATTGACTGCACACAAGCGCTAGCAGATCTATATTGACTACGTGACGTCACAGACTGCTCTCTTCGGATTGGATGCGGCTGGCTGAACTTTGTAACGCGTGTTCGGATTGGTGAATGAACTCAATCCGTTTCAATCCTACCTCTGCCTATAAATAAGCGCAGTTCAGTGCATTGATTCACCTGTTTCTCGGAGCCTCAAGATGTGGACCGACGTTCAATCTTCAACCCTTGTGTCAACAATGATGTTCAGAACGGACATGCTCATGTATGTCCGGTCCAAGTGGACTGTTGTTGATAGGACAGATACAAGTCTTTGGATGAGGAGAGTTTATATAGAAAGACAAGGATGTCTCAAGAGGGTACTTGTGTATGGACCGGCAGTTAGAAGGAGTTTAAGAAGAAGAAGAAGAAGATGTGACAGATGCCATCTATGTTAATATTAATATTAACATAAACCCAAAGGCCCTTTTCAGGGCCAGCATATTTCTCGAAAAGAGATAGCCTTTCCATTGCCTACCCCTTTTTTTATTTTTTAGAGATAGAGACCCTCCCTGTTTCAATTTTACATAGACCCTATACAGTCCCAGGGGTTTTTGGCCATGTTAAATTTACATAGACCCTATATTGTCCCAAGGGTATTTGGCCATGTTAATTCCCATAGACCCTATATTGTCCCACGATTTTTCTCCATGTTAAATTTACATAGACCCTATATTGTCCCAAGGGTATTTTTAATGATAAGTCCCATAGACCCTATAGGATCCCCATTCACTACTGCTATGACAAGTAAACTCGCTATGACAAGTAAACTCGCTATGACAAGTAAACTCGCTTTGACAAGTAAACTCGCACTCGCTATGACAAGTAAACTCGCTATGACAAATAAACTCGCTATGACAAGTAAACTCGCTTTGACAAGTAAACTCGCTATGACAAGTAAATTCGCTATAACAAGTAAACTCACCAAAACAAATAAACTCTTACACACAATAATTAAAACTATTGACTCTGACATATAAAACTTGCGAGAGGACCTTGTATGTATGTATGTATGTATGTATGTATGTATGTATGTATGTATGCATGAATATATGAATGTACGTACGTACGTACGTATGTATGTATGTACATACCTATATATGTATGTATTTATCCATGTATGTATGTATGTATGTTATATAAAGACAACATTCCAATTACAGTATCTGAAAGAGTCTCCTCTCACAAAGAAAACGTATATATGCTGACACTTGACACAGAAGTCATACCCTTTTGAGATTGTAGTTAATGAAGCAGTTACTGATTTGTACTTAATGATATTTGAAATCTGTGTAAACGGTGAATAAAGAGCATTCTTTAGGATGTTAAATGGTCCATGTAATTATGATCATTATCATTGCTATGTCTTTGTCCTTGCACAGGGCCGCCAGTTGGTGGAGTTAAGCAGTGCTGTCCTATGTCAGTAACATAAAGAAAAAGCGTCAGGTTCATTTGTGCCTCTCAGTGTACTTCAGTGGCATATAGTCAATAGAAAATTTTGATATTTTCAATCTCACTGAAAATCGCTTTTTCAAAAATCAATCACTTATATAGATTTCATTGCTGTAAGTCTAATTAATTAACCTAAGATAAATACAGCCATTTAAAATTTCACAAATTGATAAACGTAAATAAAAACATAGAAACATAGACATGATTCATATTCGTCATATTACACTAAAAACGAAATACAAAAATACGCATTATAACGTATGTTGAACAAGAATTTACAGTCGATTCATTAGTTCAAACACGACCGAGGACTAGGTTGCTTGGTCTCAGTCATGATGCAGTATGGAATCAAATCTGGATTAAGAGTATGAGACGTTGTTTTGGGGTTTAACGACATGTTTTTAGCGCATGATAGGCTATTTGTAATATTGAAAAACTTTCGGTTAGCTAAAGGGTCGGTATATTATTTGTTGTGATTTAGAATTTGTCATAATATTAAGGAGCCTTGGGTGTGATTATGGCACACGGACGGTGGAGCCTCATCGACTAAGGTGAGGTTCGAGGACAACACCCAAGGTGAACCAGAGTGTTTGGTAGGATCCTAGACAAGAAAGCAGAACATTATATTTGATTAGAGTTGTGTTTGTACCTCCAACAAATGCATGAGACATGATCAATAGTTTACAGTATTACATATTACATTAATGCATTTTACCATGAGCTGGTTTACGTGGCAAAATTATTGTATTGAGAATTAAGATAAATCAAATGAAAACCTATGATGTTTCAAAGAGGATGATGAAAGCTACTTTCAATCAAAAAACGCATCTTACAATCATGAGGTAGTAGTATGAAATCAAAACTGTAGAAAAAGCAAATGGGTCAGGCATATATCGAATCACGCTAAGAGCTTGCTTCATTAAGTTAGTTGCAATTTTGTTCCACAATCATTGATCATAAGAAAAGTATTTGTACCCTGTTTCAAATAAAAAGTATTCTTGCCTACTTAATGGGATAGTTAGCCCAGAGAGGACAGAAACACATGGCTTCCCCTAGAAAGTCCGTTCTTTTGGTTTAGGTGGCAGGGCAGAAAACCTCACTCCTAGTTGTGAAGACAGATGACTAGACTTTTTAGCTAAGGTAGGCAGAACATCGTAGAGACGAACGATATGAGAAGTGCAAAATACTCGACTGACCACATGCTGATATTCTAAAATTTAATGTTCAGATTTAGCATAGCAGATTAACACAAGAAATAAAAGTAGCCCAAATGCTTAATGTCTCCAAATTAAAACAGGAGAATGGTAAATATTTGTCGAATATTGGCGTAGACAAGTAGATACAATTAAATGAACTCAGAGAATGTCGGAGAAAACTGGGAATTTTAAGGTGTCTCTGTATACTCAGCTGCATCCGAAACGATCGGACCTGACATACATACCGCTCCGGTGGCCTAGTAGTTAGAGCTTCCGCCTAGGATGCGGGAGATCGTGGGTTCGATCCCAGGCAGAGTCATACCAAAGACTTACAAAAATGATACTAACAGCTGCCTCCATTGGCGCTCAGCGTTAAAGAGGTTAGTGTTAGGACTGGTCTGCCTGGTGTCAGGATAATGTGACTGGGTGGGACATCATGTTACATGTCTGCAGCATGATACCCCAGTACTTGACATCACTATAAACTGCCACACTGCAGACATCGTAGCGATATGACTGAAAAATTGTTAAAGCTACGTTAAAAATTCAAAATAAAACACACACACACACGCACACACACACACACCTGACATACATAGACATCATACCTTATTTGCACATACTTCTGAATGAGAAACGTCGGCTACACAGTGATGTGTAGAAACATGCACTTCATCATCTAAGAAGGACAACATCAAGATGACTGTCTAATGCAAACACCGAGAGTTGCAAAGCTCATGGTTCAGCAGTAAGGGAGACGAAATTCAATCCTACGAATAAACGAATGAATGAAGAACTCTTATGATACGCTGAAAACAATAATCAGGAATATCAACAATACTGAATGCTGAGTACACAACACCGTTTACTGATAAGGAATAAGAAAAAGATACATCAATCATGGTCAAACACATCAATAACATCCTCAGTCATGGAGGAGGCAAATATATCAACTGCCGAAAATGGAAATCATTATATACCTTGATGATCATCAGACACAGACTATGTACTATTTCTCTTCAACGTTTGATAATTTTTGTCTCACAATAAGAATTAATAACAGCATACCATCACAGTAAATGTTCAAACCCTGCTGGCTGTCATTAGGGTCACTTATCTCACACTGATAAGAGCACACTGCCACGTACATTCCACTTCGATGATGAAACCATCGCCAGAGTTGATAAGAGAAGTGAAGACTTCTCGCAATTGCGTGGGAGAGCAGAGAAGCAAAGCAGCCCTTGATGTATTCTTGCGAAACAGGAAGAGAGTACATACACTATGCCAAGAAGATTAACCATTATCGCATGAGACACATACAAGCATTCCAAGCATCCACACTTTGCTGATGAAATCGCAGCGGAGATTTCAGAAGAGCGGCTACGAAAAAGATATCCGACAAGCTGAAAAGAAAAAAGCCATCTAAGGGTGGTCAGAAGAAACGCTTGAAAGATTCTCTGATCTTATCCTTCAAAGACTTTAACATTGATCCGGAGTCATGGGAAGGTCTTGCCCAGGATTGCTACATCTGGGGCAATCTGTTCTATACCGGAGCTACAGACTCGGAATTGAGGTGAAATATAGGGGCAGTGCAGAATCACAATCAGCCAGATCAGCCACTTACGTACTCACAGAAACCAAACCAGTTTGCAATATCTTACTCGTCTTTAAGTTCGAAGAACGAACAACAACAAAACTTGCTGTTCTACCAGTGGCTGGAACTATTGGAACATATATTCCGATTAACGGCCAATGGATACCCAACTTACTAAGGTCTGGTAAAAGCTTGCCCGCATCAGTGAGTCTCACCGGATTAGGAACTGGCTTGGGGTGATAAATATGTTTGGTCTAAGAAATTGTACTTTCCCGCTTTTGCTCTTTATAACCACGATAATATCTACTCGTCTGTTATGTGCCAAGAAAACGCTACACACTTACCAAAGGTGTGCTTGTTCTGATGCACATCTGTCATTTATTGGTTGTAAACAATGCCGTCAAGTGCTTCGAGCAGCTACATTTAACTCTGGCCGTTCAGACAGAACCACCACACCAAAATGCTCAAATTAGTCTCTCACAGGTAGTCGCACCGCGGCCGCATTGAACAAAATGTACTTCCTGTTGATTCAGATGCCTACATTGTAAGGTTATAAGCATTCAACGCGTTGGATAACATGGTCAATATCATGTGTGATTAATACATGGCCTACACCGACAAAATATTGAGTCAGGTGCCATTATTAAACATTGTGTCATGGATGACATTCAACTATAGGTGGAGATCGGACCTTAGCACAGTCCCAATCGATGGTCATGGTGATCTGCTTTGATGACAACAAGGCCTGAACTTTGAAGCGCTACAGTAACGTCATGCAGTTGTTCAAGAACTTAGCAGCGAGATCAAGCCTTACGTTCCACTGAGCCATATTCTCAATGTTCTGGCCTTGTTTAGCCACTATCGATTTAAGCCCATATTCTTATCGAAGTCTACGCGCACATCATGGCGAATTTGTCCGACCTCCTGGATTACATAGTTTCAGCCACAAAGCAAAGGAATATTCACATCTACTCCACTCATTTCTCGAAGTCGAGAAAAAATCTCTTGTTTTTCCATTTGGAAAGATCTCGTCCACGGCAATACACAATACGCCCGAGAGTGGGGCGTTTCCTAGACCACGGTTAGTGAGATTGTGTCCCGCTGCAGCGTGTCGCATAACATGTCGAAGATTCTAGCTGAAATCTACAATAGCGACCTCTCGAACCAAGATCAAAAACGAGCACGTAGTGCAAGATCTCGATGTACACGTAGACCAGTACTACGACTACGCGAACTTGTCACGATCTTCTTGCTCCAGCTGGAAGAAGACTCCATGAAAAATCACTCTAGCGTCGTTGTTCTCAACGACCTAGTCAAGACCTGCCAGGACCACAAGTCCCCTAGGTTGACTGTACACAGAACAGTAATCCTGCAAAGCGAGGCCGATTGCGACCACACATAACATCTACTAAAATACCAACTCGTAGGAAATTTGGTCGGGGCTAGGCGTATAAAAGTCTTGAAGGGTAGTTTAGGGTTCTAAAGGTGTCTGCTGTTTATCACCAGGCAACCAAAATTATAGCAACTGAGGATGGCTTTGTTTTCAGCTTCACTAATATAACTGACAGTTTAATTTAATGTATGATATGGGCCAGAATGATTACCTGCTAAAACAACACATCCTTTGTTGCCATGGCTAGCCAAATATTGAGGGTCAACATCGCAGTATCATGGAGCCGAACTCAAATAGGCATTTCCTGTATATTCGTGATCCTTTTGCTGATATGTGTGTAGTCTATAAACAGCAGCAAGTTTACGGCCAATTAGTAGGCCGTGTCTACAAGGCTTTTAATCTTTACTGGAAATTACGTAATTACATGTGTGTTTGCACTTGTGCGGTAATGTATTCATATGGCTAATTCATGACAAAAGGATCGTTCTGTTCGTTTAATCATTAATGTGTGTGCTTAGAATGTCGTGACCTTCTGTTTTGTCGCATGAAAACAAACCCACAACAACAAGGACGAGAATAGCCCAAACTGTTTTTGAGTAGTCCTGTTTCGTAGGCGCCGTCACGCTTGATGCATAGAAGGTCGCATCTTCCTGGTGGGCCTGCTGCGAGCAGCTTCTGTACATTACACTCTTAGGTAGCAATGTCTGGAGCGAGATGTTCTTTGGCATAACCAGGTTCTGGAGTAGCTACTTCTGCTTGGCCTTGCAAACAGTAGCGTCTAGCTCTCCGGCCGCAATTCTTTTTAATCTTTGGCTTGTTGGTAGCAGTAATCCGCTTCGGACTGCTTCTACGAATATAATTGAGTTTGGCGAACTACTTAGTAGGATATGTGTGGGTAGTGGGCACTGGTGTTCAAATTGGCAGTGCCTGACGGTAGTCAGTGTCACTCAGAGCCTGATAAAGTGTGTTTAGTTGGTAGCCACAAGCCTACGCGATATTTAGCTACAACAGGTACACAATATTTAGAAACAACAGGTACACGATATTTAGAAACAACAGTTACGTTCATTTTAAACAAATTGCAATGTTTCTTCAAAAGTTTCAAAATTAAGAATGATACAGATTTATGTCAAACGTGGCCGTTCCTATGGTCGGTTCTAAAACAACCATATCGTATTATGATTCAACAACTGTTTTAAATATAATTTTGTTCTCTATAAGTTCTGTATGTGATCTTGTGAACTCGTCTTAGATTGACCGTGCAAAATGCACAAGATCTTCCAGTTTACAAACTTGTGTATTTACCTACATCATATGCCATGTTGCACATTTCCAAAAACCACTGAATTCAATACAGCATAGGCTTGTGTTATTATATATGTTGTGTAAAAAATAAAAGCATGTTAGTGTTGAGCTTGGTATTGTCTGAAACGGCACCAGAGTATACCATGTTTCATTGACTGGCAGGTAATTTAATTTAAAACAATGAATAAAACTGAGTGTTTCTGTATGTCAGTGTCCAAAACATATCCACATTAAATATTAAAATAAAGACGGTATTTATACAAAAGCAACCTATTTTAGACGAATATTTTCACAATAGAGGAATGCTGATTTTATTCGTTATTATTCTCGTTCGAAAGGTTATTGATCAACACCAGTGGGTAAAGCATCTAGCGAAGACTTTTAACTGCTGCATTATAAGAGAAAAAAAATATGTGCTCGTCTACATAAGCATATAATCTACAGCACAGCGAAATTGGAAAATGATGCATTAAAATAGAACATGTACACATCTGTTACAAAGATTTTTAAAAATATTTTTCTCAGCTCTCCATCTCTCCCCCTCTCCCAGGCTTTGGGAAGCTGATGAAAAGTATAGAATTAATAGATAAATGAAGCAAATTGCTACGATAATATCTCATTTAAAACGTCTGTTTTCAGTATTGAAGGAATCGTTAATAGATCAACCGCACACTTGTACAGCGCATTGTCATATCAGCGGTAGCACACGAACCTATTTCGGGAAGCACAGAGAACATCATAATCGTAAATTGTTCACATTTATATTACCAAATTGCCCACTGAATGTAAATAATGCGATGAATCAAATAAAATTTTACCACGACAGCGTATTCGTTCAATCAGAACATTTTTCTTATAAATTTTATATTTATTTCTTAAGGGTATTCTTTTTTTTTGTCTTGATTCCATGTCAAACAAAAACATATCTAGCTAATCCTCTTATTTTCCTGAGGAGTTGATACCATGTCACATAAAGATCTATCAAGTTGACCCCTCGTATTTTTCTTTGGAGTTGATACCATGTCACATAAAGACCTATCAAGTTGACCCCTCGTATTTTACTTAGGAGTTGATACCATATCACATAAAGACCTATCAAGTTGACCCCTTGTATTTTTCGAAGAGATATAGCTAATCCAGTTTTTGTCTAATTTTAATCATTTTAGAAAATCACATAGTTTTGTCTGTATGTGGTCAGATATCAAAATGACATCTACGGATAGCTTGATAAGTATAACAACCAGATTGCTTAATAAGTGTAATAACCAGATTGCTTAATAAGTGTAATAACTAGAATGCTTAATAAGTGTAATAACCAGATTGCTTAACAAGTATAATAACCAGATTGCTTAATAAGAGTAATAACTAGAATGCTTTACAAGTGTAATAACCAGATTGCTTAATAAGTGTAATAACTAGAATGCCTAATAAGTGTAATAACCAGATTGCTTAATAAGTGTAATAACCAGATTGCTTAATAAGTGTAATAACCAGATTGTTTAATAAGAGTAATAACCAGATTGCTTTACAAGTGTAATAACCATATTGCTTAATAAGTGTAATAACCAGATTGCTTAACAAGTATAATAACCAGATTGCTTAATAAGAGTAATAACTAGAATGCTTTACAAGTGTAATAACCAGATTGCTTAATAAGTGTAATAACTAGAATGCTTAATAAGTGTAATAACCAGATTGCTTAATAAGTGTAATAACCAGATTGCTTAATAAATGTAATAACCAGATTGCTTTACAAGTGTAATAACCAGATTGCTTAATAAGTGTAATAACCAGATTGCTTTACAAGTGTAATAACCAGATTGCTTAATAAGAGTAATAACCAGCTGCGAGGATAATATATTTTATTATTCTGTCGATAGCACGCTGCGTAAGAACAACGCATTTCCAATTGTCATAACTGAAGGCTACAAAGCCCAGTGTCATAACGAATACAACTTATTTCCGTCTACCCGTTGCTTTCACGAACTCAGCCACATTTCATATTCCTATTGTAATACCACACAGGTTCACAGCGTCATATATATAAAGAGTGATGAAGGGAAAACGACAAACCTGACTTTATCAAAGCTGGGACTTATACAATGAATACAATTCCTGAAACGTGTTGAACGTTCTCTACAGATTATGTTGATAGCTTGGAGGAAAACATAAAAATGACACTTTTACATATTATGCTTGTAAATATAAACTGCATTTAATATATTTTCCTAATTTAAAAAATTACGTCTGAGTATGTGTGTGTATGTGTCTTGGTGGGAAGTTTGTGGTGTTCGTATTCTATTCCCTAACCCTTTACCCTTAAATGTAATACGTATAAGCAAAGTGGAAAGGAAATCATTACTTTTCATTGATAATATGAGTAGTCCTTTTACAAATCAAAATATCAATCGAATATTAGGAATTTCGTCAGAACACACATAAGATCAGTAACATATTATATCCTTAACATTATTTTTAGATGGAAAATACTTCTGGTTGAAAGTATGATTTTTTTAAAGCCTGTTTTAATATTGTATAAACATGTTTCACTGTTTATTACTAATAAGACATAAAAAGCACACTACGTCACATTAAATTCAGTATCTCATAGCATTATGGCACGCTGGTTTCGTGTGACGTCATAATGGTAATTTAATTAAAGGTTGGTTATTTTAAAGAGGATATCCTTAGACTATGCATATCTCGTTCTTGCAGACGGAACAAGACTATTACTGCACGTTCGCTAAATTGGACTTGTTTAAAGAATTTCTGATAAAATTATTCGAACAGGATGTACTTCCACTGGGTAATCTGCTTACAAAATATATATAATTTTCTCATTTAAAAACAAACAAACAAAAACAAAAATAAATTTAAGAAAAATTAATAAATGCCCCCCCCCCCCCCCCGCAACACCATTATAACACAGATAGCTGCCTAACTGCTAAAATTATTGCTGTGAAAGAAATTTTCCGATATTGTTCCAGAAGACATGACTTGGAGTTAACCAACCGTAAAACAAAATTTATAATCGTGGTATTTAATTAACTAATTAACAAAGAAGCGTAAAAAACACATGCAAATTGATTAGTCATACTAGTTTTAAAATATAACGTCATCAAAGACCAATTAAACTCGTATTTAATTAAATATGTATTTACATTCATACAATTCATGTCGATTTGCGATCGTTTTAGATCCACTTCTTATTCTTGTCCTAGCTCATATCGTATTTGTTTTACAGAGATATCCGATATTTTTCTCATACAGATTTTCTATTGGTAGTTTAGACGATGTGCGGTAAGATACCAAAAGACAAAAGCAACATGCGTGATGAGTGTCAATTACCCTTATATGATAAGGAAACACTAGTGCTTCTGATAGCATCAAAATAAGATTGCGTGCAGTGTTAATAACATTACACCCTTTGACAACCAGTATAAATTGCGATCATACACAATTTAGTGACAATCAAACTTATCTTGCCCGATGATGCTCTTTTGCAATGTGTATTATTAAAAGAGTTGTCGGTTAATGAAGTATAAAATTATTTACTTGTACATACTAAAGTATATTGTGCAATGATTTCCCGTTGAGATCAAATGTACCCAGAATAAATCTTTACGTATTTCTCTGTTTTGATTCACACCACGGTGTTTGAGCCTCTTTGATATGTTTCTATGGGTAGGGACTGCCCCAAGGGCAAGTCTTAGTCTGGAATGGGCGTCTGTCTTTTCATACAGAGCAATTATGTACACGGATATAGGGTGGGGAAATCCATAGTTTTCAAGCTATGGATCCTCGACAGTGTCATCCATAGATTTATACTTGCATGATTAGTACACACACACACACACACACACACACACACACACACACACACACACACACACACACACACACACACATATATATATATATATATATATATATATATATATATATATATATATATATATATATATATATATATATATATATATATATATATATATATATATATATATATATATATATATATATATACATATATATATAGAGAGAGAGAGAGAGAGATGTTGTAATGTGTAGATCTGAATCATTTCCAAATTATAATGTTATAGCACAGGGCTAAGTCTCTCGTAGGAGATGGCCCGTATGGTCAATATTGGTTGTATAAATCTGTATTTTCATGATCTTGTAATTGTATATATAATTACATTATGGGAATTTTAATAGCTTCTATATCCCTGACGGTACTGAAAGGCCCACGGTCTTCACCCAGGGATGGGTGGTGCCAGACTGACATATGTTGATACTCGAGCCATTGATCACACATGTGATTTCTCAGATGTTAAGACACAATAGTCTTGAACTAAGTAACAGAAAAGAGTGAAACAACAGTTTCTCCTAAATTCAACAAACAATTTATTTCTCCATAAAAAAAGTGAAAATTTAAAATGAACGTACGGTACTGTGAATAAAATCCATGATAGTTATAAATTTGTAAAACCCAAATGTGTAAAGTTCCAGTTAAATTGCGATGGTATTCCAAACACGTTCTTATATCGAATATTATAAACGTGCCTGTTGTCTAGAACGTCTTAGTGTACCCATGGCCTGGAATCTGGCGATGTGCTGACAGTCCTTTGATGTATCAAAATAATGCAAAAATAATCTTGTCTGAATTTATTATAATTCCAAATTAATCTTCGAGTCAAATAATATTATTGATGAACACGTTGTATTTCCAGTGAACAATGACAAATAATTCCACCCAAATCAAATCTGAACAGAATAAGACTTATTCTACTTCAAGATGTTAAGACAAGAATGTGTAATTTCACAAGTAAACAACATTATATAAAAAACTAAGACACAAAAACAGAACCAAAATGAGGGTTACAATTTCATTTCTAGAACATTCTAAGTTGTCAACAAGACAATATCTCTTACTAAATCTATTACTAAAATATAACAAAGAACGAGCAAAAGTTAAGTACAACATGTCTTTCCATGGTATAATTCCAATGTCCTAGACTCAGATTAAGATAAGCATATTTACTTCCGTTGATAATGATCCTAATATTTAATTTATTCTCACGGAGAAATATTAGCTATTTATTATGTTGTTTGCAAAATCAAAATAGAGTAAGCTTTATTTTGGACAAGGTCAAGTAGAAACTACAAATGTACATTATATATAATTATTAACAAAACCAAACAAATAATACAAATTAAATATACATATCACAGATAAGTGAACTATAAAACAAATAAGTCATTGAGATCATTTATATCCCCTAGCTCTATCACCAGGGGCGTGATAACAGTTTCAAATTTGTTGGAACAATCTATACCATTATTAGACCATTAAACGGCCTATGCTAAGTTCAAAGACATCACACACATACGCACACCCGTACATACAAACGTACGCACTGTATCACAATAGATAATTATGTTTCCCTATAAAGAACTTTATCCAACTATTCCCTTTTTTGGATTAAATGCACTATTATTCCGCATATCAAAGGCTGTTTCCAAGCAGCACCATACATGTCACTCATTTCCTTTTAAGGAACGAATACAGTGTCCTCTAAGTACCGAACCTCTTCAAAATCTAATTAACCAGAGAGTATTTTTTCTCTCTGAATAATGCAACTATATAATAAAAATAAAAATTGATCAAGAATATCTAGGGACACAAGTAAATGCTGATAGGATATTTATATTGTTCCCACATTCATGTTCAAGTCGCACTATTTCATCAATTTGCCATGTTATTTATGATTATTCGTGTCTGTAAGTGTCTATATTCACAAAGACTTCATTTATTAAGAAGTAATTGTCTTTGAGTATGTCTTTAGTCACAACGTGTCCATTGTAAGACCAGATGGAAGTATTTAAAGATCAAAGAATACATGGATTAATAATAAAAATAACTGTCTGCGTGATAGACTCTTACAAATAGTTATAACTGTATGTCTGATAGAAAATAATTTTTTTTATATCTTTTCCGATATCATAGAAATCAATCTTCATGAAACATTTATCCCTTTTACTCCTTTAAATAGGGTACTATGCTCTTCTAGAAGGTACAGTGGTCAGGATGTATTGATACAATGAACCTAAAGTATCTATGAAAGTAAAACAAACATACAGTTTGAAATGACACTATCAAGAGGAATTTAGTTGGTTCTAAAGTCGTTCGCTTTTAGCAAGGGATTAGATATTATTTTTTAGCCGAGTTTATACAATGATGTCCTGTTCACTGATAAGGGGTTAGCAACCGAATCCTTTATATCACAAAAACAGTTGCAAAGTTCCTGCAAACTCCGTACCTGTTTATGGAATTGTGGTGATCTAACATTTCCATCCATTTGATGAACTAGACTGTGACCAAAGTGATTGAAGTTTATGATGTACATAAGCTCTAAAAGGAAAAAGAAAATCAGTTTGTATTTTTTTTTAATTTAAAGTCCGTCACTTTCAAATGGGATTTTACTGAAATCTATCTTTAATTATTTTATTTCCACATGCACATCATCGTATAAAGAATTGCACAGGTTACTGGTTTTTCACAAGATTATTTGTAAAATAGGTATTCCTACGTACTGGTGCAATGTATTATCTCATATAGGACACATACATTTACATATTGTCAAACCATTCTAAATGATATTTGGTTTAAAATTAGTAGCCTGACACTTCTGTTACCACTATTGTATATGCCGGTTACTCAGATTATACACTTAAGTAATCGAAGTTAATATGTGTATGCAATTAGTATTTATTTCACATGAAATACATTAAACTAAAAACTTATTAACGTTAATGGAAAGCTGTTGTTACCGCTTTATTTTCGTGAACTAAGTAATTGCAAGAAGCAAAATCAACAAATTTAGTAAAACTTAACAAATAATCTAATTATCAATTTTATAAATGAAAATGGGAGAGGAACTTACAATATTATGAAGCGAATCCTAAATAATCGTAATAAAATTCCATTAAGGACCAAAATAATGAAAATTTCCGTATAAATTTCAAACCCGGAAATGTACTGGTCCGCCATAAATTGTGACGCTGTCAAGATGGCGTTTTCCAGAACTCCTTTGAATAATGTATAACATTTCCAGATTAATATTATAGTCCAAAATAATAGCATTTTGTATTTCCATTAGACAGTTCAAACAAATGTTTTCCTCTCGAATAATATCTATGTACAGCATAGAATACGTCTGAGGACTTTACATACTAAACAGCTATTTAAATATCCTATGTAGCTTTACAGACCCTAGTCACGTAGGCGAAATCTAAGATAATCTGTACAGCTTACAGCCATGAATAAAAATTACAAACATTAAATAAAATTATGTACCAGGAGTATAAATAGTGTTGATATACATAACACTGTTACAACTGTGTAGCAGAAAGGTAAAATGCATCGAATATGTTTCCAAACTACAATGCAGTTCTAAACTGGGCGTATGAACTCAGATTGGCGCAAACAAAAGAACATATTAAAATCCAAACAAAATGGCTATAATTATCGTTATAGATATGAGCGGTTTTGAACCTTAAACGTTTATTTCTAATGGCCCTAAACAAACCAAAATAATAAAAAATTTGATGATGTAAAAACTTTAAATGATGCCTATCGTAGAACCGTTTGATAGAGCAGTAACAACGTCACATTCATCTCAAAATACAAAATGCAAGTGGTAAATGAATTGCTGCGACAAATGCCAGGAAGAGAGGTCCCTTGACAAGATGAAAAATATCAATACATTTTTACAGAAGTATATGCAGTGTTCTAATTTGATGAAATCAACAGTATGGTAATGGAAGAAAGGTTTGAATACACAACGACAAAAGAACAACTTGAGAAAACAGTAAGATTGGTTAAAAGTCACAAGAAAACATAAAATCATAATAACTTTGTACTGAATATACAGTATTGTACCAAATGACTAAATTACTTCATTCTGAACATCCAAGCACTGGAAGAAACAAAGCAAGTGAAAATAAAGAGAAAGAGAAACAACACCCCCAAAACAAAATGAAATAAAATTAAAAAAGCGAAAGAAAGAAAATACAGAAGTTAAACAAATCTCCAAAAATAAACAAAATAATAATGAAAAACAAACAAAACTTAAAGCAAAGAACTTAAGTACTCATGATTATGTGCTGATAGTAAACAAAGGAACAGATTGCACTAAATTCTTTGAGCATTTTCCGAAAATATTAGAATTAGTATCTATTTTAAATCATATACAACTGGGATAACAAAATTGTCACCTTTTCATATTTAAATCTACCTATGTCTCAACATAGTTTTCTGCTTTGCACGAATTGTTATAGACGTCTTATCATTGGCTGGAAGTAAATTTGCAACCATTGATACCAGTGTTCAATCATAGTTTCAATCGATTATATTACTTTTTCACGTTGCTGTTGTAATTACCAGTGCATCATGTATTAACCACCATGTCACTATGTATTGCTCATTGTACGATGACGACTGCCATCATATTATAGCATAACTTTCGAATCAGATATACAATGCTGTAATTTTATCGCGATATTTTCAAATCACTCACAGCCGTGCTCATCCAAAGCAATGCTCAATAGTTTTTTTATGCAGTACCATGAACGCTGAAAACTGAATGTTCAGTGCTTGTTCTATTTTTAATTTTAATATTAAATAAGATCATATATTTTGGGCTAATCTGGAGATTCCTTCTTCTGTAAGACTAGATATATCTTTTATAAGGAAATATGTACATCAGTTTTATTATTCACCCAGTTAATGTTAACAGATGACAATTTTCATCAGAATTAAACAATATACATCTTCATAGTTGTAATGACGTTTGTAAGCTTTCTCCACATCAGAAACAATAGGCTCTCAAAAACTTTATACAACCGTTTCTGTTTTGTCCAATTAAGAACTTTGTGAACAGTGTTAGGAATATTAGATTATGTTCAGTTTTTTTCAGTATTCTCGCATTCTGTTGTTTCATTTAAAAGCTCATTGTTTTGTCGTATTGATCATTTTGACGAAGCATTTTTAAGTTTAAAAGGTGACATGAAAAATTTATAAGGTGCAGTTATGAAAACTTTTTCATAATGAATTAATTCCAATTATTTGTAAGACGGTTATTGTTCTTTTCTTTAATATCTTGGTTTGTTAATTTACACAAATTGACTGAAAAGCTTATAATTCCCTTTAACACCATTTGACAGTGCTGTGGGAGTTATCGATAATTGATGACTTTTAGTTTACATTATGAAATGTGACTAATTACCAATTACATTATGAAATGTGACTAATTGCCAATTACATTATGAAATGTGACTAATTGCCAATTACATTATGAAATGTGACTAATTACCAATTACATTATGAAATGTGACTAATATCAATTACATTGTGAAATGTGACTAATATCAATTACATTATGAAATGTGACTAATTGCCAATTACATTATGAAATGTGACTAATTACCAATTACATTATGAAATGTGACTAATATCAATTACATTATGAAATGTGACTAATATCAATTACATTATGAAATGTGACTAATATCAATTACATTATGAAATGTGACTAATTGCCAATTACATTATGAAATGTGACTAATTACCAATTACATTATGATGACTTAAAGTGCATCACATTGGAAAATATTTGGACCTGAACAAAACTTAACGATATAACAAAATATATTAAAAAAACTGTATATAATATTGCTTAAAGTAGACCACATCACAAATAAACTAACAAACCTTACGAACGCAACCTACAACATGCATTTACAATTATGATTTTCCAAAACACTCATAATTTACTCAAAAGAGACACATAAATACATACCCATTACTATGATACTGGTAGTATGTATACTTGATATGATCATAAATTACACAGGGACTAAAGCTGCGAATCGTTCAAAATTCCAAAATTAAGATCTTTTATCATTTTCTCTGGTTCCATATGCAAAGTCAACAATTCTGACGACTGACTGGTCAGGGATTTTACGTTAGCATATCAAATAAGCATCAAAGTTTCCTTTGAGTTCGGGTGTTGCGCGACAACTCGCAATCTTGCGGTATGATTGCTTTATATTGCAGAGGCTGGGCTTTCCTTTGCTCGTCTTCTATAGGGTTGAAATTTAGAGAATTGATAGCCCCGGGAAATAAGCACATCCTGTTATAAATTGATAATTATTAACAGCATGAAAACATAAACTTGCGCTGAAAACTGTAATCATGGTTATTTGTGACTTGGAGATGACAGTAAACAGATGCTAAGTATTATATTAAACTATATATTGTAAAAAGATCAGGTAATAATTGGAGGTATTGCAAGATACGTGGTATGAATTAACATTTATTTATTCGTTGTCTATCTTTGCTCAATAGCCGTCGATCATATAAACAGCAGAACCCGACCTCAACGGACATTTTGATGTTTATTGGCTAATGCATGTAATTATATAGCAATTGTATGTATTTGATTATCCAGGTAAAGATTGTAAATTGCATCAGCTTTAGCACAGTGACAAATATCAAATTACATCCATACAAAGAAAACATAGTTTAAGTTCGGTTGAATTGCTAAATAATTTTTAAATTGTTGTTGTACTATTCATGCGCCTCTAACGATTATTAGCTACCTTCATTATGGTGAGGCATTTCATGTACTGTTAACAAAAATATTTGATACAAAGGTCACATTTTTCACTTATAGTTTTCGATAACATTTGATTAATTATTTTAGAGACTGTGTTCGATTAAATAAAATTATAATACATTAATGTGTATTGACTGTACATGAATTACTTTATAAATTGAAAAAAGCACGTTGCATTATAGTACATACATAGTAAAAAAGTATGCTCTCAGATCTAATCTGTTTGTCTTGTTAAATCGTAAAGATTGTCTACTAATTGTTACGTTGTGGAGAAGAAAACAGGAACAAATAGGTACAAATATATGTATGTAGTTTGCCGATGACTTTGTATGCAAAATAACAGTCTCGCTCTATCTGGGTTTAACTGATAATAATCCAAAGGTGAAGAATATTTATCAGTTAGATAACAGATCCAAGCTAATAAATTGTAAACCAATGCTACAAATCATCTTCGCTTCCTTTGACTTTGGTCTTGGTTTCAGAGCCATCATAATTCTGTTTCAGTGCAATGAGATCATCTAGACAGCATTTTCAGCGTCATCTGACTTTTAACCCCTTCTCGAATGTTTTAACTCGCGCTGTAATTTGGTGACTCTTTTTGTTTTCTTTATGCTTCAGACCTGAGCAAAATCCAATCTTGAAGAAAGGAGATATTGTCAAATGTGCCATCAAATGCCTCGATTGTATGTTCGATTTCGACCAATCTTCTTTCGACATAGCAATGTGTCACTGTTAGTGAAACTATATTGATCAAAGACATATAACTCTTTTGACCATGTAGAAATTGTGGTGTAAGACTAAATAATCCAGTTTTGGGTTTTACTTTTGCCAACTCAGACTTAATTTAGCATGATAAAATTACTTCTGATTTTATTTATAATACCATCTTAAATATTTTGATTGATGTTTCATGGACCATTATAGTTAAAGAATATTTTCGAATAGAAAGAGAACTAAGAGATGATGTCATCAGTTTTACCAATAATCTATTATGTACTTCTTCAAACCGAGATTCTGAATTATCTATTTTACTGTACAGTGGCTAATATTGGCAACTGAACAAACGGAATGAAAGATAAAAAATAACGTAATACTGAATTGGATTCTGCCTAAGTGAGTTGTACAAAACCGCTGAGTAAAATTGCATTAAATGTGAAAACTTCCATAACTTTAATGAAGACAAAAAATGTGCCAATTCTAACAAGTTTAAACGATTCACAGATTTAAAAAAAAAATCATTTCTCATTTAGCAGCCTTTGAAAATTTAACTATTGTCACTAGGAATCATGGGCAAGGCGATAAACAATTTCAGTATGGTGGGAAATACTGAAACTTTCGGTCTAAAAAATAGTAATTCGTGCGTTGTAATGATATGCTATATCATAAAGGAACTATTTCAATCAGTAAAGTCACGCACATCAATATCATGATCCTGACCCGTAGGTATCTTTATAAATTAACCTTTTCTGATATTGGATTAACGTCGCTACTGGTCGTGTTTCTTCCTATTTTGGCTTTAATAGTTCACAGAATAGTTATAAACAGTGATACAAGATCGATCTTCTCATCAAAGTTATACTATACGTTTTTAAGTGAATAAAAATTTGAATTTGAAGGTAGTTTGTATACTTAAGACAGGACATTTTAACACTAATATTATCTTGTTCGATGTTATTTGATAGTGTGTTTTGTTATGTTCATGTCCTAGTAGTGACATGGCTCATTAATTGAAAATCTAACAGCACGCACATTTGTTTCGTAGTCGTCTTAATCAGATAATTGCTGATGTTTGCTTTTGTGTACTTGAGGTCTAAATTGAAAATATATTTACATACCAAAGGTATTCAGGTAGACCTCAGTATTACCCCACGTTTTAACGTTCATAGCATTCTTAATGTTCCTAATAATTGTTATTTCAAAAGATCTACATTCAATTTAGCCAATTATCCAATTAAGTTTTCATTCTAGGGCAAAGACAATAACACAAGTTGTTGTTTAAGATACATTTTATTATATAATTTGACTGAAGCATTGCATGTCATATTTCGAGCTGAGAATATGACACAATGATAACCTTTAGGCAAGTAGACAAATCTATCTATCAAATGAACATTGAGCAAATCCACATAAACGTAATAAAATCAATCGAATCATTGCTTGTTTCTGGTTTTGCAACTGTCGATATAATTACGTTATTTAGACACAACAGACTGGATTTTTAAATGGAGAGATCGACATTTTGACACTGTTAAGGTTAATTGTATTTATTAATTATATTTAACATCGTGTTCATATGGAGATAAATCTTATTAGTGTATATAATTAGAAAGGAATTATATCATTGAATGTTTCCGTCTCATTCCATTGTCAAAAGGAAACAGTTCTGTATGGTGACAAGTGACAAGTATGACGAAACGACTACACCACTAAAATGCCTGTTCAATAAAGGGATTGTAAAAATTAAAACCCCTATTAAACATGCAAATAACACAAAATTAAATAAATACCATGCATGAAAATACTGCTTTTTGTGTGAAATATCATATTTTCCAAGCGACACAGATGCTAAGCATACAAATTATGTTTAACCTAATTTATGCTGCGTTCTAATATTATATTATTTTCACAGCTTTTTGTGCATACGTATGTTTTGTTGATTGTCTAGGGGAATGGAACTAAACGATTTGAATATAACTGATTTGTTGCGAAAAGGTAAACAGGTAATATGTTCTCTTGGATATCGGTTCAAGTTAACAAAATATCAATTAATTTAACCTTTTGTAAAATGCAGCAAGATTTTAACGAAAGAATAAATGCAAATGAAACCCTTTCCAAAAATTCCCGTGTATCATATGAATGACTGTATGTAAAGAGAAAGAGATGAAGGAGATAGGGTATCTACCCATCTTACACCCTGCAAAGAGGCACACACACTAAACCTTTTCACAGTACATACCAGCTCTATAATGCTTTTTCATACTTTTGTAGGCAAGTAATAGTACCCACTTATTGATTTCTGCAATGTCCCCATCTGCTTAATATCTAATATTGTAGCAAGTACTAAAGTGAACCTATAAATTTAGACAAGCTGTGACACATTGAAACTGTCTGTAGAAAAGCTAAAGGTTCCACAATATTTCAAATGTTCCTTCCCAAATAAAATATTTAATTACACGATACTTTTATAATGTGAGGGAATGTAGTCACGAAACTGAAAAAAAACCTGCATGGCAAAATGAACTAATCAGTCACATAGACACACACACACACACACACACACACACACACACACACACACATATATTTATATATATATATATATATATATATATATATATATATATATATATATATATATATATATATATATATATATATATATATATATATATATATATATATGTGTGTGTGTGTATATATAATGTACCATTTGTACGGTTCAGAAATGTTATATTTATCTAGGTTAATATCGTGCCTAGATATGCGGTAGTCATCTTAAATCTTACGTTATAACGAACTTATAGAAAGAACAAACCTGACATTGAGCAGATAATCAGCTTGATAATATGCATGAAAAATTAAGAGTCTTAATTCCGAAAAATATAAGAAAACCACAAATTGGATAAAGTCTCAATTTTCCGAGTTTGGAAACCAAGGAAGTTCGTTTTTTTTAAAGAAGAAATCAAAATATTATTACACTTTGTTTAATGCATGCCAATAAAGTAATAAGCAAAATATTTGAAAATCTGTTTGGAGATTGTCTGAGGGTAGTAATGAATGTGGATAAAGCGGTAATGTTTCTAAGCATCTGCAGTTCTTTATAATTTATATCTGTATTGTACAATAATGGTATAAACAGCAAACACTACATCAATGTCTTCCAGAATAATCATTTCCTTATCTGTAGAAATTAAAACCAAGTTTCCATAACGATTACGAAATATATCTGAATGTTGGTCTAGAAGTGTGGAAAGCAAATTGATCATATTAAGTAATATAAGTGTTCATATATGGATGTTGGTAAGATTAGTTATTGAGGCAAGTATATAACAGGAATAGTAACCACTATTATTTGAAATTTACGTTGTCCTCAGGAAATGTCAGAAAAGAACTTAAAAAGATAACCAATGTCAGCACAACTAAGCATATTCATTTTTCTTTCAAACAAAGAGCTTTCATATATTTCTAATATTGCTTTGCTTGACATATATTCCTAGGGTAAATTTTAGGACTCTCTAAAATAAAAAACGTTTGTAGAACAAAAATAGTCCCATGTGTAATGTTTGAGGAAAAAAATATTTTGCTTTGAAAATCCTTTCTCTTTTTAAGAATTACAAACTATAGTGATAAGTATTATATTCAAACTATATTACTATTTTATCAAAGGTTTGGAATAAATTTACTGAAATCTGGAAAAATGTTAGGATTGAAGATTTACGTATTGCCATTGTATATTCAATATAATAAAAATACTATTTCAGTTTCTGTCAATAACTTATGCAAAGTTCTTCAATCCCACGTGAAGATTTCGAACAGGATATATATATCTAACCTGACATTTTCTGAAAATGCGATCGACAGCACAGCTGTGCTAAGTTTTACATTTGTCGTCCTCCATAGGTAACAAAGCGATAATGAACTAAATTCTTATTATTTAGTCTGACCTAAGACGTCAGACAAGTATTGCGGTGAATTAGAATAGGAACATCGATGTACTTTGCTTGTATACGACCTGTGCACAAAAGAAATTTCACACTACGTCATTGTGTTAGAAGGTCACCTGATTAGGTAATATATCTCGTCTATATCCTAGGCGTTAATCGAAACTGTAAAGAATGTACTTATGTTTTGTATTCCTAATGAGATCACGGATCGTCTTTGGTTAAAGAAAATTAAAAATACAGATGAAGGTAATCAGATCGCTTTATTCAGTATATATATATATATATATATATATATATATATATATATATATATATATATATATATATATATATATATATATATATATATATATATATATATATATATATATATATGTATATATATGTATATATATATTTCGGTGAAAATATTTATCGAAACAGAGAATATAATTGAATAAATATTTTAAAGGTTTCCAATTAGAACACAATCGATGACATAACACTGGATGTATTTGAAGATATTTTATGATAGCATGTCTAGTTATTGTACTGGCTCAGGATATGTTGCTAAGATTAACACATACGCAAACATGCAAATCTATCTATACGGCTGTCTCTCTATTTATCTCATTACATGTTTCAAACTCACACATATCCAGGAGATAAAAAATGAATCGTTAAATAATGAAGTTTGATAAACAATCCAAATGAATAATCGTTTTCGTTCACACTTAAGAAGAAACATTTAAGGCCAGATATTAGTTCAGAAACAAATTTGGGAGTTCCATCTATTGATTATTGAGAAAATCTTAGAAGCATCAGCTCGCAAGTAAACTCACGAATATATTCTCTACTATACTTCCACCTAAGACAAAAATCTTGATAATGGTTTGAATGTTTTCAATAGAGTTTGTATGAAAAGATATATTGTACCACATGGATATCTGCAATACATTGTAGCGTAAAAACAAGGAAACCATACAAAATCCCAACAAAACAACAACAGCAAAAAAATATGGGAAAGACAATGATGTCGCTCAGATGTTCTCAAGTTTTGTGCATATGTTCCTTATCATTGCAGAAAATTAAATATTATTAAAACTTTTAAAAACACAATTTTTAAAGATATTTTGCATGAAACTGGGTCCAAAATATGTTTGAAGGGGTTCCGTGATTCATGATTTACTGGAGTGGCTTGATTGGGGTTTTTCGTTTAGCCGACTGACATAACTTCTTAAGAGCAAATACAGATTATCCAGTGTCAGAAGTTATTACTTTGGTATTTTGCAATATACCAAAGTTTACAAATAGTTGTAATTTAATTAGTTTATTTCCTTCACCATGTAGCACTTTCAGAAAAAGAGAGGGATTCAACACTAGTTTATCACTTTTGAACTGTTTTCCTTTAGTCTTTATTCACGCACAACTGAACGTAGCTAATTAATGTTGTGGGCACTTTTTATGGTTACCAGATCTCGTGTGTTTGGGGTTTAAAGATCAAATTACTAATTCAAATACCAACATAAATTTAATTTTTCACATTATGACAAAAATGTATATCCAGGATAATAGATGAGATCATAGTATTATAAAACAAGATGGTAGAAAACACGTAGAATAGACAACAGAGCGTGATTATTTTGGTAACGAATTTTCCTTCCATTTTTAGATCTATGCGTGGAGAAAAACTATATTTCACTGTTGATATTTTATTTCATATAAACATTTTAATATGACTCGAAACAGAACTTGTACATGATTATAGTGCCGTCTGTCAGTATTTGAGTAGTAAACAGCAAATAAAAGAAAAGGAAATACATTTAGCTCATATCGTGCTGCGGTAGATGAGTAAACGTTCTTGCACATGAACTTATCAAGCCCTTGCCTGGACCATGTTGGTTGCGACCTCTGCACTTAAACCACTAAGCAAACGAGACTACAGCGTTAGTTGCCTTTATGAGCCTATACTTGTTTTAGGCTATATATAAACAGCGTTCCTTTGGCATGTGTACTTAAGAAACAGATATTTCGTTTATAATTTGGTTTATATTGCTGGGAGTTTATATGCGAGGAAAAATCATCCATTTGTATCTGTTTTGCTATAATTAGTTGCATAATATCTGGTATGACGTTATGCAAATATTTTTTGTGCAGTTCTAAAAGTAAATCGTTTATTTTCTTCATATGAATTGAGGTTTACGTTTGTAAGAAACCGGGAAAATAAGATGACAGACGTAGGTAGAATGCAATTTGTTTGTTAATATCTAAATATTTTCATCTAAAGAAATCCAAAATAACTGGTATAACTTTTCCGTGCTTTTCAGCACTAAACAATGCATAGGCCATGTACTTCAAAGTGCTGTAAATTAAAACATCTTTTTAATGCTCTAAAGCAATAAAAAAATTTTCTTGCCAATCATAACCATTTGCTAATACCTGAAAATCGGCAATTATTGAAATATTACACGAAAGAGAAATAAAACCACACATTTTAATTTAATTTGCATACCCTCTCCAGGGCAATTTTCACCAGAACTTATCACATATAATAATAATTACGTAAAACAGCTTCTAAATCCAATATCAGAATGATTGAAGTAATTTTGGTAACCCGATTAAATATTAATATGAAAGGATATAAAGTGTAAAATCTATTAGTCTTCAGATTTAAGAAAGGAGCAATATTAAAAAATTATACATATGGAAATATAAGGCTATACATAGAACAGAGATTAATATAAACAGACATGCACACAAAGTAACAACATTGTCTGAATAGTGTTTCGGACCAAAAATTCGTTCTTTTGAGACGTAATTCGGTAATCGTCTTCAGTGTTTGTTTAATGTAAACGTGCAATGTCTCTAGTGTATAGTGTATTTTATTTATAAGTCACTGTCTAGGGATATTATCAATTATTTACAACAAAGATACATAATTATTATTATTATATACCCAGAAATGTTCAGATATGTTCACCTCTATCTCTTTCGCTGATTTTGATATACGAATTTAAATTTAAGTACATCTTTAAAGCATGCTATCTTATATATATATATATATATATATATATATATATATATATATATATATATATATATATATATATAATATGTATAGTATGCATGCTGTATAAATGTTTCATAAAAAGGAAACGAGGCTTGCGGAGTTTCATTTTAATGAAACATTTATACGAGTGCTATATCATTGATACAGCTTACGTACTGTACACATTTTTTATTTATATAAAATACAAGTACACTTATTTGCACTCTGAACGGAGTTATGATATGCTTCGGGCAACTGTTTATTGACCGAGTGAATGAACTCCGAACATCCCTGCGAGTGTGTCAGCTACAAAATTTAGTTCTACGAGTATTCTTGTTGTTCACAATCACATATGCAAATTGATAAGTTGATTGTTTTCTTTTTGAGTTTCAATGTTTATTCACATTTATTAAATCAGTATAAGATACACTCATGATTTAAACATGAAATATGGGTTTTGTAAAGAAATTAGTGCACTGCAAACACGGATTACTACTTGTACACTGAACCTGAACAGTCAGGCATTCACGTACTGGCGTATGGAAATTAGCGTGGAATAGAAGCTAAGCAAAATTGCGAACCAACAAGAGGTAACTAAAAGATCTTAATATATTGACAGTTCAACTAAGTCATTATTCTGCTCTAATTAATATTTCTAAGGACTATAATTGCTTTATACCAACACCTTAAATGCCATGTTAATTTTAATATATATATATATATATATATATATATATATATATATATATATATATATATATATATATATATATATATATATATAGTGGAGATATCGAAGTTATGAGAACATACACTATTACATTATGTTTTATACTAATTGGAAAATAAAGTTTGATCAATGTCGTTGTATCTAAATATCAGATCGGGCAAGACAGTTGCCAAATTTATAGTTTTGATTTGAGGTTAATATTAACACATTGTAGTTCTTAAGGTTCAAACAAACCAGTTTAGTACTGTTGCTTTTTAAAACAGAGTAGACATACAAGTATTCAATGTTCTTTTTGTTTCATGTACCTATTTAACTTCGCTCGTTTAAAATTCTTTCTCTTTAACAGACTGATAGCATTCACGTGCATAAAGGAACTACTTTCTATTGTAAACAAACAATGGACGTAGACGCCAGCACTTTTGATTTGTACACAAATCATGTTCACTCGCGTAAGAGGCTCTTTACGTTGTGGTTGTTTAAATATGTTTCTGAATGAACTAAAACAGATGTTTCGTGGACTGCCACATACCAGCTGTTTTGGTACATTCCGCGTTGATACAATGTTTCGGATTTAGGCTAGCTACAGTATAAAACAGACACAAGATAAGGTCCTTACAAATAACATACAAGTGACAAGTCATATACTCTCTTCTTTAGCTTGTGATAAAAATGGCAAAATAAAATACACTTACAGTTTTACAGCCTGAGTTTCCTCAAAATGTATTTTCTTAATTCTGCAAATCCGAATTACATGAGCCATGTCATAGGTTCTCAATCTGGATTACACATTTCGAAATTGTACTGTAATTTCGATGATAAGTGCAATTACATCCTCCTTACTGCACTCAAAATGAAAAAAGCATTAAATTCCATTGCGTCTTTTTGACATTTGCAATTGAAAGACTTCATATTTTTCCCACATTATGATGTCAAACATTCAATGACCGAAACAGAAACACATTTGCAGATGTCAACACGCTTCTCCCTAGCTTCGTCAATCTCACGTATTTCGTGTGGAATTGGCACATTCAAATCCGGTCCATAATCACGAAATTTCCTAGAATCGAGAAAAATACCAAAATCTATTGATTCCAGATCAAATGGAAAAGTTGTTGCAATGCACATTCATTAACAATATGACTCCAAATATCAATTTTAACTAGACACGCCATTTTCTTTCGAAAGTTATGTCGAGCGCGCGACTAAGTTCCAATTTATCTGGGCAGAGTTATGTGCGCAGGAATAATGTTGATTTATTTAATGATGAATATGCGCTTGTGTATTTAGTTTGGAATGCGGCATACATTCATTTACATTGTTTCTTGTAGTGTATTTTGTTTATAATTAAGCCTTAGGTAGAATAAAAAAATGAGCATATAATGAAATGGTTGCTGCATTTGTATGGGAACAGGAGTTGAAAGTATTACAATATCTTGACATATAGACTTATATAACATTACTGTAATTAAGATTCCTTGGTCTAATTCTGACCAAGAGGCTATATGTAGTGGATAAAGTACAGACTGTACCATATGGTCACTCTAAATGGTCTTCAACTCGATAGTTATATCGGTACTCAAGTCAGATTAATATTGTTGTACAGTTAGTTTGTTTTAACGTTCAGATGTATATTTGTATTCACTCTAGGATTCAGCAGGTTTTGTGAAATATACTTTATGTTAGCCTTTTTGTATCTACAAAAAGCATTACAAGAATCTCATGAAAGGCACGACTGATTTCTTTAGATATTGTTATTGTGAAGAAAAGTTTTATTTCACAAAGCTTAATAGTAAATGTTAACTGGGTTAGGGCTGCTGCTTTCTTCTTTACACCCTCTAAGTTAGAATAAATATTTTTGAAGCGGAGTATTAGTACCCAGATAAACAATGAGAAATAATTAGAAAATTATTGGCTGGATTTACCAGATAATTATTTTTATTTTATACTAGTTCTTTAATTACAGGCTCTCCTGGAAACTCGTATCTTGTTTTTCAAACTCTTAATGAAATATATCCATCATGCAATGGTTTCAAGATAATCGCATCTAGATATTTAGGTTCCTATCACATTTAGTACATCCTCGTATTTCCACAATATGTAGCACCACATAGTATTCATATTTAAACCCTCAAATAGTTTTTCTGCTTTAATAAGACTCTTTTCAAACTAATTCATGGTGTGTACATTATTAGATTTCGTAGTCATACCAATAATTCCTTTTTTTGCCGGTAAAGTTGTGGAGAAGGGGAATTATAATGTCTTGTTTAGCGGACTGATTGATTCTTAAGTAATCATTTTCCACTGGAGATAAAACTATTTTTCCAATTCGCTATCAGAGTTATCAACCTATATCACGTTAGATACATTTGCTGGTGTAATGATACATTTTAGTAATGAAGAAGATATACAGTAGAGAACAGGCTCCTCATGTCTGAAAATCATGTACTGTTCTAAATATATTTTCGTATTCTGTAAACTGTATACCACATGAACAGGGTTTTGTGCATTACCCTCGCCTGATCTAAAACATTATCTCATGATACCTTTTTAATCTTGTCTGTTCCAACAGATGATTGTAACGATCAAAGTAACGATAAAAGTGTTAAACACCTTTAATTTGAATATATAAAAGCCACCACAAAAATAATTTGTAGTTAACCTGCATTCGACCTAAATTATTAACTACCGAGGTTTTTTTTGTATCTCCTTTGGAACTTTATATTACATGATATTAACAAAGCTACATGGAACAATCATGATATTAGATGCCAACCTTGGTATTATAAACTGCAATGCTTCTTTAGGTTTAATACTACTGAGACTATGTGTTATACAAATTTGTCTTCCACTAATATTTTTATAACCTCGTGAGACATTAACTTGATGCTGTACACTAATGTTTCTATCATAGGTTGTCAATGCTTCTGTTCTATGCTAACTCTATTTAATTACTATAAAACAATAAAACGTTGGAAGGAAGATACACATCAGTCCAGTACAACTGTACTAAAGATATTATCCCAATTTTCCTCCTTATCAGAAAATTGATAAAAATCAAGTTTTTGTTGCAAAAGCTTATCTAAAATAAGAACAGGAAGTGTCAAAGAATATCGAAAACAAAACCGTTCATTCAATTCGTATCACTAAAGTTCTATCAAATCACGTAATGTTATTTATACCCGTTCTATTCTGTTTTATCTGTGTCTTATATTTCCGTTACTGGTGTTGTTTTCATCATCAATGAAGACTGCACATCGTGAACTGCGGCAAAAGGTCAACGTTTCCACTACCTGGATGGTTCGGCCATTTACTGTGACGGTGGGCTCAGATGTACTGCTTTCCTGCTCCAGTCTCGTACGCTACTTATTTCATCACACTTGATTCTCTCTCAGGAGTCTTAAAATTCCACGCGTTTGAACTGGCTAGTCCGCTTGGTGCTGTTGAAAAGAGATCTTCTGGAGTTGATGTTTTTCGTTCAGTAGTCTTCGTATTTTAGCATCGTTCCCATCAATCCAATCTTGATGGCATTCAGAGATTTTGCGCAAATGAGTCCACATATTTTCGGAAGGATGCCCAGTTTCCTCGACGTTTTTTGGAGTTCGTACGAATTGTTAATAGTTGGCTACATAGCTCTACGGTAAAACGCTTTCACATTTTCCGGTCTCAGTTTGGAGACAATCAGCGTTTGGAGCTTTAGTTTTCCTTGAGGTGGTCTGCAAGACTGAAACAGGATATTGAGTTTGAAGACAGTGATGACGTGGTTAGTCCAGGTTTCTGTACTTCTCATAGCCTTCGTCATCCAGACATCATGTTTGCCTTTGCTTTTGATGATGACGTAGTCATTGAGATTCAAGTGCTTGAAGCTCAGGGACATCCACAACTCCTTGTTGAGATTTTGAAAATTATATTTGTAATTAGGATATAATGTTAAGCACGTTTCCTCAGTTGTTGCATTTGTCATATCGATTTTACCATAACGCCTGTCAATGTCTGGTGATATGATCCAATTCTAGCATTACAATTACCAAAGCTGATGAGCTTGGCATCCTTTGACAATAATGCGGTAAGAAAAAACCAGATCTTCCTATACTGTACACAAGGAATATAAAAAATAATAGCAGTACATGTGTATAAAACTATCTAAAAAACATCAGTTGCTTTCAACAGTTTGAATATGACAGAACATTTGCTCATTCTTTGTAATAGTTTCTGATCTTGGATTAAGATTGTTGTACAAAGCATGATAATAATGATATAAGCGATCCTTTCGGGTTTACTACTTCAAATTTGAAACAGACACAGTGCGAACAAAATGCAAATGAATAAAACAAATGTAAACATAGTGAACTAAATTCAGATATGTTATCTGAAATTTAAGCAATTTGTCTGGCTTTTAAACAAATATCGAAACAACTGAGTGCTGATCACCGTTGTTAGGACACAAATTATCAGTTTTATTTTAACACTGTAACACATATTGGGTCAAAACACTAATATCAAAAGCTTTTCTTCTTTCAATCGACATCCTTTGTAAAGTTTAAGATGACCCTTTGGAGCAAATTTCTCGTTGAGAAAGGGTTCGAAAAGACAATAAGTTTCTAACTTTAGAGAAATTTTTCTTACCATGGAGATAGCATATGTTCTTTCAGGCTAATACGTTCTGGTTCTGTGGTAAATAACGGTTGCAAACTTATGTTTCCAGGATAATACTTTTATTTAGCTTTCAATATAAATATGATTATAGAGAAATACGTGGCACGTTAGTAGATGGACAGTAAGAAATCGAAAATGAAGAAAGATCTATTTTACAGAACAATGGTCTTTCTGTTTAATTGATTTACTGACCAGGTGAGTTTGATATAAATCATTTTCACTTAGTTCAGGCGTATTGACTATCTGAGCTTGATTTCTATCAAGCTGTTTTTGTCAATAATATGAAAAACCAATCGGCTGTTTTCCTTGCTTTAAAAATCGCAATTTCAGTGGAAACAAGAGGAATAAACGCAATAATTATCAAAATTAAAATTATTCCAAATTGATATTTTTCAATCTTTAATTAATGCTTTCTTTGAAACATTAAGTTTCCTTTAGTATAAAAGAAACAAACAAAAACAACAAAAAATCGCAATAAAACACAAATACACAAACAACAAGAACAAAAGCGAACACATATGCAATGACACCGTAACCGAAAGCCACGCCATTATTGCCATTCTAAAAATGTAGTCAATAAAGTAGTCAAGTCTCAATGATGGAAACTTGATAATAAGGCGTATATAATCATAATATAAAATAAGTCTTATTAAAAGGTAGTGGACCATGTAATTGTTATCAGTATGATTGTTATTCCATTGTTGTAGCAAAAGGCCGTCCATTGTTGCAAATGTAGATCATTGTCCAATGTGACTGACGCAGATGAACTAGAAACATGATTCATTTGAACTTCTCTATTTATTTCAGTTGCATATAACCATTTGAAAATATATGTTCAAAACTAATTGAAACTAGTATTTTCGAAAAACAATTGCTTATATAGGTTTTAGCGATGTGAGTCAAATTGATGAATCAAATGCAAACGTTTAAAAATCCACAGATTGTTTGGAATTTTTAAGTTTTAAGACATAAAAGCAAAGATGTAGACATGAGTCTCATAGTCTAAATTGCATCGAGAAACAAAGATGAAGGGTAAAGTATTACATAATACATAGACAACAATATACTAATTATGATCTTGCAAACATCATACACTTTCTCCTCTTCACAACATAGAACTCGTCTGAAATATCTATGATTGAAATATTACGATTCAAGGTGTAACCAAACCATATTACTCAATTCCTTTAAATCTCATAACTTATGCTATTTTAATTTATTCCCGCTATTGCAACAATACAGGTGGGTTTAGCATAGGCCTCTGTCCGAACAACTACATTACTGATACAAAGAAGACACATTTATCTGTTGACAATGGTAACACTGCCACATACCAATAAATCGTGCATAAAAGATATTTCCGTTTATAAACAAAGTAAAATCATCCTTATTAGACGCGGCCTGCAGTCAGCTCAATTTACATTATATATTAACTTGAAGGAGATTGCACATAGTTGAGCGAGTTGTATCTTTACAACATTAAAATCCAAGTACTCGGTTTATTAGCAAAACAAAACTCCGCCCTTTCCTTTATTTATTTTAACACGTGATTTGGCTGGGATACTTCTGGTTTATGCAAGCAAGCCATGTGTTAAACAACTGATACAAACTATCCAAAATATGTCAGCCATTCATACTACTCCATCAGGATTATACTAATAGGGGTGATAGGTAAAGGGAACAATTTGTATTAGGAAAATAGTAAACTGATCCACTTGAGATTATATACGTAGTAGTAAGTATCCAGTTAAATACAAACTAATTGTTATAGTACATCTTTGTTGTTCTGCGCATTTCAAAGGGTTAATATATACATTTAGCATTGCATATCTCTAATCAGAATATAGATTTAGACACACTTGATAAGGAATTGAACATACATTGATACATACCGATATTTCCGTGCAATGCAATATCACACCATTCGGGTCATTGAAATCTAAATGTATCTGGTTGGAAGTTATTATAGACCTACGAGTGACTCATCTCAGTAATTATCCAGAATAATTTTGTTTGGGTTAATATTGTACGGCCAATGTTTTTACCAACTTTGCAATCGGTGATTCCCTATGTCAGCATATAAGATAATAATGATATTACGTCAGATCAAGCAGTACCCTCTGTTGCAAAAGGGTGCATTTGATCATACCGAATGATCCAATAAAACCTGTACCTTTATTTAGTGTCAAAGTTCTAACTTCTCGAAACATTTCATATCATAGCAAGTTGTCTTATTTTGATGATGTCATATATCGACAGTCTTCATGTTAGTCCTGCTTTTGTTAATTTAAGAAATCTTTTCGATATGATATTCATGCAATATCTGCGGGTTTCATTACTTACACAAGAAGTCTAAAATAAATTATTATTTGAAACCATTTTTTCATTATTTGAATTACTTTCAGTCCGATCGGATAGGTAAAGGCAGAATTTTATTTATGTTCCTTCAACTGTCAAGAACAATTCGTACTAAATTTACACTCTCTCTATTCTAGTGTTCGCTGTTGCAGAGAAAAATATTTTTGTAATTTATTTTAAAAAGCATTAGTGCACCGCATCTTGTTTAACTCTTTTTCTCGCAGAAATATATGCATTTCTTGCCATAAGTTTGATGGTAACGGCGAGCTCACATCGATCCAAGCGTCACCATTACTTGGTCAATAGGTCATTCTGTAAGCCGTGCTTTGTCAATTCGGCCGTGGAAATAGCCAGAAATCTTGCACAGGAGGACTGTCCTGGTATTCAGTATCTGATGCAGTTCTATATAAACGCTCTGACTAAGGAAACAGAGGAGATAAGAGAAATATTGGAAAATGAAAAAAGAAAAATTGTAAGTAAAAAAAATCATCTGTTTTTTTTTTTCCAGACATTTTTTATGTACTTCAAACCTTGATCTTAACAAGCAGATCCAAACCGGCATCCAAGCATTGATTCTAAATGCACAGGCGTATAGAGGCAGAAATCTACTGAGGCACATGTTCACACATTTGCTTACTTACTTCCATGCTTGTTTACTCACTAACTAGTATTACTAGTATTACCTACTTATTGTATTACTTAATTAATGTATTTATTGAAATATTCCATACAGTGGGCCTCGTTTCGCATATAAATTTCATTCCTATCAGAATATCTATATTTTAGGATCTAATTATTTAATTAATTAATAAATATACCCGAATACCTATATTTAAAGATCTAATGATGGAGTGAGTGAATTAATTAATTAATTAATTGATGCATTTATTAATATATTCCAGCTTGAGCGCCATGTTTCGCATCCAGATTTCATTCCTACCAGAATACCTGTATTTGAGAATCACAGGAACTTGTCTCTCATTAACGATCCGATCCCTAGTAGAAATTACCTGGTACGTCCTACATCTAACCTAGGTTATTCTCTTCCACTTCAAACGTCGGCATAAAAAACACTTAATGATAAATGAACTTTGCTTTTACTTGTGGATGTAAATTATTAGGAGACCATATCCAAGTTGTGCATGCTAATTCCATATGTGAAATTTATTGCCTGAATATAAATAATTATCAGTTGTTGGAATCAGTTGTAGTTCCTAAAATTACCTCAGAGTCCATGCCATTCTAAGACCAGTTAAACGATAACATTTTTATTCAGACACATAATAAAGTTTCATGCATAATTGATCACTCGTAAATATTAAGGTTTTAATTTCTATTTTCAACTCTGCTGAATTGTATTACTGAAATTTCAGGATGAGTACACTAGACTGGTATATAGGAATTTAACCGTACTGGCATCACACCTGCACGTTGTATCAGTTTTGGGACATGTCGGTCCAGATATAAACCAATCATTACGGAAATTTAGCCATGCTCTCTGCAAACTGAAAGAGTACCGGGAGGCCCAGGGTCTCAACACATCTCTATCTAATATGTGTAACTACACCGAGACCATTTCCCTGTTCAGCAAGACAGAAAAGATTGATTTCTCCATTTCCGTATTGAAGTATGGAATCGACTCACTGACAACCATTCTATCCACGATAAGAGAGGTTGCTGAGCGAGAAACACAAAGATGCCGATAGTATTCACATTCGTTGTTGCTATTTTGGGTGCAATTATTAACTAGTAGTAATGCTTTTCAACTGTTTACACGTAGTAATACGTATTTTAATTTTAAGTACAATTTCGATCTCATTTTGATTAAAATGTTAATGTTGATTCCTATAAATTTTATGAATGCGTGTTCATTTATTAGTAGTAGGATTTAAAATGACTTACGTGCATCGATTTTATGAAGTGGTTGATAACATTTTGTCAGATTATATTTTGGCAACAACAAACCGAAGCGTGATTAATTCAAATGATCTAAGGTTCATAGATTTGCGGCATAATAGTGAATGCTAAATCAACAGTTAAAAACAATATTCACAATCTTATTAGAACCTGAGCGAGTTTTCTTGATTTCTTTCTTCATACGTCTTAAAAAGATATTTGTTAATCAATTCGATATTTTTGCTACAAAAATTACTTACTTTAGGTTGTGGTTGTTTTAGAATGTAATTTTAAATAACTCATATTATTATATTGTTATTTATGCCTGTTATCTATATGGAATGGATTGAATGTTTTATTAAAACTTATTCTTTTTGAATAAAATATTTACTACATTTGAAAATTACGTGCATGGCAATTAGAAAATACACATGAACAACTGGCACACTAATTCTGTTTATTTTTACAAAGCATTTTATAGACGTTGTTTAGAAATGGAAGGAAGGACTATATAACCAGTTCATTTTAATACAAAATATAGTATTCGAACACGTATCTATCTACGAAAAGAACTAGCTAATATTTATATGTGATATTAAGTCTTCGCAATATTGAACAAATCCAGAAACTTTTAGGCATCCTGACAGGGATTATGGATAAAATGGTAAATTTCACACAAGTATTAGGGGGCAAGATGAGAATATAAGTAGGACTATTATAAGGATTACAAGTGCTATAGGACAAGATGAGAAAATAAGACAGTTATAAGAATTACAAGTGCTATAGGACAAGATGAGAAAATAAGACAATTATAAGAGTTACAAGTGCTATAGGACAAGATGAGAAAATAAGACAATTATAAGAGTTACAAGAATTACAGTGCAAGATGAGAGTTACAAGAGTTTCAGGGTAGGATGACCTCTCTCGTAAGACCATTACAACAGCTTGTATATTTTTTTTAGCGAATATTGAATTATTTGTCTATATATATATATATATATATATATATATATATATATATATATATATATATATAATATATATATATATATATATATATATATATATATATATATATATATATATATATATGCAATATAGAGAAACTATCAGAATATGCCTTAGTGTTAAGCAATGTAAGTTGTTAACACATGTTTTGAGGACAAAAGTTATAAAAATCCATCATATTGATATAATGAATAAATGTTTTTCTTATTTTTTACTATAATATTTTAAGGCAATATAATATACCATATATCTATACCATACACATATAATATAATATACCACAAAATATATCTTATTTAATATCGACTCATTAGAAAACTCAAACATAATTAGGCGTGTAAACGAACTTGTTTTCAGATCAAAGTTGATTAGCCTCAACAGTGTCGAACATCAACCTTTCTGTATACAAAAAGATGATACATGTAACAAAGAAATCTAAAGTTATAAAATGATCCCTAAAAGTACAAACCACTAAGGTAGTTTCCCTAATTTCTTGCAGAATAACATTGCCTTGCGGAGTCTATAGAAACGGGATCAAAATTAGAGACTAATGATGCGAGGAAACAAAATTCCACAAAGGCGATATCATTTACATCTTCTGCCTTTTAGATAAATTAGTATTTATTATTTTATCCTTATTACCTTATTATGATATGCATGTGTTTTGGTTGAATCTATTAGCCTTTCAGTCCTAAATGTAATACATACAAGTACCATGGAAACTTAGACATATCGACATTCCTATAACAATGTTGGTAGAAGTTTTATATGTAAAAATAGACCAAAACATGCGTAAAATGATTTCAATAAAATGTGAATCATCCCATTTTAACAGTTGGAGCTAAATAAAACCAATTGTATTTCCTAAATTATCTCCAGAAGATAAAAAAAACCAAACAATCAACTAACAGAAAAACAGAGTTTTAACGTTAATGAATGACAAATTCAATAACTCAGTTAATATTAAATGTGTCTATTTATAATACATTAATAAAGTCCCTTATATAACCTAAGTTTATCAGACACGATCCAAAATTTGCAATGCATCCCTTCTTCCATTCAAATAGTGATCCTTCCGACTATTATCTACTAGAAATAACACCGCTTATAAAAATGTCAGATATGTCAGAGCTCATGTATGCCAATGAACAATAATGGTATCGAGACTTTATAAATATCAATCCCTGGGAAATGTTTTAACTCTATGGTCTCATATTAAGTGACAGAAATAAGCAAAATGAACACGTTTTGTAAACTTTAACAAATAATTTAATTCTCTAAGTTAAACAAAGACATTTGAAAATCAACTTAAGAGCATTTAGAGGTAAATCCGAAATAGTCCTTAAAGATCCACCATAAGTCCAAAAGAACAGTGTTCCGAACTAATTCCATGTCTTGAATGTGCTGATGTGCCAATAAACTTGAATGTACTGAAGTGCTAACATTCTTGATGTATCACAGCATAATTATCCAGACCGTCTTTGGATGAATTCACAATAATCCCAAAATGTTGCCTTAGACTAGACCGTCTGATGATCACTTTGTAACTACAACAACTAATTTGGGGCCCTGAGTGGCCGTATGTTCTAAAGCGCTCTCCGTTACGGATCACTGTCATCTCACCTCTGTCTGCGTGGGTTCGAGTTTTGGATTCAGCCAATGTGGGTGTGTGAGAAAGCATACCAGTGGCTTCTCGTGGGTCGCTGGTTCTTTCCCGGATTTTCCCGGGTTCTTCTTCCTCCACCATTAATACTGGCCGCCATGTATAGCCTATCGTGTGCTGAAAAATGGCGTTAAACCCAACACTAACAACAACAACAACAAATTTAAATAAATTATTATCTTAAATTAAGTCTAAACATACCATTAAATGATCTGCAGACTGATATAGAAAACAAGAACATTACTAGGAATTAAGAATAAAAATACTTCGTCAATTCTCTCCTGATATACACATTCATCACTCTACTATGACTCTATATCGCAAATTCATAGATTTGAATTATTTCACAATATCTTACTTTTTCAAATACAACCAACCTGATCTATGTTAAAATACTCAACTATACAATCCAAAAAAGTTATCCCAAGCTTGTAACCTGGTTCATTAGTGAGGCTGAGTTTAAAACTGGTAAACACTTATTCATAGCTCTATCTAAAAATAGAATCCACAGTCTTGGACCAACGCTCAAACACACAATACATAACAGTATCTAGTAACTTTGGCTAGAGTGTTACTCTAGTAGGACTAAGGTACAGACCTCTGCATTTGTATAGGGATTTATTTAAATATATGTCAATTGAGGACGAATGGAATATTTAGTACTTTTTAAAGCTATTTTCTTGTTCAAATAAAAATAGTCAAAATTGCTTTTGTGTAAGAGTTGCTACAGATACTGAAATAGATGTTAATGAACGAATTTTATAGCATTGTTATATTCAATCAATCATAAAAAGCCTTATATAGAGTTCTATTTATTCAAATGAAGTTTACCTCCGGTTTCACGATTTGACCGTACCCCACTGTTACGAATATCAAACGATGGTCCCTGAAAGTAAGAACTCCCCAAGTGCAAAATTTCAGTTGGATATATTTACATTTGTCTATTCAGTATCTATAACTATTACATGTCTATAGGACAAAGATCTCCATATATTTCAATCTATGACCCAGGTAAGTTATATGGGAGGTAATTATTTACTCCAGAGACAAGGTCATTGTATGTATAAATATGTATTTTATGCCCAGTAGTGTATATGTAGTAATAAGGTAGGTAGCTCAATAGTTTACATATTCCGATTTATGGGCTAAGTCTCTGTGCAGAAGAATGGACCTTGGGATCAATATCATTATACTGTGTAAATTTGTATCTTCATTGTCCAGTGAGTGCATACATGGTTGTTGTGTGGGATATCCATGGTCTGAACATTATGACCCAGGAGCTATTTCGCGAAGGAAGTGAAAGACCATGGGCCGTAAACCAGGTGGTTTCAGTCAGACATGTCTTGACACTTGGGTCATTACAATCACACAGGCCAATTCCCAGACCTATGATTATATAGCTCCAGAGCTATCTAACATTTAGGTGATCGCAAATCTACCACATTAGCTAGACGTACAGGGGCGTGATGAAAGTTCCAGAACCAGTGGCATAATTTACACCACTACCGCTATAGCTGACTCATATTGTATGTGCTTAACACGAACAGTGTAAACGTTTAACTTTAACGGCATAAGCGTTTAAGGACATTACACACATAAATACGCCCTTAATAACCTCGCTGCAAAAAGAATTTGAAAAATTAGTCTCAAATGCATACAATAGTCAACCCAACCCACAGTTAAGCGACTCCTTTCACTCTCTTGCCCACAGTTAGGCGACTCCTTTCACTAGCTATTTCATGCGTCTTTGGAATTCAGATTTTCGTATTACACAATATTGAGGTGAAAGTATTACATATTATGTTACTCTGGCAGAATTCTGTTGTATTATTATTCGAATTAATGAAAGTTTATCAGGTAAAGGTATTCCACGTTTAGATAATAACGTTCGTATTGGAAATTTGGTTCTAATCTGTTATATTTGTAACTGTTTCAAGAATGTTTAAGATGAATAATAATCATTGTAAAGGGAGCTTAAGACCAGATTGGTAACATCTTGTTTAAATTTTAAGAAGAATAAATTCAATTTTGTTTTATCCCGTATTAAAAAAATAAGGCATCCAAGTCTTTTTTGTCAATTTAAAAGGAACCCATTTTTAACATTTTCACAGTCTGTCGACAGTTCGTTAAAGGTGTACTCAAAGTACTTGCCGGATTTATTTCAGTTGAAATTAAAGTTTCAAACAAGACTTTCACTCAACTTTTAACAAGATCTAACAACACATAACACCGTATTTGCAGACTGTAGAAGCAAATCACGTTTCTTTAAGATATGGCGTATTAACGGGTTGTCAAAGTTAAGGCATTGAAGATGCTTTCAGTGTGGAAAGCGAATCCGATGTGGTGATACAATTTATGTTTGATGGGTTTTGAATGTAACTCGAACATTTTATTATCGGAATCATGTTTGCGTTAGAAATTCAGGCTTTATCACATATCTGGCTTGAAATGTTGCCACGGGGCGTTTGATAGACAATGCCCACAATATGTGCTTCTGATGTCACTGATTCCTCTTAAAACTATAGGATTTGTTGAAGACTTTTTGAATTGGCAGAGATCAAATATTTGGCTGGGCTGGTGATTTGAAAGTGATTTTGGTGATGTGATTTTGATCAGTTTTTCTAACGTTGACTGTTGCTGTATCAATGTAATGACGAATATCTAAGCCAAAAAGTGGCGTTTGGGAGCACATGGTTTGGTATGTGCCCCTAAAGTTTGCACTTAATGTGGTCAAAGTATAATCTGTTTTGTACGTTTTAAGATCGGATATCTGATTTAATTTTACAGGTAAATTCTATTGTATGATGTAACTGAGAAAAGGTTTGCACGCAAGAAAATCATGGCTGGCATTCTTAATCCTGAACAAAATATAACCAGAATGAATATAAAAGATAAATGTATTTTAAGTACTAAGTTATCTTTAAAGATAAATGATCAGCAATGGCTCATCTACGAAGGTTTTATACCACGAATTGAATTTGCACATATAGTAAAAAGATTAAATCCTTTTGTTGTTTTCTTGCGTAAGAAATGATTTTATGCACCTGATGGATTTATGAAGAACAAAACAAAGAAATGAACATCATTAAAACCCAATTACCAAGGAATCATGTACAATCTATATAACCGTATCTCGATCTAAATATGCCCACGAGAAAATATGGCAATTTACAAAACGAATGATGTTATTCAGTTGTTTTCTCTTCATTTCATGCAATAAGATCAGTAGAACTATTTGAAGTATTAAAGGAACAAATCTTTTAAGATTTATCATAATGTCAAAAGATAATTTCTTGCTGCTTCTTTTCAATTTTTGGTTTAAAGTCTTGTTATTCTTTAATTCTGAATTCCTTCCGATTAATTCACACGGTCTGGGATACAGTCAGTGTCAATTTGATGCCCAAATCAGAAAGATATAGGAGAAGATATTGAGAAAACACTCGTTCAGTGTAATACTTGAACGGACCTTAGCGCTCTCTGTTCGCAATGGAAAAAAATGTTTGTCGTTTGCAATGTTTCATTGACAGTGAGAGTTATATAAAATAAATTCTTCCTTTTCCTTTACCGGACAGACAAACAACTTACTTGCTGTTTATAGAATGTTGAATTATTTGATGAGCATAACAAGTGTATATCTAATCACTGACTCATGATAATTGCAATTAGTTTCCGCCTAATCCTGAGGTGTTTTTTTTTCTGACCCAGATTGAAGCTCCACAAGTTTCTTTACTTTCATTTATTTAGAAACATTAATGCTTCCAATATGGAGGCAGTGTGTATCCCGGTGTGAAAATCTCAGGGGAAAAGCATCTGAGTTTAGGCAGTTTAGTTTTCGTTCGGTTAATTATATATACGTATGATTGTCATCTGTAAAGAGACTGTTGGATACTTTGAAACATTGGGAAGAAGGATTACTATTTAGCTAACGTTTGAATAGTTATCGTGTGTCTTGCGCCAAGTTACCCCACCAGGTGCTTTATCTGATATGGATTTAATCAATATTGTTATACGATGGAACAGTTAACCCCACACATGTCGAGCCTCATCAGTGTTAGGTTCCACGCCAATCCTCTACTCGGAGCATTGCAGGCATAAATTTGCATTATTCCTTTGCCTTGTTCTTTTCTGACTCCTCTTTCTCAGACAAGACAGGCATTTAATCAGGTCTTCCCATCGCTTATTAGTCATGAGACCGGTAAGAACATTGTGTACTGTAGAGACTGAGATTGACAGTATTGAAAATGGGTGTGTAGCAAATTAGATGATTGTGCTATTCGCTAACGAAAGATGGAAAGTAATTTTCATCCTCGTTTTCGTCGAATCATTAGACGATCGTTTTTCTTGCAATCATTAAAATGTCATATATTGTATAAGGAACTAAGTGATAAAAAATCAAATTGTTATTCCTGTGATAAAAAGACACTTGTTAGTGATCAGAGGTTCTAAGTGTTGCTCTGTGTTCTTAAGAAATAAATAAATACAAAACAATATTGCATAATTGTTGTATAAACAGGTGAAATTGCCGTTTCTATTTTGTCAGACTGCACCATTTATTCTCCGAAGTTTCATTGCGAAAAGTGAAACGGATTTTGTTGGTTTCTAAGAGACAAATAAGGAGAAGTGTCCAGGTGGTTTCCTAGACGTGTCTTCATTCATATCAAAATGAACTGCATATATTCACAGCATGCTCGATATTTAGCCATTAGAAACCGAGAAAGAAGAAACAATATGTTCCTGTATAAATAAACTCACCCATAATTTCAAGATGAACAGTCCTCAGATTGAAACTTACCAGAAGCGTCGGCCACTGACTGCGGAGGTCCAATTCTCGTTTGCAGTATGATACGTCATATTTTCTTGCATTGCACATACCATAATATCATGTCCCAAAACGCAAACAATGAATAGATTTTATTATCATATTATCCAGAACTTTAATGTTTTTTTTTTTGTTGTAACATAGCCTATTGGAACATGATTCAGCACTAACCTGGCAGGAAAGTTTACATTGCATGTGGATTGTTTGACCGCGATGTCTACTATGTACAGTTTTGAATCTCAGTTGCAATATCGTCTTCATGAGCTTTAAGAAAAATTTACAACTAAAACCATAACGCGGAATGTAAATTTTTAATATCTTCTGACTTGACTGCGTTATTCACTCCATCAGACTGTACGTAGCAAGGCCAGTTACCCAGTAAGGGACAGCAATATCGCTTTTGTTCGCATGTCGTCGAACTGCCTAAACAATCCTCATCGGAAAACAGTTGTATGGTACATCGTATAAAATTTAACCATTCTACTAATTAAAAATAAATATTTGTACCAGTCAAACATAAATATCTGGTTCCTATTTTATGTGTGCATGTGTTGGTGTTTTGAAAATGTATAGCATATAATCATGTTGATGTATTTATGTTCGATTTTGGTACTTTCAATTTTGATATTCATCTCATAAAGGAGGAAATAAATATGAGCGAACGAATGAATGTAGAACGTCGAACCCTTGTTATCACAAAGTACACGAATACTTCAGTAATATAGACAGTGGCAATACTTGCAGTTAGAGATTCATAGATATAGTGAAGGATTTCAAGTCTTTCATATATTTGTCCAAAATGAATTTAGGAATCAGATATGACAAGTAAAAAGAAATCATCTATTTTCATGGCGAATGTTGTAGTAAGAAAGCATGAGAAAGTTTGAGTGTACACCAAATGGTGTGTCTTTTAAGAAGGATGGTTGTCCATCTTTATATCACAGTGTTGATTAGTTTAATCGTATACATTGTATAAGGTTTCCATTATAAAATATTTTTTTCTAAAATGAAATTCAAATCCTATATCAAGACTTAGCCTTTAAATAAATCCATTTCATTTAAATTTTGGGCTTTTTTCACGGAAGGTAATACACGTTTATAAGCTACCTAATATTCTTACAATCTCAGATTTATTGCATGTCCAAAAGTGTGTGCCTGAAACAAAATGATGGATTCGTTTGAAATTAAGTAATCTAGAAATTAAAAGTAAGCATAAATTATAATTTAAAACCTTCGAAAAAGAAAAGTATTTTGTTTTAAACTATGACTGAAAATCTTATAGTTTGCTCATAAGATTTAGACCTAAAGGTTGTATAATTTGTAGAGGCAATGAAGATGATTTTTCAACGTTACCAAACCATCAAATTCAAAATAAAAGTTCTCCATGTTTGGTCACGATAGTAGCAAGTTAAATGCTTATTAGTAAACTCGCCACACTATATGACCATTGATTGTGTTGGAAACATTGCGTTCACAAGTATATTCTAACTAAAACCAGATCCGTGTAACATATTAATTGTGTGCACAAGCATCTCCAATAGATCTTCTTTTTCACTTTCCTTTGCAACTATATTGCTGTCTTGAAATAATGCCTACAATATAGTCATTTTGACTTAAAGCTTCCATATAAGAGCTGGGCATTGTTTTGTAGAAAGCTTCTCTAAAAACTAGAAAATAATCCTACAAAGAACTTAAGAATTTTACATAACTATGTAGGCTTCATATATTTACAAACTGCTGCATAAGAAAATCTATCTTCCAAATAAAAGGTCGGATTGTGAGGAAGCGACTTGCAAAACAAATTAAGAAGCATATATAAACGGATGAGCCGTCAATGAAATTTATCTTGAAAGGTTTGTTTATTTTTACTGTAGATTCTGAGAAGACTTTATACAAATACAGCGTTCTTTTCAAAAGAAATGTGTTGCACTATTTTTAAAATTGTAACTTCATACATTCTTTCAAAATATGCGTTGTATACTTATGTTTTTATTCACGGAATTTGCATTAAAATTTAATTTTCCAGTCCCATTTTTGCATGTGAAATCAGGATTTCACATATAAAAAGACAATACTAATAAACTCCAGTTATTACTATTAACTATGTGTTGACAGCATGGTTACTAATCGATACTTATAAGCAGAAACTTGTCCAAATATATAGGACAATGATAGCGAAAGCCTGATGGCGCGTTATCTTCTACGCGTCACTCACATATCTTCAATTTGGATGACAATTTGACCCGAGTCTCCTCTATACTGTGTCCAGTAAGAAATCCAAATATTATGTCCTGCCTATCGCTTTTATTTGATTGGAGCTCTGCAAGCCAATAGGCAGTAGAATTATATCTCATAAACTGATACCTTGTATGCCTGATTTCAGATTATGTCAGTGAAAAAGAGTGAATCTAATTGTCTTGGATTTTTCCATCAAATATCATCACTGTAATACTGCAAACATCAAAATTGCATAAGCCTAGTGAAGATATATGTAAAAATTAGTCAGTTTCTATTTCGAGTCATTCATGGAGAAATATAGTCTTCAGCACGTAATTTTCTAATTCTAATGTATAAAATTCGGATGAACTCTGTAGCGTCTTCATTAATCGAACTAATGTGAAGTTTGCATTCACGTCTAGGATGTTTAAAGTTAGAGGTATACCTTTCTAACGAAAAGTGTTCAGACACGTACATTTAAAAAAAAGCTTTTAATTCAGGACATTATGTATTGGATTTTATTTGAAGCGTTAACATTGTTACTTCTGTAATTGGGCATCAGCTGCTATGAATATAATCCTTTAATCTTTCTTTCTACTATCATTTTTATCTTTGTATAAATATATCTTAGGTAAGTGTGATCTCCATTTGCACAAGTCATTAGCTGATGGAATTACGATAATCAGCCCAACAAGTGTAATGGGTGCAGAATATACATATGCAATTAACATATAAACGATGGTAACGAAGGTTAGAAGGAAGCACGACAAAGTCAGAAAAAAGAACAACAATGCTTCTGGCGAACATCAGCTCTTTATAGAAAGTACATCGAAGGATAAATATCTGTCTGTTTATGCTTTTATATCTGACACAAATATTACAGTGAAAGAATAGACAATCACACACACTATTAAAAATTCGAAAGCGTTCATTAATGGATATTCATTCATGTAAAGATATGTACTTGTGTCTTGATTTTTAGATTATGTCAGCATGCGTCAAATCAATGGAATTTTGCAAATTAATGCAATATATGTCTTCATCTATGTTCAAAAATTAGCAAGTTACATATGTATCAGAATAGATAAGACAGCAGATGGTGCTTTAGTTACCTCTGATTGATTAAAGCGAGTTCAACTCCTTTATTTTGCAAAGTTACCGATGAAGTATTTCCGTTTGTCAAATAACAGTGGGCGCTGTTTCATATTTTTTTTCCACTGAATGTGACAATACTAAATAAATTATGACTTAATGTCAACAACCTTTGCCAAATATATACTGACGTTTTCTCATTGAAGAATAAGCATGATATCTTACTAACGTAACAAATACAAGAACGGGACGTAAATGATTATACCCTTAACTTAGCAATATATTTCACTATAACTGAAATACAGTTTCTTATCTCCTAGGAAATATTTGGTGCCATGTGTGCTTTGTAGCGTGTTGCATTTTTCTGTATGTTCACGCTGGACCAGTGTCCCGCACCATCCAGTGTTTATCAAGCTGGGCGGGTCAAGTCGTGACCCAGCCATGTACAACCCATCACGGAGCGCTAACACGTATATTGTCGCCGCCTGTGTCAAGTAATGTTATTCAGCTTCCTGGAGTAAGCTTTCTTTCATCAATTAAAGATGGACTTGAAATACTTCGGGATGATGTCAATCAACTGTATGACAATATAGTGGTAATTATTTATTCAGAAGGTTTAATTACTTTTCTCTGAACAGTTTGGTATGCAATGAAAATCAGCGAAGTAACGTTAACAGACATAATGCAATGTTTTTCAAGGAAACGAGCCATTATAATAGTTTTGCCCGAAGACATATTTTCAGTAGTTGCATATTTCAGGTTGTCATAACTTGAGATACACTGTTATTGATCCAAATATATGTACTGAATATTAATACATATTGGGAATCAATATATGTTTGTTCATTTTGCAATTGATAAATTTCAGACTGTCTGTACTTTTTAAAAACATTTACCGTTTCAGGTAGGAGTTCTGAAATTTACACCGTCTCTAGTTTCATCTTTATTAGGCAACTACCCTTCGGGATACCCTCCGTTTTGGACAGGGGTAAGATTTGAATCATATAAACCAAGTATCGTTTTCATTTAGCATCATTTCAAAGTTGTCTAACTGAAAAAAGTTGCCTAACTAAATCTGAGATGTGAAGCGATCTGTATAAAGAGAAAAGTCTTTACGAGGTCATGAAAGGTATGACTTATAGAGAAAACGAATACGAGATTTTTTCTATTTTGTTTAAAGTTCAGTCATTAAAAGATTGATTCATTCTCTGGATATTGGTAAATTGTTTGAAGATATCTTTAAATAATGTGAAGATATTCACAATATTTGCCTTTCTTTCAGTTTCTTCTTTACATTGATAATAATGTTTTCAGTGTACAATTCAATTCAACGGAATGTCTTCCACAAAAGGAAAAATGATCTCGTCCCTTAAATTCTGAATATTATTCATTCTTTTAATTACCCTGATCATGGCTTCAATTGATGAACCTAACTTATATAATTACCGTATCGTCTACTCTCTTGGCTTAAAGTTTATTAAAAAATCATCACACTGATTGTAAACTGACGTCATTTGCCATCACAAGCCATATTGTAGATTTCAATATGTGCAGCCATGTCATATATATTAAATTATTATTTGTATTACTGTTACTATACCATTACCTATATATATATATATATATATATATATATATATATATATATATATATATATATATATATGGCATATTCATCTAAAGACACCCATGTATTTTGTTATCAATGTAATAGAATCATTTGCAAAATATAAACTCTTATTTTATTTATTCCCCATTACCAGATTATCCATCGACACTAAATATTGTTTCTTTCTGCCCATCGGCAAAGAATCGGCTTTGTAAATTATATAGCTTTTCCGACTGTCGAGTGTTTTATTATGTGCTCTCCGAGTTGTGAATGCAGATGCGCCTTATTGAATACACAAGTTTAGGAAATTACCTCTCTTTTTCAGAATATGACATCGATTCAACTTCTAACTAAAATATGGAAGGATCTGACCATATACTTCATGTATGTCGATGCTTTAGCTACAAAAGAGCAGCGACAAGTTCAGGCACTTAGTCGTCCACAGCAAGAGTCGCTAGAGGGTTCAGCCAACACTCTGCTGCACGATTTAGAAGTCACGCTTTGTTACCTTCAATCAGCAGTCAACATAGATGTGGACAATCACATTGACATCAATCAGCCCATTTTGCCTTGTACAATTCTTGATTTGGATGACAGTGATTACATCTTAAAATCACTACGAGTTATACATGATTTTAAAATCTATATCAATGAAGTTATATCATTCATAGGCTCAGCCTAATACATACCTATATCAATGAAGTTATTCAAAGGCTCAGCCTAAAACATACCTATATCAATGAAGTTATTCATAGACTCAGCCTAAGACACACCTATATCAATGAAGTTATTCAAAGGCTCAGCCTAAAACATACCTATATAAATGAAGTTATATCACTCATTGGCTCAGCCTAAGACAAAACTATATCAATGAAGTTATTCATAGACTCAGCCTAAGACATACCTATATCAATGAAGTTATATCATTCTTAGGCTCAGCCTAAGACATACCTATATCAATGAAGTTATTCACAGGCTCAGCCTAATACATACCTATATCAATGAAGGTATATCACTCATAGGCTCAGCCTAAGACATACCTATATCGATAAAGTTATATCTTTCATAGGCTCATCCTAAGACATACCTATATGAATGAAGTTATATCATTCATAGGCTCAGCCAAAGACATACCTATATCAATGACGTTATTCATAGGCTCAGCCTAAGACATACCTATATCAATGACGTTATTCATAGGCTCAGCCTAAGACATACCTATATCAATGAAGTTATAGCACTCATAGGCTCAGCCAAAGACAAACCTATATTGATGAAGTTATATCACTCATAGGCTCAGCTTAAGACTTTTTTGAAAACAAGATCTGCGTATGGCCTCCTGAATTTCGCTGCTTTTTAAATATACAGTGCTGACTGTGATACAATTTTGAATATTTGCCTTTGCATAATATATTTTTAGTTTCTTTGACAAGTTTGTTTTACCTATTGGTATAGATATTCTTGGTTAAATACTCATCATAGCCAAAGTTACGTTATGTGCAATTATTATTATTATTATAATATATATATATATATAAGAACTTCCTCTCATGCACTTAAAATATATATGGTATTGCATGCGATTGATAAGTTTTCTCGCTGCATGTTTTTGTTTGAAATACTCTGTGACATGATTTATTCTTTGTGAAATGTGCTTATAAATGCATCCACACATGTGAGACTGGAACTTGTTTTATTGTTCTCGAATATGAGTCACTATTTATTTTGAATGCACATTACTCATATCACTCTTCAGCTTTTTCACATTGGTATGTATTGGATACCGTGTATAGAATAATGATTAATGCTATAATTTATTAAACACGTGGAAATATTCTTCGATTTTATATCATCTGCTATATATATATATATATATATATATATATATATATATATATATATATCACTCTCATTATTTTTTGAGATAGTGGAAAATGGTGTTGCTATTAACAAAGAAACCAGAGCAATGCCTTTTTGTAATATTAGTTTCAAGTCAAGAATACTGACGCAAGTTAGGCAGAGATACAAATATAATTAACAGACACAACAAGAGCTAAATTCCCAACATATCTGCCCGGTAACACGTGACAGGCCGAATGGTCTATGTGTGATCATTATAAAAAGTCGCCATTTTTTAACTCAAATGAGACACTAATAAAGAACAATTTTTGAGATATATTTTAAAACAAATTTGGGATTCGACAGGAAAAGGAAGACGATAAAATTTGAAACAAAGTGCGATTACAAATATTTGATTTAAATTAAAGACATGCGCATTTTGATTAAAGATAGATAATTAAACAAACAAGAGTTCGGTACAGGACATACATTTGCAATTACAAATTTCTGAATAAATTAGGAATGACAGTGACGTATAATAAAAGTATCCTACAGTATGATTTTGTTTATACTAATGCATGCATACACAGGTACCAAGGTCAATTGGTAAATATCACTACTTTTACTAATTCTCACATTAGTTGTTATAAACTTAACTTATGATTCTGAGGTATGAATGGTGAGCGCTTTTACCTTAGTCAGACTTCGGAAGTTTTAGATTTCATTTTGAAAATCGTTTGATTTTGTTGCATAGACTCTCAAATTTGATAGGTTGCAGTTTTTATTCCCTTCGTCCATCATTTGGAGTCTAAAGAGATACGGTTATTAAACTCATCTCGTAATAAAATTAAATAACTGAAACCAGGATGCAACCCCCCCCCCCCCTCCACGGACTTAAAACTATAAAAAAGGATATGGTGATTGGGATTAAAAGCTTGGGTTCAAGCAGATAATAAAATATATGTGGGATGTAATGTTGAACATACACATATGCTAAGGACTGCATATTATGGCAAGATAAAAATAATGCAATGGAAGCACTGGAACTATTTCAGTATAAGTCTTATAAAAAGCACGTATTCAGTCTTGTTCAATTCCGTGTCATTGTATGGTTTATAGACAACATTTGGACGTCCTTGATACTGCGGATTAGAAGTTTGCAACCAAAGAAAGGCAGATCAAGTTGGGATAAAGCACTAAAGGGCAAGATATTAATATGAACGGCATATATAGCGAAATATTTTCTTGAATTGCTCAGTAAATTCAAATTACCATAGGTCTGTTTAAGAATCTCAAATTGCCGTCATTTACCTTTGTCAAAGAATGATTTATCATGGCATTTTTAAGAAAAGGAATAAACTAGTTTACAAAGGTAACATGTTTATTTGATGTCTTTTATGAAAGGTAGACCGATTGCGTCCCAAACTAATATTGAACTTACGTTCTGATAAGAAGAAATGGAGACAAAGATATGTGCAATGACTTCACATGGATTCCATTTTAGTAACGTTAACACGGAACATTTTATTAACTTTAACATGGAACATTTTAGGACTTCGTCAGTATATCCTGAGCATTTATTCTATTTATGACCTCTTTCAAGTATAGTCTCTATGTAACTTCTTCCTCTTTTGCGGTTGTTCACTACATCGCATAAATCTCAAAGATATTACTCAGTTTGATGTTAATATTTAATGTGATTTCTGAATTTATTGAAAGAAAAACATTATAACTTGGTTTTTTAACCAAGATATAAAAATATATTAATAGTATTTATAATGTAGGTCAGGGGTTGGCAACGGCAGGCGTGCCACTAGGTAACTTGTCAAGAGGTTTTGTGTGGCACGCGAAGGGCAGTCAAAAATCTCGACTTTAAGTGTCACTCTTTTACTGGTGGAAAGCGCTCTGGAAAAAGTGGTACACTATGTAAATTAGGTTGCCGATCCCTGATCTAGGTGATCAGGTATGTGATATAAACCTGACTCAATGTACAATGTTATCATCTGATGACCTAGAAAAACTAAGTCCATTTGATTTTAATTGTAGCTTCATATTGGTATGAGAGGTTTTCACAATACTTATTTAAACCTCTATGATCAAGGCCTAATCTAAGCATGTTCTGCTTTATGGATGCATTAGCTTTCAGATACACAATTAACTTTAGTACAGAAAGAAAATTAGCAAGTTAACGCAATAAATCTTGAATCACCTAAATTGGTGTTAGAGGACGATGAGATGGGTGGAAGTTTCAATAGTTCCGTGTAATAATTCTTGTTTTTAGATAGATTTGTCTGTGAAATTTGGAACCCTTAGTGTTGACTTAGAAAGCCATTATCGGCCATGCTCTGCGTTTTAGGTGTCAAAGGATATTGTTTCGGCTTTCGTCAGCAAGAAGGTTCTGGCAGGATCTTTAGCAGACAGGAAGGTGTTCCAAATATAGTACCATTCCCGGTATAGGGTCATTCCCATATATAGGGCGATTCTCTGTACAAGGCCATTCCCTTGTATAGGGCCATTCCCTGTATAGGGACAATTCCATATATAGGGCCATTCCCTTTTTATATCCATTCCTATATATAGGACATTCCCTGTATAGGTCCAGTCCTATATATATAGGGCCATTCCCTGTATTAGGCCATTTCCATATATTTGGCTATTCTCTTTATAGGGCCATTCCCATGTATAGGGCCATTCCCTGTATAGGTTCATTCCCATATATAGGGCCATTCCCATGTATAGGTCCCTTCCCTATATAGTGCCATTTCCTGCATTTTGTCACTGTGCAAGTTTAACAGGGAGATTTCACGTCCATTTTTGAATGGAGCTTTTATATGATTTTATGGTCACTGGATGAACAAGCTAGTAACATAACAATTCCTTTACGACATTTAATGAACGATGTTTTTCATGAATTGATGTTTTTATGTACCATAAAATTCCTTTTGTCCGTGTCATCTGTGTCAATGAAACAGACTCACAATTCCATTAAATGAAGAGAACATTTTTATATCAGTCAGGGTAAACTGAGTAATTTCATATATGTTCTGTTAACAGTATAAGATTTTAACCCATATTTGTTATTCGTAGAAGCTCATTTATGTAATCAATATTACATTTGGAATAATAATAATAATAATAATAATAATCATATTGCTTTTTCTGAGAATAATGCACTTACTGTCAATTCATTCAAAATAATCTTACACGTAGTCATCAGTAACAGAACCATACAACTTGAAATGCAACTGATATGTACAAAGAAAGCTCTTACTACAGTGTGTGACACACTAAAATCCAGAATGCCATTGAAACTGTATTATATACTGTGTGACATACTCAAATCCAGAATGCCATGGAAACTGTACTATTTATTATGTGACATACTCAAATCCAGAATGCCATGGAAACTGTACTATTTATCATGTAACATACTCAAATCCAGAATGCCATTGAAACTGTACTATTTATTATGTAACATACTCAATCCAGAATGCCATTGAAACTGTACTATTTATTATGTGACATACTCAAATCCAGAATGCCATTGAAACTGTATTATTTATTGCATGTGCAGACTATTGTAAAGATTAGATGTTTAACCTAAGTTGTGTAACAGATCTAAATTTGTCTGTTTCGATAGGTGACATATATAGATATTCAAATGTCTTTATCAACAGGAACCATACAAGTTCCACGCACGGATAGGAAGTTTTAAAATCTGACAATTGGACCTGATGTAGGTTCTACACTACCAGCTTAGTGTTTCGAAACCTCTTGCTGGAAGAAGTCGAAACAAAGCGCAAACTTAGAGCCACTTGTAATGTTATAGGTTCCTGAGGCCGTTATTTATATTTCCTCTCATCTCGTCAAGTAAAAAAGATTTTTACTCATCCCTGGGCGCGGTGTGATAGAAAATCGTGATATGCTGCAAGAAGCAATCTGATAGTCTGACAGAAAATCGTGATATGTAGAAGGAAAGTAGTGAAGTGGGATACCCTGGAGACAATGGGAATTACCATTACAGGACCCCTTGGGACAATCTGGAGACAATGGAAATTTAACATGGGGAAAAATCATGGGACAATCTGGAGACAATGGAAATTTAACATAGGGAAAAATGATGGGATAATCTGGGGAAAAGGTAAATTTAACATTTAACCCTATTTTAATAAGGTCCCGACCTGAGGGGTCTATGGAAAGGGAACAGGGGAGAGGGATAGAACACACACACACACACATATATTAAATAAAAAAAAAATGGGGTAGGCAATTGAAAGTCGATCTCTTTTCGAGAGATGTGGGTGGCCCTGAAAAGGGCCTTTGGTTTTCTTCTTCTTCTTCTAATTTCTTCTATTTCTCCACCAGCTTCTTATTTTCTGTCCTACACTTTTCTCTTCTTTTCTTTCTTTTCTTCCTCCTTTTTCTTCTTTTTCTCTTCTTTCTGCTTCTCCTCCTCTTCTTTCTTCCTCTTCTCATTTTCTTCTTCTTTTTCAATTTTTTCGTTCCATTCTCTCATCCTTATCCCTTCTTCTTTATCCTCCTTCTCCTCCTTTATTTCTTTTATCAGAGCACTGATCATGTCCTTTACTTTTCTTAAATTGTTGATCTCCATCTTTACTCGATGGGGACTAAAAAAATAGTGATCCTCGTTTAGCCTCACTAACATTTGCTCCATCATACCCAAATTGTCCAGAACGTCTTGCAATGTTTTCATTTTATCAAGCTGGTTTGAAGCCATCTTCTTTTTTATTCTCTGTAGAATGGTTTGAACGACGAACACTGTGGGTTCTTATAGTGAAAGCGCGGACGTGATAGAAAACATCCCCTAAAACAAAATTTATATTACCTAGATCGTAACCAAACAACTCGCGGACGTGAAGGAAAACATCCCCTACTTTTCTCATTTCATATGATCTACTATCCACACAAGCAAAGCATTAAAATGAAACCCTAATCTACTATTCACACAAACCAACTTAAGCTCTTACATAACCCCATAATCTACTATCACACAAACGTACGTGGGCGCTTACAAACACACACACACACACACACACACACACACACACACACACATATAAAAAACACACTCACACAAATAAAAAGAGTCAGTGTTTATATTCGCACTACTCTACATACACACATTGGCAAATCGATTACTATTTCTTTTCTAGAGTATTGGTTAGCCCTGAAAAGGGCTGTTTGTACTTGAACTCCAGTGACACCTGGTTAATGATGGCACCTTCCAGGCCTGGCACCACACACACATCTTCTTCCCCAGTCTCTTTTCACTCTTTTTTGGGGGAGAACAGAGGCGGGATAAGTGGCTTCAGAACCCCAATCTTCTGTCTCTGGGATTCTGAAATTTCCTCTCTCCTTTTCTTCCTCTTCTTTGTTTCTTCTCTCCTCCTTTTCTTCTACGATGGCCTCTGCAGCCAGCTCATTCACTGTACGCCTGGTATATTCCAGGTGTACATGAAGTTCAAGCAGTTTAGCTAGTCTGGTGTTCATTCTGGTGGTGTTGATCAATCAACAAGGGTAGCTAGACTGCCGAACGATTTTTAATTTATACTGAAAGCGCGGACGTGATGGAAAACATCCTCCTAAAACAAAATTGATCTTACCTAGATCATAACCAAACAAACGCGCGGACCTAAAAGAAGCAGTCACTCACTTTTTATACTACCCATCACTATTCTAAAAAAGTTTATTAAACAAATAATATACTATCCACATACGCAAAGCATTCCAATCAAACCCCAAATCTACTCTCCCCACACGTCAAACAGCAAAAAAACATCATCATAATCTACTATCCACACCAACGTACGTGAGCACTTACAAACACACAATCATATACACAAACACATACACTCACGCCACAAAAGAGTCAGTGTTTATATTCACACTACTCTACCTACACACATTGGCAAATGGATTGCTATTTCTTTTCTAGAGTATTGGGTAGCCCTGAAAAGGGCTGCTTTTTTGTTTGCTATGGCAATCTTTTAGTTTCTAAGAATGCGATGTCCTCTGATGATAGACTTTCTGGCGATAGGTCTGCTTCTTCGGAAAGAGAAGAAGAACTCTTTGGTGTCGATACGACAATCGACAAAGCCTCTGTCAGGTTCAGGTTGCTGCTGCTGCTGCTGTTGTTGTTGTTGTTGTTGTTGCTGCTGTCTCTGAAGTCTGTACTTCTCTGTCCATTCTTCCTTCTCCCTTTTCACTTCTTCTCTGAAGAGCTCTTCTATCAGGTCTTCAGTGACTTTTAACATTCTCACATTCTCTATCTCTTCTGGCTTCGGTATCAGACTGTGTCTGACCCTATGCAAATTCACGTAGGCTTCGTTTAGCTTAGCTAGTTTGGAGCACATCTTCGTAGGAGGATGAGTCGACAATGGATGGTTAGACTGGAGGCTACCCCGGCTTTAAAGTCAAAGCGCGGACGTGAAGGAAAACATCCCTCCACGGTTTTCGAGCCGGAACGTTCAATGAGTGTCATGAGAGGGATAGTAAGAAGTCAAAGAGCATGAATCAAGATTTCTATAGTCAAACAAACCACAAAGGCATTTTTATCAAAACACGACATTTTTTTATTCAAAATCACTTAACACTAACAAACAACTCTAACATTTTTAACAATAATCCAACAATATAACATCAAACATTTTGTTTCAAATGACAAACATTTTTTTCCAACTAACACATTATTTTGGACAGGGCTGACAACGTTGTGAATGAAATTGTGATTTCCACTGTTGGAAGTCATTAGGCCATTGATGGACACTACGTTTCTTAGCTTGAGACAAAAGATAAGCATTATGGTCACAAAACCATTGATCTACTTTCACATCGTTTCTATAAGAAGAACGAGGATCAAAATGAGTCACTAAATGTTCTAAGGAATAACCCAGACTGCGATGATGCAGAAAATACACACAGTACTGTCCACACACCAAGGAATCTGTGTCTTGTAATTTCACATTATTGAATAGGGTGGTCTGAGCATTTCTTCTCATAAAGTCAATGATATCGTCTTCCAAAGGGGGCAATCCATACGAATCAAAATATTCCACACATTCTTCTTGAGGAAAGTAGACGGCAACCCAGTGGGTTCCTGGGAGATGACTGTCGCCGTTTTGATGACATAAGCTAGATAGTCTTGAGGTTTGCGATGAGGGAGTTCATCTTTAGCACAGACGACAGGATTCCAAGAAGCCGTGTACGAACTGTGGTTCAAAAGGTAATAAAGTTCCCAGGTATCCATGTTTTGTGTGTTTTTTATTCTTCTTCTTCACAGGTAATAATAAGTCGTCAATTCGATCCTTACTTTTTGCTTGAAAATGTCTGAGAAATAACCGTTTCTTCGCTTCGTCTCCCCACTCTGATTCAGGAGAGCTTCGATACGATGGATCTCTTGAGTGGTTAATGGTGGACAAGATTGTTCACCCAAGTCTTTATACCACTGATGCAACACGACTTCGTCCGAGATGAGACTCCAAGCTTCGGCAAGATACTCGTTCAATTTTTCTTCTTGACTCAGCATTAGGCATTTATCGTGTTGAATTTGACTGCGATGATCGTTTTGACATCCATAGCAATCTTTCTTGATCAATTCCGTCATTTTTTCGAACAAGTGTTTGGAAAAACAGGAGGCTAAATGGGCTTCTTGTTCTGGCCATCTTGACTTCATCATGATAACTTCTTCGTCTTTGTCTTGAGATTCTTCTTTCCCGGTCTCCTCACATTCCATCTGCAAAGTTTCTCCACTAGGTAAAGAGGGATAACAGTCTTCCATGGCTTCTAATAGTCTAGAATGACTTCTCTCAAACTGTTGATTTCTATGGTATTGTCAAATTCTGCATACAGGAGGACGTTCACTGTGTGATCTGGAGGTGGATTTGCAAACTGAAGTTCCACACGAATCTGACCCGATTTTATAGGGTGGAAATGTCCCTCGTCGCTGCCTTGGTCTGGAGTGAAATCAAAACCCCACAAAGCGTAGCCTCCTGCATAATCGTCGTACGAAATACCGTGACTGGTGTTGGTTCCTAACTGTCCGGTGGCTTCATACAGGGACAAGTACGATCTCAAATAATTCTTCGCGACACCAAAGTTGGGCTCAAAGTGTCGGGTATACAAAGTCTTGCCGTCGCGACTGACTTCGATCTTGGACACATTGTAATGTTGAAACTCAAAAGGATTTTGATCGTGGGTTCCGTTGAAGGCTGAATTCCTGACGATACCAACAATCAAACGCTTGGGTAACTGTCCTTGGAACAGATGACCTTCGATCATAGATCGCTGTCCAGGGGGAATGGTGAACGTTTTCACTTCTACGCGCCGTATCGGATACTTGGCGGTCGTTCTGCTCAGCGTCTGACTGACGTCGTTTCCCACTTTAGGTAACACTTCCACACGACGCACGTAAAGTCGGGCTTCTTGAATGATAGTTTTGTATTCACTGGCATGGGCCATCAAATGGAAAGCGGCACTGCTACGATTTAGTCTCACACGGATATCCACCCCGTTCAGCAAATACTTTTCTTGTAACCACATGTCCAAATGCAAACGATCCATCAGTTCTAAACTTCGCTCTTGCAGAATTTTCCTACGACGGTCGTTAAACCCCACATTGTGAGGACTGTCATCTTCTGTTAGGACTGTGTCGTTAAACGTGCCTACACCTGCCGTGTCAGGTTTCCATACCACGCAAGCATCCAGATGAGTATTCTTGGCTTCTTTTCCGTACGTCAAGAGATTTTCCAGGTAGGCACGATACGGGTAAGTATCCATGCTGCTGCTGACAAGTTTGTTATTTAAGTACAAGTCCACTTAGCTGAACAAGGAATGCATTAAATTGTTGACAGGAGCTACTCTAGCATCGCCTCCTGGATTGGTGTTGTCCGTTCTGATCACTTTGACTTTCAAGTACAGGTAACTGGTATTCAGATCGATGTAATCTTCGGGCTGTCCTTTGATTTCAAACTCGATAGGAGCGGAATCCGTCAAAGAGGAGACGGGATGAAATTCCACCCACTGGGATTCTTGCATGGTCATCATGGTGGGGGGCATGGCAAACAGATCCAGTTCCGACTTGGAACAAGCGCAAGACTCTCGGTGCATCATTTTTTTCTCTTTCTCAATAATCGAAAACGTTTAAGTCTCGAACGGTTCTTCTTTTCTTTGCCTTTCTAGATTTAGACGTGTGAAGTCTGGTGAAAGGGTGTTTTCTTCGTCGTCTCTTTCTGCCTTGTCCTTGCTGAATGCTTGAGTCGGTAGCGTGCAGAGCATTTATAGGTGTGTCTCGTCGGCCCAAAAGGTCTTTGCCCGTTTGCAGCAAGACATTTTTGCCTGCTCTCATGAAGGCTTCTTTAGGATTTTGTTTGTCGATGATGACATTTTGGAGAAATTCTTTGCCTTGTGTCAGTGTCGCATCTTTCAAGGCGTGCAATCCGCGTGTCACCATCGGTTTCAACACCGGGGCCACCGAACGAAAGGCCGATTTTAACATATCTCCTAAACCGTGTCCTCGCTGTCGTGCAACCCCTCGGTACACTGGATACATGACTTACGAATCGTGAGAGAACCGTTTTCGAAAATGGAGTTTCACCGTGACTTTTCCTTTGGTGAATGGAATATTTTGTCCCAGATCTCCTTTTATAGCAATGTTGACCGTGTCCAAGTACGACTTGCTGACAGGCAAATAGTGAGGATGTACAAATTCGCGGTGAACGTGGTAAGTGTTTCCACCTTCCTCGTCAGTGACCGTGGCAGAATCAACTTTGAAAGGAATGACACGCAGTAACGGCACAGAGGTGTGTCGCACCACGTTATACTCCACCACATCGGAGTACACAAACGTCAAATTCAGTCCTTGGTTCAGTTCTACCGGGGCACGAAATAACTTGCTAAAAGACTCGTTGTCGAAAATGATTGGTAATTCGTTTTTCTTGAGCATGGCCTTTCTCATGTCCATGTCTCCGCCCAACATGTCAAACAATTCAGGACAAAATAAAATGGACACGATTTTACCCTCGTCAAATTTCATCAAGAAGCGACGAGCTGCTTTGTGGTATTCCATGGTGACACTTTTTTGACACTTTCCAAAGCTTTCAGAAACACGACATTAAACCTGGAGGTTATGGTGCTCATCAAATGTTGACCACTAAAATAACAGCCTGGGGGAACGAACAAGTGATTGGTGGTGTACTTTTGATTTTTTGTGCCAGGGGTTTTCTTGTCATATTTGCCATAGGTATCCAAGTACTGTTGCAATTGTTCGTCATGAACTTCCACATCAAAAAAATTTTGATTGGGAAGGACATTGAGGACTTGAGTCGGGTGAATGATTTCTACTAAAGCCATTTCCCAATGGGCTTCGTGGTCTGATGGGATGGTCAGAGGTAATTTGGCCGTGTAACAGAACAACGTGTTCTTGGGAAACACCTCCATGGAACTGTCACTGGGTAAGGTTAAGTAAAATTGGTTTTGGTGACTCATAATTCCAGAGTTCTGTGACTGTGCGAGGGTTACTGGACGTCAGAGGCGTGTCTCCGCCCAAAATAGGGTTGTTGTTGTTGTTATTGGAGTGGTGACTGACACTGGCACTGGACATAAGGTTCCCGTGGTTCCCGTTGGAAGAGAATTTCAGGGAGGGATTGGGAAGCAGGTAACTTATGCAACTGCTCAATAAAATGACCCACAATTGTTTGTCTCCTTGTTGCAAACTTAAATTGGCGATGGCTGCCCCGATGACACAATACACCACGAAGATTTGGCAGAAAAAGATGATTTGTGTTTTAGGCACACGTTCTCTATACCACACCCACAAGGGTTGTTTTTGCAAATCTTGCAGAGAAGAACTGGGTGAAGGAGTGGTAACAGTAGTAGCTGCATCTGTGTGAAAGGGCATGATGGTCACTTCTTTTTATAGTCGATGACTTGCGAAGCGTCGATCCAAGAATCAAAACTAGGTAGATATCCTTTCCAACGTACTTTGACTTCTTTGACACGTCGTTTACCCACTTTACGGGTTCTGCGTTCGAGAATGCTTTCGATGTCGTACACTTCGTCTTCTTTTTTGGTGACACGTTGTAACTCGGGTAAGTAAAACGTTCCTTTGAGCACTTCTCCGTTCATGTCTTCCATTTTATAGACGGCAGGATGACGGCCATGCACTCGTCCAGTGACACGAAACAATTCGGTCGTCCAGTTAGGTACGTAACCTTTGTCGAAAGTGCGTTTGGTTTTGCCAATGCGTACTCAATCTCATACGGTCAACACTCCACTTTTCTTGGGGGCAGTCCTCGTCGGGGACGTACCAAACAGGCGCTCAAACACCAGCACTTCTTTCTCGGGAGTCACTTCTTGCGGGTCATGTCCGATACTTCGATGGTAAGATTGGTTGTACGCTTGCACCAGGTGCGGTAAGATGTCGATGTACTTCAGAGTGTGGTGATGCGTAAAATATTTCCACATACTTTCTATCAAAGTGCGTTGAAAACGTTCCACGATGCTGGCTTTGGTTTCGGGATTCTCGGTGGTAAAAAAATGAATGCAACGTTTCTTTAATTCTTTTTGGAAAGCTTGGTTCAGAAATTCGGTGCCTTTGTCCGTTTGCCATCGAAGAGGATGACGACCACTTTGTTTCAACACTCGTTGCATGGCTCGCACTAACTCGCTGCTCGATTTGGAAGTCAAGGGTACGACCCAGGCAAATTTGGAAAAGACGTCGATGACACAAAAGAAAAATTTGTAGACGCGATTGTAGCTGGCCAAATGAGAGACATCGGCTAAATCGGCTTGCCATTGATGATCGATGCCTTCCACTCGGGTGCGACTTCTGGCAAACTTGCGTCGAATGGGTTTGTGTAAAGTGTAGGTATCTTGTTCTTGTAACCATCGTTGCACTTGAGGTAAACGGAGACTTTTCAGTCGAGTTTTGGCAGCACGATACAATTTTTGAACTCCTGCGTAACCTGCAGGATGCGAGGGATCGTAGTAAATGCTGGCTAACACTTTTACCATTTTGTGTTTGTGTGTTAATAAGGCACCCACTCTTGGAAGATGCTACTCTTTTTCTCTTGGGGTACTTTCTTGGATTGCAATGCTTTGCGTGTGCAACCAGCAATAGGTGTCGCAGAGGAGGATTTCGGAACAGGGGATATCGGTTCGTGTTTCACTTCTGTCTTCACTTCTGTCTTCACTTTCTTTTTCTCTTGTGATGAAGAAGGGGTGGTCATCATCTTTTTAATCCATCCAATTCTGGAGGTAAGTGGTGTTGTTAACTTGCGTACTTTTTCTGGTGGAGTTTGAAACCCTTCTTCTTCTTCTTCTTTTTCTGTCTTGGTCACTGGTAGTGGTGGTGGTGGTACTGGTGATGGTGCTGAACTTTTCATCAAGGTCTTAAAATCTTTCAGAGTGGGTAGAGCTGTTTCGTCTAAAGCTTTTTGGTGAAAGAGTTGCAGTCGTTGCAAGAGTTGACCGTACTTTTGCGATTTTTCTGTTTCGGACAAATCTTGGCGATCCATCAAGGACTGCAATTCGTGTTGTAACTGGGACATTTCACTCAAATGGGGATTAGGAGGTAAATGCGGGATGCGTTGTTCTTGCCAACGATGGTATTCCATCCATCGTTTGTAAGGCACTAAAGCTAGTTTTCGTCCTTCCATGGGGTTGTCAAGGGTCGATTCTGAGTTCTTGGGACTTCCGAGGGCCTTTTTATCTTGCTCCCATCAGTCCTCCCAACATGGGTCCCAAGACTCCTTTCAGCAAGGGGCCTAACAAGAGGGGTAAAATGCCTCCACGTTGGACCAACGTCTTGTTCTTTTGACTAAGGGGGATTTTCTTTTGAACCATTTGGCGAAGAACGTGACGATGTTTGCCTAAGCATTGTTTCTGGTGTTTGGACAAAGGGATCGTACCTTTCAAGACGTTCAAACAACATTCGCACACGGTATCTATGACCTCTTTGGAAGCTGATTGAATGAGTTTTTTTTGGTAGGGGTGGAGAAGCTTTGGACAGGACAGATAACATGTCCCCATGTTTGACTAAACGTGGTGGCAGTCCTTTCCTTTTCTTTCCTTGGGGTTGTTTAGAAGAGGGATGTTTTTTGGAAGGTGACATCTTTGAATCTTCAGGAGCACTAATACACTGATACCCCAACTTGGTCTCACACGTCGCCACTGATTGTCTTTACGTCGTATCAACTTCAGGACAGGCATGACACGTCGTGCAGGGGTACGCAAAGGACTAAATCGAGCCAGGTCTTGCTTGGACAAATCCAGTAAACTTTGTAACATGCCCGATCTTTCTTGGACTTTGATTTTGGGAGCAGGTACTTTGTGAGCAGCAGCCACTGCCACTAAATTGGAGGGTCCTGCCAAGGGGGAAGTTCTTGGGGTCATCAACGGAGAAGTTCTTGGTATGATCAACGTCTCCAAGTACTCTTCAGTTCTTGGTGTCATCAACGGAGAAGTGGATGAACTTGAGGCTGCCGGAGACGCGATCACCGCCGTGGAATGTAGTGGTTTGCGAGTGTAAGGATGCGTCCTGGCCGAAGTGCCTCTCTTGGGACTAGTTGTCTTCTGTGGACTTTTCTTTTTCTGGGGGCATTTTCTCTGTTTCTTTTTCTGGGGGCTTTTTCTTTTTCCGGGGTGGTGTCTGGTAAGAGGAGGGTCCCGCCACTGGAGAAGTTCTCCTTGGGGACCTGGTCTTTTTCTTCTTCTTGAAGCTTCGTTTGACTTTTTTCTTGGGGAGAACTTTGGGGGCATTAGGATCCCATCTTAAGAGAGAGCGAATGATGACCCCTCCGAGAGTACCGCTCCCTCCAGGTTTCAAAATGATTTTTTTTTTGTTTGAGTGTCGATGCGGGGATCGGCCAGTTGGACCAAAGCGACTTTGTTTCGATCAAAAAAGCGTTTGGTTTGATGAGGAATCTGAATGATCCCTTGGAGTAATTGACGTGCCGTCACCGTGAACCATCGTAAGACTTCTCTGAGACTAGCTTCTAAGACGCGAGCTCGTGTTTGTGGATTTTTTTCTCGACTGATGCCATACAAGGCATGAATCAATTTGACGGGAAGATGCGTCTGAAGGGACGTCATGTTCAAAATGTGTGTGAGACAGACGAAAAGGGTCTGAGGTTTTTATAGATTTTTTTGTGGAATGAAGTTAAGTCGAGGACGGAGACGTGTACAGGACAGTTCCTCCGGTTTGGCACCAGTGGTGAAACAAGTGGGTACGAAATCGCAAATCATCGGGGGGTCGTAGGTTTCAAATCGACAAGTAAATAGGCGTGTGGAGTTTGAGTGGCATCGTCTTACGCCTCAGTCAGTCAAGGTGTCCCTAACTGTTTGGCTAAGACTTGCACTTGCGATTTATCTCGAGGGCTTTTAAACAAGACCACGTAATGCGCATTGAGACTGATGGTGCGATGGGCTTTACTTTGTTGAAACAAATTTTGAGTGATGTAAACGACACTGGCATTACGATGATGCCCTTTGCGCGTGAACCACAGTTTAATTTCTTCGTCGTCTTCTCCTAACATGTCGTCAAAAATGACCAAATGGGTTTGACGGGAGTCAGAGACGATGCCGTCGTCTTCTTTAAGAATGCCTTCCACAAACACGATGGAATCGCCTTGACTTTCTCGCAAGAGGTTGTACGCCGATTGCCACTCTTTTTAACACCACACGAGGCGTTGAGGTGGACGATCGATCAAATGATGTTTATATTCGATCAAGCGTTTGACGAATTCGGTTTTGGCTGAACCGCTAGGTCCAGCAATGAGCATGTTAAAGGGATGGCGAAGATACAAAGCCTCCCAACTGGCCCGATCAAAGTGTTCGTCGATAACTTTGACACTGGAGGAAGAGGGAGCAGAGACAGCAGAGGTAGCCATAGTGTGAGAAATGTCACTTGTGACACGAAAACAAACAAGACGAGAGTTTATATACTTTTTTCAGGACACGTTTATTGAATGTTTTAAACATGAATACGAAAGACAAAAATACATAAAAGCCAAAGGCTTAAGTACAAGAATAAAAGGCACATGATAACCATGAACGTGGAATAAACACAAGTGTCTGTACAATATGTTTTGGGTAATGTTCTGACCAGTTCTATAGGGGGTAAGGTCACACAAGTGTCCTCCCGAAAGGGTCTTTCAGGGATGTCCACGATAGTCCTGTCCTGGGTGACGGGTTCTTCTGCTACTGTCACTAACACAGGTTGAAAAGTCGCAATGCTCACAATCGCATTCCACTTCAGAAGCCCCAAACTTGAATTGTGCCTTTCTAAACTTGTTTTGTGTTTCTCTGAAAGTATTCATCTTGTTCACTTGGTCTTGGTAGTCACAATGAACTATCGATCTTGCCTAGGGTTCCTTTGTATATACAGACCAATACCGACGTGCCCATTCGGTAAGGTGAAATGATTGGGAAGTCGAACTCGCTTCTGGTACACGATTTGATAGACTTTTTCCAAGGGTAGACTGACGATGTGGTGAGTGGGTAAACGTACAATCTTGTTGGGTTGATAGGTGGTCACTTTAAAGTGTTCATCTTCTCCAGATTGCAAGGCTTCTTTCATTACCCCAAAGTTGACCACACGACTGGTACGATAATTCAGAGTCAATCCTTTGACTTTACACTTCGTGTGCACTTCTCCTTGTGGGTCCCGGTATTCGTAGCCGTAATTTTTTGGACCGCCACTGACGAAACTTAGAATCTTGTCGTCGGGATGCTCGTCTGTCCAGGCTCCTAAACGGTCTCCTTCGATGTCAGGGTGCTGTTGACTCGGGTGATGGATGTAAATGCAACTGCCCATGTCAAAGTACAGGACGCGTTCCCCTAACAGTTCTAAAGCTTCGTACAATTTTAAGCGAGCATGAGCTGTCACGTAAGCCGCAATGATGACATTTCCAAAAGGGTCGTCTTGTACAAAGTCCAGATCTTCTTCGTAATTGACCAAGATCAAATCCTCGCGAACGACGTCCACGTGTTTCATGAATTTGTTTTTTTCGTGAATCATCTGAAAGTAGCGGGAAGGTTCTGTCAAATACTCCGTCTTGGGTAAACACGGACGTTGTGCCATTTTACCCCACAAGCAATTTAACATCACTTTGGCAAACGATCGCCTGCCTTCGTTTTTCTCGATGTGATCTAAAGTAATGCCTTCTTGTGCCCAGTATTTCTCTTTGAATGTCTTTTGGTCTTCGGGAGTGTGACACCAGGAAGGATAGCCACTGGCTTCTTGTTTCAGTTTCAAAAAGGCATCCACGTAGTCTGCGAAAATGCCTTTCTGCGTGGGGTCACCCTTGTGGAATTGTTGTGTCTTGGGAAAGTGACAAATTTCGTACACTTCTAACAGTTGATATCCCATGTCCAGAGTTTTGAACAATTCCACGCTGACCCACGTCCCCGTCAAGGCGCGTTTTTCCTGGGTGTGCTGGCAAGGTTGATCGGCACAAGTACGGCACAAAGGAAACATCAGTTTGCCTTGACAATGGTGAGGTAACACGGGATGGTACAAGTCCGTGGGAGGCAAAACTTTGCACTTGACCAAGCCTTCGTATTGTCGAATGTTTTTCAGGTCGATGTGTTCCGTGAACAATTGTGGGTGCCCTGCAGGAAAGCGACAATATTTGCACACGTAGGGATACAGCGAACACACGTGTAGGTATTTGATTTCTTCTCCTTTCTCTTCGTCGGCTTGGTACAGCAAACAGGTGGCATTGGTGCTTCCTCCGTACAAACTATCCCTCGGGGTGAGCGGGTCCATGAACTGGTAACTTTCCACGAGGAGTTTAAATTCGGGATCGGTTTTCAAACGGTGATCGTACTCGTGTTTCCACATTTCCACCACTTGGTATCCTTCCTGTTCTAACTTTAGGCGTCGCTGACAAGTGGCCTGGTATAAGTCTTCCATGGTTCGTTGTAAAAACTGATTTTTAGTGCCACGGTCAGGGTAACAGACGGGACATCCGTGAAATAAGCAACCGTTAAACTTGTACACGATCTTGGGGTTTTCTAAGTCCCAGCCATCGACCGAATGCGTTCCGATGGTCTTTTCGCCTCCTCCCTTGCGGGCATGCTGAATCATTTTGTCTTCCTTGTCGCACAAGTAATGTAACCAGCGTAGGGCTTTGACCGAGTATTGACGTTTGACATAGTTGGTCGTTTGAGGACTGATGACAGCCACAGTGTTTTCAGGCATGAATCGTTGCCGGTACACTAAGGAACACGCTTTGGCAATGGTGCAAGATTCTTTCAAAGGATCGACCCCTCCGTGTTCCATGAACAGTTCTCGAAATTTTCCACAGCAACGTCGTAAAATGTCCACGTCGGAACGACAATACTTTAACAATTCTTCCTGAAAGTCGAAAGGGTCCGAGGCGTGAGCCTGGTACCAAGCGTAGAAAGCTTCTCGTTGTTCGGTACGCATGTTGTCAGGGTCGTAATAGTGAGCCTCAGGTAAATGGGGTAGAACGGCGTGTTGATTGGCTTCCGTATTGAAAAAGTGTGGAAAGTACCCTTTAGCCATTTCTGTCATTCCAAACGTTTTAGTCATTCGTCTCAAAGGCATGGCCAAGTAACTCATCGAATCTTTAAACTGTACTTGTCCCACTTGCATGAAAATGATTTTGGCTCCGTTCAAAGTGACTTTAGGACGCTCGGTGCCTTGTTCCGTATAGTATCTCAAAAGAAACTGTCCATCGTATCCGGAGAAATTGTGAGCCATCACTGTGGCATGACGATGACAATCTCCGTAACGTTCGATGTCCTCTTGGCTCCACGTCTTGTCGATGGGGTCTAAAACCCATTGTGCAAAATCGGCTAACGTGTTCGGTCCTCGAAAGATTTTTTCACGCCCTCCAGGAATCTTGTTGCAGTGAGGGCAGTGACTGATGATAGGTTCCTGAATGCACTTCTCGCACGCTCGATGAGCCACGCAGAAATTAGGAACGTGAATACCGGTCTCTTGCATGCATTCGAAATCAAAAAAGATGAAATTGCCTTTCTTCTTGTGACCGTCTCTTTCTCTGGTGGGGTTGGTATTTTTGCACGTAGCATTGGTGTTCCAAGTCCACGACTCGGTGACAAATGTGACATTTTTTCTTTCCTGAACATACGTGTGCCTTGGCATTATTGGTACGTATGCCTTGTCCACACGTAGGGCACAATCTCAGCAGTTGACAAGCGCATTACTGCTGTGAACCTTGCGTCTTGAGATGTTGCTGGTAACAGACAGGGCTGACAAACGTGCGCAGACAAGCTGGACAATGCACTGGTCCTTCGCTCAGACAGGGTGGAGAGGCCAAACATCCTGAGCATTTCGATCCGCAATGCTTGTGTTGCTCTTGATTGTTATAACCATAGTCACATTTCTCACAGTAATAACCGTATCCCAGGAAATCAGTGATACTGGTAATGCTATCGAAATGGTCATCGTGATAATAGACATGAATGTATTTTCCGTCCTTAAAGTCTTTCCCTCGAAACAACAGAGGTCCGCGCACTTCTTGAGGGTACACTTTCAAGATGTATCGTGGAGCTAGGACATCTTGCAATTTTTGCATTTCAGGAATGCCACAGGGTTTGTCTTTGGGCAAGTCGGCTTGTTGCAACAGGAGTTCTGCTTCACTTCGTTGTTTGGCTCGGTCCGATTTTTTAATAGTTTTCCAGGCTCTTTTCCATTCTACCGTGTCGTTTTTGTTGGCATAGGTTCGTCCCACCACGATAGCCCTGGCTAAACACATCTGGTCTTGGGGGTTGTGAATTCGGACGAGACTTGTTTTGGTGCTGCGAAGCTCGTCCACCAATAACATCTTTTTGCGTCCAGTCCCTTGAGGAGGAGAGACGTGGGTCATGTCCAGTGTGGCATTTCCATCGGTGATGTCAAACTGGTCATTGGATTGTTGTACGTGTTGAATTTTGTCCATGACTTTGGAAGCGGTGAATTCTGCAGGGGTGCTAAACTCGATCCAAACAGGGGATTTCAAACCGTCGTGTTGTATGGAGAGTCTCAAGCGATCGTCTTCTTTGGGTTGACATTGTCGCTTGAGTGTGGTGAGCAAAGAATCCCACACCCCGGTGATGAACCCTTCTGCTTTCTCTAACGGTATTTCAGCCTTGAAATCTTTAAAATTCACCGTTTATATGTAAGCCGTGGTTCTAAATTTTCTAGAGGAGTGCTTTTCTGTCTCTCGAATGGAATAGTACTTTTCAGGGTTAACTAAGGGTGGTGAACTTTGTTTAGAGGGTTTGGATTCTGGTTCATTCATGTCCTCTTCAAAATCACTGGCATGAATTTGTGCCAAGATTTCAGCTCTGGTACGAGGCGATAGATCACGTTTCTGCCTCTTACTTTCTTCTTCTTTCTTCTCAAATGAATTGGATCGTTTCATCTTGAGTGCAAAACGTCAAATGACTCAAGTTTAAACACCATGGACAAATTTATAGTCCTAGCAAACCAGCGTATATAAAAGGGTGTGTGTCTTGTCCTTTCACTATTCATTTCACTCTCAAAACGAGCACAACGATGGAAGAGACTAGACAGATCGAACGTTTTATCAGAGCTTTGCGAGGGGTCATCCGAAAATTTTCTTCAGACCAGCCGACGGACTACTCTCCTTCCTTTCGAGATAAAAGTGAAGATACTTGCTATAACTGTCAGAAGAAAGGGCATTGGTCTTCAGAGTGTCCAGACCGTCAAAAAAGAAAAACAGGGGTTAAAAGAGACAAAAGTCAAGATACCTGTTATTATTGTCAACAAAAAGGACATTGGTCTCCAGATTGCCCAAAAAAGAAACGAGAGGAGTCAGAAGAAGAGAGGGATTCTTCAGAGGAAGAAGAGGAGGAAGATAGCAGACAGGTGAAGAAAAAGAAACAGGAGAAGAAAAGAAGAAGGGAAGAAAATGAGGAGGAAGAGGAGGAAAAGACTGTGATGGTGAAGAAATTTAAAAAACAGAGAGACTAAACAGTGAGACAGAAGAAGTGAATGTACTTTTTAAAGTGCTCTGTTGTGAATTGTGAATTGGATTGTAACTATTGATAAAATAATAAATTAGGCATAAAATGGTAAGTGTCTTTGAGTTTTGATTTTAAATAAGAAGCTACACTCACGCACTCATATATACGTACTATAGGGGTAAAAATTTTTTTTTTTTAGTTATTGGCAATTGAAAATCTATCTCTTTTCGAGAGACGTGGGTGACCCTGAAAAGGACCTTTGGTTTTTGGTGTAGTGGTGAGTTTAAGCAATCAACTTTAACTGCCTTAAGCCTTTGCCACGGCCGAGGCCTACTTCTGATGATGTTGATTGGGTTGAAATCATTAAGGGTGGTACGGTAGGCTTAGTCACAGGGTTGGCATGTTTAGCTCGGGAAGGTCGTATTCTCCTCCGTCGTGATAAAGAAGTCTGATATATTTGTTTCAGACTTCTTAACTCCGCTAAAATGTTTAACAGTACCGTGACCGTTTGATTTTCACCCTCTTGTTTCTTTGCTGCTGCTTGTTGTTGTTGTTGTTTTTTTTTCTTTCCTCTTCTTGCTGTTGTTGCTGTAAAAGTAAAGCTTGTTCCGCTTCCTTTTGTCGTTGTATAAATTTCTCCAATTCTTCTTTCTGTCTCTGTCTAAAATTCTCCAGGTGTGGTAATGAAGGTGACGAAGGTTCCGGAACAAATTCTTGCGAGGTAAGAAAATCCACAAAATCCCAATGTACCTCTTCTGAAAGTAAGTCCGGGTTCCCTTGTGTAGTCTCCACTGCTGGTGTACCCCAATGGATCGTTTTCTGAGTTTCCGTCATGTTGAATCACTGTCTCGCATCGATTGACTGCACACAGGCGCTAGCGAATCTATATAGACCACGTGACGTCACAGACTGTTCTCTTCGGATTGGATGCGGGCTGACTGAATTTTGTAACGCGTGTTTGGATTGGTCAATGAACTCAATCCGTTTCAATCCTTCCTCTACCTATAAATAAGCGCAGTTCACTGCATTGCTTTACCTGTTCTCGTCGCCTCAGCATGTGGACTGACGTTGAATCTTCCACCCTTGTATCAACAATGATGTTCAGGACGGACGTACCGATGTATGTCCGATGTGAATGGACAGTTGTCCATAGGACCGCCAGCAACCTATGGATACGTAGGATTTACGTGGAGAGGCAAGGATGCCTCAAAAGAGTCCTGATTTACGGTCCTACAGTGAGACGAAGCCTAAGGACAAGAAGAAGTCACAGATGCCCTTTATGTTAAGGGCATATATAAACCCAAAGGCCCTTTTCAGGGCCACCCACATCTCTCGAAAGAGATCGACTTTCAATTGCCTACCCCATTTTTTTTATTTAATATATATGTGTGTGTGTGTGTGTGTGTTCTATCCCTCTCCCCTGTTCCCTTTCCATAGACCCCTCAGGTCGGGACCTTATTAAAATAGGGTCCCGACCCTGTTCCATTTTGTCGCTCAACAGACCCACAATCTATTCCCATGTTAAATTTACATTGTCTCCAGATTGTGCCATGATTTTTCCCCATGTTAAATTTCCATTGTCTCCAGATTGTCCCAAGGGGTCCTGTAATGGTAATTCCCATTGTCTCCAGGGTATCCCACTTCACTACTCAGGAAGGAATCTGGTAGTCTGACAGAAAATCGCGATAGGCTGCAAGCAGCAGTCTAAAAGAGGGGGAAGCATGATATATGTACACTCTCTAGGGTTATCATATTGGAGACTTGTACATAAGACCGTTGGGCTTTTCTTCATTTGGTTGTTCCTCAGAAATAGACGTCAAATGTGCTAAACGAAGCACACGAATTTAGTGTCAACTTCGGCGACATACGTACAATAACAAATATTGATCGAGTGTTAGCTGAATTTATTTGTCTTCTCCAGGGGTAAATGGTGATTTTGTCAGAAAACCTTTTGAGATTGCAGGGTGAAAAGAGTACCGTTAGACTAAATGCTTTTAATATATACCCAGTTTAATAAGATGTATGTGGCTGCTGTGATTCATATCTTGTCCGTTAGGGACCGGAAGAAATGTCATTAACTCACTCTTGTACACTACAGTACTAAATACTCTCAGACTGTCGATTTAGGTAATATCGAAACCGAGCATGTGGCCGAGGTACTTGCAAATATTTTTACCAAGTTAGGGTCGCCGTTATATGTATATGTATTTACGTAGTGACGTTTAACGACACCTCAACACAACAGAGGCTATATGGTACAAACTAAAGGTTCAAACCCCAATGCTGTCGTTTATCATAAATTTTACCATCCTTCCAATCTAACTTAAGTTTGGAAGAAGTGAAATATTTTGTAAAAAACCCATCTGACATAAACCGTTATTGCAATGATCAATGTTGGGTTTAAACGACGTTCAAATATTCAGTTTAAATATACGATGTACCACGCATTAATTCAGTCTGCGAATTCGCATGTAATTCCGATCTTTTTCCGAAGTGCTCCAAAAGTATCGATGTGATACATTCGACAAATTCCGTTAGGGACTAATCTAATACGAACAACATCAGCACATGGCGCACAAATTGAGTCGAGACGGAATAAAGAGATAAATGCGCGCTTTTTAAAGCGGACCTGTGAAGAGAAAGCGTGCAGTAGATAAAAAAATAAGACTCGAGTGAATGTTAAAGATTACATGGGGCGCTGAAATATACATCGAAGGGCGAGCTTGGCATGAAGACAATCCGACATAGCGCGGTGGTTGCAAAGTGACGTCATCAAATCTTGTGTTCCAGCTATCTACTGAAATCGGTTTACCCACGGGTATTGCCAATCAACATAGGATTAATTCGTACATATGTGGAAAATGGCAGGGTATCTCAGCTAGAGGGAGAAATTACATGGCGCATACTGTGATGTAACGTCGATATAATCTGGTTTTAATGGAAGTCAACGACGTTTAGGAACACTATCTTTCAAGCTTTATCATGATTCAGACAGATGATTTGCCATATAGGACTTTCTGTACGTAAAAGCGGAACTGAGGCTTTAAGTTTGGGAAATATAAAATGATTTGTACAAATAATTAGAAGATTAACCAATTAGAATCACAAATAACAAGATAAATGTACAAGGTAAAGATCTTTCAATTCTGTAAAATGTATCTAAAATAAATGAAAGACATAACACACACGAAGGATCCAAAAACTGTAAGTGTTAAGTAAGACAAGATAGCATAAACGTAAGGACTAAACGTAAAGATTCTCTCAAATGTATATAAAATAACAGAAAAAGATAACACAAGCAAAACCTTTGAAATATTCCTAGTATTTGTATATACTTCATTTCCTTAAAGAAAAATCCAAGATTTTATTGGATGATATATCTTCATACAGTGGTGCAGGAAGAATATATTATTTTTGAAGTCAGTAGACTTTGATTAATCCGACAGGCAACCTCAACGCCGTACCGTTCAGTATCCAACGGTGTGGTCCAAAAATATAATGGCTTGCTACCAGATGCTGCATCGTGTGTGTGGGGAGAGGTTGCAACGTTTGGACTGATATTAGAATGAGTTCCTTCTATTGGCGTATCGTGTTTGTGTTACAGTTTCGCGTGAAATTATTTGATTGTTATATGCTATAATCTTCAAACGTCCAAGCCTGTGCAAAATGAAATCTTCAAAAGGGACAAATTACTAAAAAACAATAAATTTCCTTTAGTGCGTGGCTGCTTTTAGAACCATCTTTCTCGGACCTCGCAGCGTGGCATTATCCATCTGACTGCATTGGTCAAGGACAGGTAATTTTAATGGAAATGTCGCGAGTGTTCACCACCGAAAAAGTAAACATTTTCCACGTAAGTATGGCTTGTGTGACTACCAAAGCAAATTTTATAGAACATTTTGATGCCAGGTGGAATGTCTTAATTGTTATATTGTGGATTGAAACTGGTACAGAAAACTTTCAGATAAATATGAAAAAGAACATGACAGCATTTTCACTGAATATCTCAAATGTTCTTCTTTTCAGTGATGTGATTTAATATACGTCTTATTGCACTGTTGTTGGCCATACAAACGTCACCTAACAGCAGACATTAAGGATGACAATGAAGTTATATTCTGTGGCAAAGTTTCTTCAAATATGAAACTGTCTACAACTCTTTATTAAGACCAAAACTATTCCAAGGTATAATTTTTTAACCATATAGATGTTTCATCATTCGTGCCATCAACGCCGCTGACAATACGTCGAATATTTATTTAATTCCTATCGTTTGCAAGATGAAAATAATTCAATTGTATCGAAATGTTAAAAATTAGCAATAGGTGATTTGTTATGTTATATATCATTTTGTAAAGGCACTTACACAACTGCAAGAACGTTACACAAGGTTCTTCGATCTTCTTAAATATTTGTACATGACCAATATACATGTTTCTAACTGTGTCTTTTCAGAAAATGGGATCAACGGCACTAATGTACTAATTGGAAAACGTTTTGTTTAAATAGGTGAAATATAAATGAAACTGATATTGTTGGATCCTATCAATATACATAATACAACTTCGATGTTCTCCTGCAACCTTTAGTGATAAAGAATGCCATGAATGTCTAGGGTACTTATCCAGTGCGTAAGACACTCATACTGAAACTTATAGACTAATCCTGAGTGGGTAATTTCTCATATTCTAGCTGTAAATTGGCTCATTAATCTGAATCCTAGAGGCATGCACATTTATTTCGTATTCTTATCAATCAAATATGTAGTCACCTTTAGTTTTGTGTGCTGTAGATTTAATATGAAGCAATATTTACCTTCTAGAAGATATTACGATGTGCTTATTCAGTGTTCCACCTGTCTTGGTATACATATCATTCTTAACATTCTTCATAATTATCATTCCATAAAATAACAATAACATTAATCAATTACCTATTTATGTTTTCCGTCTTGGGCAAAGTCAATTGAGTGACCCGGGTTTCACGATCAAGTCTATTATAATACCTAACTGAAGCATTACATGCTTAATCATTGTTTGAGTTGAGAATATGGCACAAGGGTTAAATTATATGACAGCATACGAATCTCTATTCTTCCTTACATACGTATTTCCATCTATTTATCTATATAATAAAACATGAACAAAGTTTATAAAATTTATGATAGAAAACTAATATCAACATAAATTAGGAAATAACATTATAAAGGTATAATTCTTTACATTATTGAGACAATGGCTATTCACAATCAAAATGGCACATTAATCAAGAGACAAGAATTTTACGACAGAAATTGATTAATGTGCCATTTTGAAAAATAACGCTTTTATTTAATTAAATATCGTATTGAAAATGGCCATATAGAGAAAAATGTCAGCAGTAAAAACAGTATAAAACTTAATTAGAGAACCACTGTTTAAATGCATCCATTAAAGTTCCATTATGAAAAGGAAAGTGCAGTGTTTATCTATGTTAATGAGTGAAAATCCAGAACGGACAATCGGGACTTTCAAATTACCATTCAATGCAATGGTTAGTAATCGGGACTTTCAAACTACCATTCATTGCATTGGTTAGTAATATGAAACCAATTATCCAAATATACTGCCCCAAAATAAGCATAATTAATGACTGCACAAAATTCTGTCTAAAGCGCAACTCCACGAAGTAGAATTTATGCATTGCTAACCCACATCATCCACACACACACACACACATATATATATATATATATATATATATATATATATATATATATATATATATATATATATATATATATATATATATATATATATATATATATATATATATATATATATATATAATATAATATAATATAATAAATAAAAATAGGATATACGCTGTATCAATGATATACCACGAGATGCATACATTTTTCATTAAAACGAAGTTTCCTTTTAATGAAATATTTATACAACGAGTGGTATATCATTGATACAGCGTAATACTATATATATAGATATTTTTGCCCTTTGAACGGAGTTAAGATTTACTACAGGCAGCTATGTATTAACCATGTGAATGAACTCCTCACATCGCTGCCGAGTGTGTCCGCTACAAAATGTAGTTCTATGCCTTTTGTGGATATGCACAATCACATTTGCATATTGCTAAGTTGATTGTTTTCTTTCTTTAGTTTCTTTTTTTCTTCACATTGATTAAATCAATATAATACACACTTATGGTTTAAAAATGAAGGAGAGTTTTAATGAAGAAAGTAGAGGACTATAAACACATGATTAGCTACGCCATTCACATGTACGCATTGTCGCATGTAAATTAGTGTGAAATAGAAACTAAGCAACATGACGATCATACAAGAGGTAATTACAATATTTTAATATATGTACAGTTTGATGCATGTCATTATTCTGCTTTGATAATAGTAATACTGACCATGCAACTCTCTCTCTCTCTCTGTCTCTCTCACCACATTTGGTCGATTTGACTTTAAAGCTCTCTCTCTCTCTCTCTCTCTCTCATCTATTGGTCGGTTTGACTTAACTTTTATCATCATTCATAAGTCCAGAGACTTCGTTGGATGTCAAAAGCGAAACTCCTCAATGCTCATCTTTTCACAGAGTTTTGCCAGTATCGATCTATCGAGAGGCTTTTATTACATTTAATTCATTAATTTTTAGAAGATCATAATAGGTTTAAGAAACAACAAAACAAAACATTAAATACATCACAGTATGTTTACCACATAACCGAAAATTTTTGCCGTATAATGTTGACATATTTGGCAACTTTGTATCATTGATTATGTAAACACTGTAGATGAATCCCAAGAAAATGCATACATATTCTTGTAGGTTACTTGATGTAAGCTCAATTTCAAGGTTTTCATCCACAACAAATTCTTTTTTTCTTTCACTCCAGATTTCCACGTAGTTTTTTTCCGTTAAGCATGCGAACGGAGGTGGGGATGGGGCATATATATATATATATATATATATATATATATATATATATATATATATATATATATATATATATATATATATATATATATATATATATATATATATATATATATATATATATATATACATCCTCGCGGAAAATAAGCCATTCTTTTTTAAATCTCCTATGCAACAGTTTCAACTGAGTTTCATAACACCTTTGTTCAAGTGAGGGTGCTGAGATAATTAACTTTAGGCATGTCCAAATCCTGTTATACATGAAATAATCCAATTTAACGAGAAGTAACATCTTGATGAGTGCTACATCTTCATCGCAAAATTAGGTCGTTGTGACCAACACTTAATGATTTACTGTCTTTGGTTAAAATGTGTGTCTTAAGTTTATTTCGCAGGCTCTGGTCACCCTAGAACCATCACAACAGACATTTGAATATATCTGGATTAGTGCCACATTTTTACAACAAAAGCCACTCTCACGTAGACCAACATGACGCATGTTAGTAGTGAATAGATACGATGTAGCGACAAGGGGAATTTCATGTTAAAATAGCAGGTATGCCTTATAGCGACAATGGAAATTTAACATGGGGAAATTTTGGATGCCTTATAGCGACAAAGGGAATTTAACATGGGAATATGGGACTGTATAGCGTCAAGGGAAATTGAACATGGGAGGAAATGTTTCTTTGTACTATGGCCTCAAGGGAAAATTGAACATGGTGGAACTGTATAGCGTCAAGGGAAATGGAACATTTTTTTTAAAGAAAAAAAAAAAAAGAAATTTAGGCATGAAAGTTACTTTCTTTTCAAGACATTGGAGTGACCCTGAAAAGGGCCTTTGGTTTCTTCTTTTTCATCATCATCTTCTTCTTCTTCATCTTCTTCTTTTATTTCCTCCACTTCTTCCACCAAGTTCTCACTTTTTCCATCATTCCTTTCTTCTTCTTATTCTCCTTCTCTGGTATCCAGTCTGGATGGCCCAATGCTCTGAACTTTTCCTGGACTTTTATCCAATTCTGATTGAGACTCTCAAGCTCTTCCTTTTTCTTGTTGTTTTCTCGTTCTTTTCTCTCTTTTGTCCAGTTGTCTTTGATCTTCTTTACTTATACCTCCATTACTTTTCTCATTAATTCCTCTCCTTTCTTCAGTCTGTCCAGGCTTCTCTGCACATAAGAACACTACAAATACAATATATGTTCAAGAAAGCACCTGACTTTGCTTGCATTGTCAAGTTCTTCCTTTAAGCTTCCCACTCTGACATAGGGGGGATTCATGATACCTCTCAATCTCTTTTCCTCCTCTTCTATCATTCCTGCTACCACGTCTTTGAATACGTTCAGGCTATTCGCATAGTCCAGGTACTCTGCTATCTTCCATTCTTTTTCTAGTCGCTCCACTACATAGATAGCATCCATTATCCAATAGTAAATATGTACCAAGTTGTTGAACAACTATGTTGCAGCTACCATTTTCGTTCTCCTTATTCCGTAGAATGGCGCGAACAACAAACGCTATCGGTTCTTATATAAAAAGCGCGGACGTGAAGGAAAACGTCCCCTACTATTGTCATCTCATATTATATACTATTCACACAAAGGTAATGAACCATATAATCTAACTTCATTATATACTATCCACACACTGGAAGCAGGAAAACCAAACCCAAATGTACTATCCACACACGCCAAGCAGCAAAAACATAACCATAATCTGCTATCCACCCAAACGTACGATAGCACTTACAAAATCCAATAATCTACTATCCACATACTTCAAGCAGCAAAAAGCATGACCATAATCTACTATCCCCACATACGTACGTGAGCGCTTACAATCACACACACAACACACACACACACACACACACACACACACACACACACACACACACACACACACACACATAAACACAAACACATACAGTCACACCAGGAAATGAGTGAGTGTTTATTTTCACACTACTCCACATTCACACATTGGCAAATTGATTACTATTTCTTTTCTAGAGTTTTGGGTAGCCCTGAAAAGGGCTGCTTTTAGAACTCCAAATGCACCGATCTAATGCTGACACCTTCCAGGTCTGGCACAGCATACGCATCTCCTACTCCAGTCTCCTTGCCAATTCACCCTTGTCACTGGGAGCGCAGAGGCTGGTTGAGTGGTTTCACTATTCCAATCTTCTGTCTCTGGGATAGTGAAGACTTCCATTTCTCTTCTCCTATTTATAACATTAGGATGAATTGGCATCCTTACCTGCTATTGTGGTTGTGGCTGTGGTGCAGCTACAGGCCTCCTTGCTGCTATTGCCTGTGGAGGCGTCCTTGCCTCAGGTGTCACCTTGCACACAGGGTTCATCATAGGGTGACATCTGTTCTCTTTCTCTTTTTTATTCCTCTTCTTTCTTTCTTCTCTCTTTCTCCTCCTCTTTCATTCTGCCTTCTTCGACGATGGCCTCAGCTGCCAGTTCATTAAGTATGCGCCTGGCGTATTCCAGGTACATCTGGAGTTCAAGAAGTTTTGCAATTCTTGTGTTCATTGTCTAGCTGTTAACAGGTCAACGATGGGTAGCCAGACTGCCGACTAGTTTTGTGTTTATATGAAAAGCACGGCAGTGAAGGAAAACACCCCCTAAGGCCCAAAACTTATATTACCTAAGGCCCAAAACTTATATTACCTAGATCATGACCAAAAACGCGCAGACCAATACTTTTTTTATACTACCTATCACTATTCTAAAAAATTTGACAAGCCACTTAAAGAAAATACACATACACACACACAACACTTTTTAACCAAGATAAAGAATTCATGTGCCTATAAACGCATTTCTATTTTTTCTAACTTATTATAGGCAATGGATTGTTATTTCTTTTCTAGAGTATGGGGTAGCCATGAAAAGGGCTTTTATGTGTGAACTTGAAGCTATGGCAATCTTTTAGGATCTAAGTTTGCGGCCTCTCTAACCGCAGGCTTTCTCACAGGATCAGGTCTGCTTCTTCGGAAAGAGAAGTTGAACTCTTTGGTGTCGATACGACAGTCGACAAAGCATCTGTTAGGTTCAGGCTGCTACTGCTGTTGTTGTTGTTATTGCTGCTCTCTCTGTTCTCTCTGCTGTTTCTGAAGTCTGTACTTCTCTGTCCATTCTTCTTTCTCCCTGTTAATTTCTTCTCTGAAGAGCTTTTTTATCAGGTCTTCAGTGACTTTCAACATTATAACATTCTCTATCTCTTCAGGCTTCGGTATCAGACTGTGTCTGACACGATGCAAATTCACGTAGGCTTCGTTCAGCTTAGATAGTCTTGAGCACATCTTCGTAGGAGGATGAATCGACAATGGATGGTCAGACTGGAGACTACCCTGGTTTTATGGTCAAAACATCCCTACACGGTTTTCGAGTCGGAATGTTCAAATAGTGTCATGGGAGGGATAGAGAGACGTCAAAGAGCATGAATCATGATAGCTATAGCCAAACAAACCACAAAGACATTTTTTCAAAACACAACATTTTTTATTCAAAATCACCTAACAAGTAACCATACAATATTAACATTAACTATCCAATATAACATCAAACAATTTTTTCAAATAACAAACATTTTTTTCTCAAATAACACTCTATTTTCGACAGGGTTGACAACGTTGTGAATGAAGTTGTGATTTCCACTGTTGGAAGTCATTAGGCCATTGATGGACACTGTTTCCTAGCTAAAGACAAAAGATAAGCATAATGGTCACAAAACCATCGATCTATCTTTTCTAGAAGAATGACGATCAAAATAAGTCACTAAATGTTCTAAGGAATAGCCCAGGCTGCGATGATGCAGAAAATACACACAATATTGTGCACACACCAAGGAATCTGTGCCTTGTAATTTCACATTATTGAATCGTGTGGTCTGAGCATTTCTTCTCATAAAGTCAATGATATCGTCTTCCAAAGGAGGCAATCCATACGAATCTAAATATTCCACACATCCTTCTTAAGGAAAGTAGACGGCTACCCAGTGGGTTCCTGGGAGATGACTCGTCTGTGTTGATCACATAAGCTTGATGGTCTTGAGGTTTGCGATTAGGGAGTTCATCTTTAGCACATACGACAGGTTTCCAAGAAGCAGTGTACGAACTGTGGTTCAAAAGATAATAAAGTTCCCAGGTATCCATGTTTGTGTTGTTGTTTTTTTTCTTCACAGGTAATGATAAGTGATCAGTTCAATTCTGACTTTCTCTTGGAAAATGTCTGACAAGTAAAAGACGTTTAGATCCGACATCTTACCCCGGTCCAAGAGAGTTTCTATGCGACGGATCTCCAGAGGCGTTAATGGAGGACAAGAATGTTCACGCAAGCCTTTATACCACTGATGCAACACGACTTCTTTCGAGATGAGACCCCAAGCTTCCTCCAGATACTCGTCCAATTTTTCTTCTTGACTCAGCATCAGACATTTATCGTGTTGAATTTGGCTGGGATGATCGTTGTGACATCCATAGCAATCTTCCTTGATCAATTTCTTATTTTTTTCTGCCAGGACTGTAGCAAAACAGGAGACTAAATGTGCTTCTTGTTCTGGCCATCTCGACTTCATCATGATGACTTCTTCGTCTTTGTCTTGAGGTTCTTCTTTCATGGTCTCCTCACATTCCATGTCCAAAGTTTCTCCACTAGGTAAAGAGGGATAAAAGTCTTCCATGGCTTCTAATAGTCTAGAATGACTTCTCTCAAACTGTTGATTTCTATGGTATTGTCAAATTCAGCATACAGGATGACGTTCATCAGGGTCTCGGTTTGCAAACTGAATTTAAACACAAATCTGGCAGAATTGTATAGGGTGGAAATGTCCCTCTTCGCTGCCTTGGTCTGGAATGAAAGCAAAACCCCACAATGCGTAGCCTCCTGCATAATCCTCGTACGTAATACCGTGACTGGTGTTGGTTCCTAATTGTCCCGTGGCTTCGTACAGGGACAAGTACGACCTCAAGTAATTCTTCTGGGTAAAGTCAGGTTAGAAGGGTCGAGTACACAAGGTCTTGCCATCGCGACTGACTTCGATCTTGGACACGCCAAAGTGATGAAAGTGGAAAGGATTTTTAGCGATGGCTCCATTGAAGGCTGTATTCTCTATGATACCAATGATTAAACGTTTGGGTAACTGTCATTGGAACAGATGCTCTTCGATCATGGATCGCTGACCCCTGGGAATGGTGAAGGTTTTCACTTCCACGCGTCGTATTGGATACTTGGCGGTCGTTCTGTTCAACGTGTGACTAATGTCGTTTCCCACTTTAGGTAACAGTGCCACGCGTCTTACGTAGAGCCTGGCTTCTTGGATTTTGGTTTTGTAATCGTCACTATCAGCCATTAGATGGAAAGCGGTACTGCTACGATTCAGTCTCCGGCGGATATCCACCCCGTTCAGTAAATGCTTTTCTTGCAACCACATGTCCAAATGCAAACGATCCATCAGTTCTAAGCTCTTTCCATCTTTGACTTTGTCTCTTCGTTCTACAAATCCCTCATTGTGTTCTTTCTTTGTTTCAATTTCCATCCATTGAGATGACTGTTCTTGGCGTCTATTCGGTACGTCAAGAGATTTTCCAGGTAGGCACGATAAGGGTAAGTATCCATGCTGCTACTGACTAGTTTGCTATTCAAGTACAAGTCCACTCCACTGAACAAGGAATGCATGAAATTGTTGACTGGAGCTACTGCTTCAGTGTCTATATTACCTCCAGTCTTATCGAGAACTTTGACTTTCAAGTACAAGTAACTACTACTCAGATCGATGTAACCCTCGGGTTGTCCTTTGATTTCAAACTCGATGGGAGAGGAATCCGTCAAAGAGGAGACGGGATGAAATTACAAACATTGGGATTCTTGCATGGTCATCATAGTGGGTGGCATGACAAACAGATCCAGTTCCGACTTGGAACAATCGCAAGACTCTCGGTGCATCATTTTTTCAGTGTCTCAATAATTTAATAATCGAAAACGTCTAAGTCTCGAACGGTTCTTCATTTCTTTGCCTTTCTAGCTTTAGCAGTGTGAAGTCTGGTGAAAAGGTGTTTTCTTCGTCGTCTCTTTCTGCCTTGTCCTTGCTGTGGCGTCAGGGAAGTAGGAATGCCTGACTCACCAGCGTGCAGGGCATTTATAGGTGTTTCTTGTCGGCCTAAAAGGTCTTTGCCTGTTTGCAGCAAGACATTTTTGCCTGCTCTCAAGAAAGCTTCTTTATGGTTTTGTTTGTCGATGATGACATTTTGGAGAAATTCTTTACCGTGTGCCAATGCGGCATCTTTCAAGGCGTGCAATCCGTGAATTTTCCTTTGGTGAATGGAATATTTTGTCCCAGATCTCCTTCTATAGCAATGTTGACCGTTTCCAAATAAGACTTGCTGACAAGCAAATAGTGAGGATGTACAAATTCGTGGTGAACGTGATAAGTGTTCCCACCTTCCTCGTCAGCGACAGTGGCAGAATCCACTTTGAAAGGAACGACACTCAATAACGGTACGGAGGTGTTTCCCACCACGTTATACTCCACCACATCGGAGTACACAAAGATCAAATTCAGTCCTTGGTTTAGTTCTACCGGGGAACGAAAAAACCTGGTAAAAGAATCGTTGTCGGAAATGACTGGTGATTCGCCTTTTTGTTCTACTTTCTTCCTCATCTCCATGTCCCCGCCCAACATGTCAAACAAATCAGGACAAAATAAAATGGACATGATTTTACCTCCCTCAGGAAATTTCATCAGGAAGCGACGAGCTACTTTATGGTACTCCAGGGTGACACTTTTTCTGACACTCTCCAATGCTTTAAGAAACACAACATTAAACCTGATAGCAATGGTTCTTACCAAATGTTGTCCACTAAAATTATAGCCTGGGGGAACAAACAAGTGATAGGTGGTCCACCTTTGATTTTTTGTGCTAGGTACTTTCTTATCATATTTGACATGGGTATCCAAGTACTGTTGCAATTGTTCGTCATGAACTTCCACTGAAAAAAATTTGATTGGGAAGGACATTGAGAACTTGGGTCGGGTGAATGATTTCTACCAAAGTCACTTCCCAATGGGCTTCGTGATCTAATTGGTTGGCCTGAGGTAATTTGTCATTCGTTTGGAAAGAATGGTTCAGAAATTCGGTACCTTTGTCCATTTGCCATGGAAGAGGGTGACGACCACTTTGTTTCAACACTTGTTGCAGGGCTCGTACTAACTCACTGCTCGATTTGGAAGTCAATGGCACGACCCAGGCAAATTTGGAAAAGACGTCGATGACACAAAACAAATATTTGTAGTCGCGATTGTAGCTGGCCAAATGAGAGACATCGGCTAAATCGGCTTGCCATTGATGATCGATGCCTTCCACTTGGGTGCGACTTCTGACAAACTTGCGTCGAATGGGTTTGTGTAAAATGTAGGTAGCTTGTTTTTGTAACCATCGTTGCACTTGAGGTAAACGGAGACTTTTCAGTCGAGTTTTGGCAGCACGGTATAATTTTTAAACTCCTCCGTAACCTGCAGCATGAGATGGATCGTAGTAAATGCTGGCTAAAACTTTTTCAATTTTGTTTCTTAATAAGTCACCCGCTCTTAGCTGATGCTACTTGGAATGGGGCGAAAGGGTGGCTTGGAAACGGATTTACGTGTCCGATGGGCTACGGGAGTAGATGTCAAATGTAGTGGTGGAGGTGGCAATGGAATGACTTTGGTCTTCTTTTCTTTTTTCACTTCTGGTTTCCCTTCTTTCTTTTTCACTTCTGTCGAAGGAGGAGTGGACATCATCTTTTTAACCCAAGCTATCATTTCTTCTCGATGGGGTGTGGGGGAAGGGGTCAACAAGGATGCTTCAATCTTACTAGAAATGGGAGCTGCTGACGGTGTTTGAAAAACTTCTCGTATCTCTTCTTTCTCAGGCCTTTGTGGGGTAGCGCCTCTGTTGACCCCTGGGGCTGGTAGTAGTGGTGGTGGCAGTGGTGTGGGGGATGGACTTTTCATCAAGGTTTTAAAATCTTTCAGAGTGGGAAGTGTTGTTTCGTCTAAAGCTTTTTGGTGAAAGAGTTGCAGTCGTTGCAAGAGTTGACCGTACTTTTGGGATTTTTCTGTTTCTTACAAATCTTGGCGATCCATCAAGGACTGCAATTCGTGTTGTAACTGGGACATCTCGCTCAAATTGGGATTGGGAGGTGTCTTGCTCCCAAGAGTCCTCCCAACATGGTTCCCAAGACTCCTTTCAGTAATGGGTCTAACAAGAGGGGTAAAATTCCTCCACGTTGGACCAACATCTTCTTCTTTTGACGATTGGGGATTTTCTTTTAAACCATTTGGCGAAGAACGTGACGATGTTTGCCTAAGCATTGTTTCTGGTGTTTGGACAAAGGGATCGTGCCTTTCAAAACGTTTAAACAACATTCGCACACGGTATTGATGACCTCATTGGAGGCCGTTTGAATGAGGTTTTTTTTCGCAGGGGTGGAGAAGCTTTGGACAGGACAGATAAGATGTCCCCATGTTTGACTAAACGAGGAGGCGGTCCTTTCCTTTTCTTTCCTTGGGGTTGTTTAGAAGAGGAATGTTTTTTTTGGGGGTGACATCTTTTGCTTGTGGGTTCCGGGACATTCACCAAAAAAAGACTAACGTCGATGTCTAAGCAAACGCGCTTCTATCTGTTTTTTCGGGACTATCGCTTTGTCATAAAGGTGACAATGTGTTTTCCAAAATCGCCAAGGAATCCTCCCCTATGGCGACTCCTGTTTTTCTTTGAACGACTGTGTCTTTTCTTAGGGTAACGTCGATGCTTGGCTAAGCGCTTTGTCGGATGACGAGCCTGTCTTTGTCTCTTTCTTTTTTGACGATTGTGACGGTGTGCACTTCTTTGAGGTGACATCTTTTGGGAGTTCACTGATACCCCTACTTTTGTCGCAGCCTTTTTTATACTGGGACGCGTCGCCACTGATTGTCTTTACGTCGTATCAACTTGAGGACAGGCATGACACGTCGTGCAGGGGTACGTAACGGACTAAATCGAGCCAGTTCTTGCTTGGACAAATCCAGTAAACTTTGTAACATGCCCGATCTCTCTTGGACTTTGATTTTGGGAGCAGGTACTTTGCTGCCACTGCTACTAAAGAGGAGGGTCCTGCCACTGGAGAAGTTATTGGTGTCATCAACGGAGAAGTTCTTGGTGTTATCAACGTCTTCAAGTACTTCTCAGTTCTTGGTGTCATCAACGGAGAAGTGGATGAACTTGAGGCTACCGGAGACGCGGTCACCGCCGTTGCAGGTCGTGGTTTACGAGTGTAAAGTTGCGTCCTGGCCGAAGTGCCTCTCTTGCGACTAGTTTTCTGTAGGCGTTTCTTTTTCTGGGGACTTTTCCTCTGTTTCTTTTTCTGGGGGCTTTTCTTTTTCCGGGGTGGTGACCGGAAAGAGGAGGGTCCCACCACTGGAGAAGTTCTTGGAGACACGGGTTTCCTTGAGGACCTGGTCTTGACACCGTAGCTCTTTTTCTTCTTGGGGCTTCGTTTGACTTTTTTCTTGGGGAGAACTTTGGAAGCATTAGGATCCCATCTTAAGAGAGAGCGAATTATGACACCTCCTAGAGTACCGCTTCCTCCAGGTTTCAAAATGATAAGGTTTTTGGTCTGAGTGTCGATACGGGGATCGGCCAATTGGGTCAAAGCAACTTTATTTCGATCAAAAAAGCGTTTGGTTTGATGAGGAATCTGAATGATCCCTTGCAGTAATTGACGTGCTGTCACCGTGAACCATCGTAAGATTTCTTTGAGACTGGCTTCTGAGACACGAGCACGTATCTGTGGATTCTTTTCGCGACTGATGCCATACAAGGCACGAATCAAATTGACAGGAAGATGCGACTGAAGGGACGTCATGTTCAAACTGTGTGAGAAAGACGAAAAGTGTCTGAGGTTTTTATAGAATTTTTGTGGGGTTAAGTCGAGGACGGAAACGTGTACAGGACAGGCCCTCCGTAATGACACCCGTGGTGAAACACGTGGGTACGAAATCGCAAATCATCGGTCGTAATAGGTTTCAAATCGACGAGTAAATAGGCGTGTCGCGCTTGAGTGGCATCGTCGTACGCCTGAGTGAGCCAAGGCATTCCTAACTGTTTGGCTAAGACTTGCACTTGCGATTTATCTCGAGGGCTTTTAAAAAAGCCACGTAATGAGCATTGAGACTGATGGTGCGATGGGCTTTACTTTGTTAAAACAAATTTTGAGTGATGTAAATGACACTAGCATTACGATGATGCCCTTTGCGCGTTAACCAAAGTTTAATTTCTTCTTCGTCTTCTCCTGACATGTCGTCGAAAATGTCCAAATGGGTTTGACCGGAGTCTTCTTTAGGAATGCATTCCACAAACACGATGGAATCGCCTTGACTTTCTCGCAAGAGGTTGTACGCCGATTGCCACTCTTTGTAACACCACACGATGCGTTGAGGTGGCTGATCGATCAAATGATGTTTATGTTCGATCAAACGTTTGACGAATTCGGTTTTGCTTGAACCGCTAGGTCCATCAATTAGCATGTTAAAGGGATGGCGAAGATACAAAGCCTCCCAACTGGCACGATCTAAGTGTTCGTCGATGACATTGACAGTGGAGGAAGAGGGAGTAGAGACAGCAGAGGTAGCCATAGTGTCAGGAACCTCACTTGTGACACGAAAACAGACAAGACAAGAGGTTTTATACCTTTTTTAGGACACATTTATTGAGGATTTAAAATGAACACGAAATACTAGAATACATAAAAGCCAAAGGCTTAAGTACAACAACAAGATGCACATGAAAACGATCATTGTGGAATAGAAACAAATTTCTGTGCATGTTTTGGGTAATATTCTGACCAGTTCAACAGGAGGGTAAGGTCACACAAGTGTCCTCCCGAAAGGGTCTTTTAGGAATGTCCACGACAGTCCTGTCCTGAGTGACGAGTTCTTCTTCTGGTACTGTCACTAACATAGGTTGAAAAGTGACTTTTTTCTTTGGACGTTGAAAGGAAGGATCACAACTTTCGAGCACACTGGGCCACTTCTTGGGTCCAAGAATAAAAACCCAATTTTTTCAGATTTGTACAGAAAATTCATTTATTACCTCGGAAAAAAAGAGGGTTTTAGTATGACCTATTTATGGATACTTTACAAGAGAACATTCGTGGTTTGCCTGTGGAATTGAGAGAACCCATTTACCGAGAACTGGTCAAAATACAAGTCAAACGTAAAGAACAATTGCATCCGTTACGTCACCGGAGTTTGAACCACTGGTACCTGAATGCTAACTGATTCGTCAGAAATTGTTTCAGTGGTCAGACATTGTTCAACACTTCCAGGTAGCAAATGATCGACATGTTCATAATTTTGGTTACTTCGAGATTCACCTAGAGCAACGAATTGAGGAAGAAGAGTCAAAGGATTACCAACATATTTTACGTGGAATCTGCTTACTCGTCTGAAGCATCTTCTCCAGACTGCAAGGCTTCTTTCAATACGCCAAAGTTCACCACTCGACTGGTACGATAATTCAGAGTCAATCCTTTCACTTTACATTTCGTGTGCACTTTTCCTTGTTTGTCCCGGTATTCGTAGCCATAATTTTTAGGACCGTCACTTGCGAAACTTAAAATTTTGTCGTCGGTGTACTCGTCTGTCTAGGCTCCTAAACGGTCTCCTTCGTTGTCAGGGTGATGTTGACCCGTGCGCTCAATGTAGACGCAACTGTCTGTGTCAAAGTACAGGACCCGTTCCCCTAACAGTTCAGAAGCTTCGTACAGTTTTAAGCGACCGTGAGCTGTCACGTAAGCCGCAATGATGACATTTCCAAATTCATCGGCTTTTACAAAGTCCAGATCTTCTTCGTAATTCACTAAGATCAAATCCTCGCGACCGACGTCAAAGTGTTTCATGTATTTGGTTTTGTCGTGAATCATCTGGAAGTAGCGGGGAGGTTCTGTCAAATATTCCGTCTTGGGTAAGCACGGTCGTTGTGCCATTTTACCCCACAAGCAATTTAACATCACTTTAGTAAACAATCGCCAGCCTTCGTTTTTCTCGATGTGGTCTAAAGAGATGCCTTCTTGTTCATAGTATTTCTCTTTGAATTTTATTTGGTCTTCGGGAGTGTGACACCAGGAAGGATAGCCGCTGGCTTCTTGCTCCAGTTTCAAAAAGGCATCCACGTAGTCTGCGAAAATGCCTTTCTGAGTTTGTTCACCCTTGTGGTATTGTTGTGTCTTGGGAAAGTGACAAATTTCGTACACTTCTGACAGTTGGTATCCCATGTCCAGAGCTTTGAACTATTCCACGCTAACACACGTCCCCGTCAAGGCACGTTCTTCCTGTGTGTGATGACAAGGTTGATGTTAGTTGCACGTTTCGGCACAAGTACGGCACAATGGAAACATCAGCCTGCCTTGGCAATGGTGAGGTAACACGGGATGGTACAAGTCCGTGGGAGGCAAGACTTTGCACCTGATCAGACCTTCGTATTGTCGAATGTTTTTCAGGTCGATGTGTTCCGTTAGCAATCGCGGGTGCCCTGCAGGAAAGCGACAATATTTGCACACGTAGGGATACAGCGAACACACGTCCAAGTATATGATTTCTTCTATTTTCTCTTCGTCGGCTTGGTACAGCAAACAGGTGGCATTGGTTCTTCCTCCGTAGAAACTATCCCTCGGGTTCAGGGGGTCCATGAACTGGTAACTTTCCACGATACGTTTAAACTCGGGATCGATTTTCAAACGGTGATCGTACTCGTGTTCCCACATTTCAAACACTTGGTATCCCTGCTGTTCTAACTTCAAGCATCGCTGACAAGTGTCCTGGTATAAGTCTTCCATGGTTCGATTTAAAAACTGATTTTTAGTGCTACTATCAGGTTAGCAGACGGGACATCCGTGAGATAAGCAACCGTTAAACTCGTACACGATCTTGGGGTTTTCTAAGTCGCGGCCATCGACCGAATACGTTCCGATGGTCTTTTCGCCCCGTTTGCTGTGGGCATGCTGAATCCATTTGTCTTCCTTGTCGCACAAGTAATGTAACCAGCGTAGGGCTTTGACCGAGTATTGACGTTCGACATAGTTGGTCGTTTGAGGACTGATGACAGCCACGGTGTTTCCAGGCATGAATCATTGTCGGTACACTAAGGAACACGCTTTGGCAATGGTGCAAGCTTCTTTCAAAGGATCGACCCCTCCGTGTTCCATGAACAGTTCTCGAAATTTTCCACAGCAACGGCGTAAAATGTCCAAGTCGGAACAACAATACTTTAGCATTTCTTCCTGAAAGTCGAAAGGGTCCGAGGCATGAGCCTGGTACCAAGCGTAAAAGGCTTCTCGTTGTTCGGTACGCATGTTGTCGGGGTCGTAATAGTGAGCCTCCGGCAAATGGGGTAGAACGGCATGTTGATTGGCTTGGGTAATGAAAAAGTGTGGAAAGGACCCTTTAGCCATTTCTGTCATTCGAAACATTTTAGGCATTCGACTCAAAAGCATGGCCAAGTAGCTCATCGAATCTTTAAACTGTACTTGTCCCATTTGCATGAAAATGATTTTGGCTCCTTTCAAAGTGACTTTAGGAAGCTCGGTACCATGTTCCGTATAGTATCTGAGAAAAAAATGTCCATCGTATCCGGAGAAATTGTGAGCCATCATCGTGTCATGACGATGACAATCTCCGTAACGTTCGATGTCCTCTTGGCTCCACGTCTTGTCAATGTGGTCTAAGACCCATTGGGCAAAATCGGCTAACGTGTTCGGTCCTCGAAAGATTTTTTCATGCCCTCCGGGAATCTTGCTGCAGTGAGGGCAATGGCTGAAGATAGGTTCTTGAATGCACTTCTCGCACGCTCGATGAGCCACGGAGAAATTAGGAATGTGTATGCCGGTCTCTTGCATGCATTCGAAATGGAAACAGATGAAATTGCCTTTCTTCTTCTTCTTGTGACTATCATCTTTCTTTTGTTGTGGTTGGTATTTTTGCATGTAACATTGGTGTTCCAAGTTCACGATTTGGTGACAAATGTGACATTTTTTCTTTTGACGACATACGTGTGCCTTGGCAGTATTAGTACATATATCTTGTCCACACGTAGGGTACCGTCGCAGGAGTTGACAAGTACATTTCTGCTGTGAACCGTGTGTCTTGAGATGTTGTTGGTAACAGGCGGGGCTGACAAACGTGCGCAGACAAGTAGGACAATGAACTCTTTCTTGTCCTTTGTCCAGACAGGGTTGAGAGGCCAAACATCCTGAGCGTTTTGATCCGCAATGTTTGTGTTGCTCTCGATTGTTATAGCCATAGTCACATTTCTCACAGTAATAACCATATCTCAGGAATGCGGTAATACTGGTGATGGTATCGAAATGTTCATCGTGATGATATAAATGAATGTATTTTCCATCTTTAAAATCTTGACCTCTAAACAACAGAGGTCCGCGCACTTCTTGAGGGTGCACTCTCAAGGTGTAGCGTGGAGCTAGGGCATCTTGAAAATTTTGCATTTCAGGAATGCCACAGGGTGTGTCCTTGGACAGGCCGGCTTGTTGTAACAGGAGTTTTGCTTTATTTCGTTGTTTGGCTCGGTCCGATTTTTGAATAGTTTTTCAGGCTCTTTTCAATTCTGCCGTGTCGTTCTTGTTGGCATAGGTTTGTCTCACCACAATAGCCCTGGCTAAACACATTTGGTCTTGAGAATTGTGAATTTGAACGAGGCTACGCTTTATGCTGCGAAGGCCGTTCACCAATATCATCTTTTTGCGTTGTCCAGTCCCTTGAGGAGGAGAGACGTGGGTAATGGATAGGGTCGCTATTCCATCGGTGATGTCAAATTGGTCATTGGATTGTTGCACGTGTTGAATCTTGTCCATTACTTTGGAAAGGGTCAATTCTGCGAGACTACTAAATTCGTTCCAAACAGGGGATTTCAAACCGTCGTGTTCTATGGAAAGTCTCAAGCGATCGTATTCTTTGGGTTGACATTGTCGCTTGAGTGTGGTGAGCAAAGATTCCCACATTTCGTTGATGAACCCTTCTGCTGTCTCCAAGGGTACGTCGGCCTTGAAATCTTTAAACTTCACCCTGTAAGTGTAAGCCGTGGTTCTAAATTTTCTAGAGGAGCGCTTTTCCGTCACTCGAATGTGATAGTACTTTTAAGGGTTAACTGGTGAACATTGGTTTGGTGCAGACTCTCTGGATTTGGATTCTGGCTCACTCATGTCCTCTTCAAAATCACTGGCATGAATTTGTGCCAAGACTTCAAGAATGGTACGAGGCAATATATCACGTTTCTGCCTCTTACTTTCTTCTCCTTTCTTCACGAATGAATTGGATCGTTTCATCTTGACTGTAAAAAGTCAAATGACTAAAGTTTAAACACCATGGGTCACTTTATATCCATGACAGACCAGCGTATATAAAGGGTGTGTTTCTTGTCCTTCCACTATTCATTTCACTCTCAAACTGAGCAGAACGATGGACGAGACTAAACAGATCGAACTTTTCATCAGAGCTTTGCGAGGGGTCATCAGAACATTTTCTTCAGACCTAACCGACGGACTACTCACCCGCCTTTTTATATCTGTAAGAAGAAAGGACATTGGTCTTCAGAGTGTCCAGACCGTCAAAAAACAAAACAGGGGATAGAAGAGACAAAAGTCAAGATACCTGTTATCATTGTCAAGAAAATGGACATTGGTCTCCAGATTGCCCTAAGAAAAAACAGGAGCAAGAAGAAGAAGAAGAGGGGACTTATGGAGAGGAAGAAGAGGAAGAAAGAAGACAGTTGAAGAAACAGAAACAGGAGAAAAAAAGAAGAAGGGAAGAAAGTGAGGATGAACAGGAGGAAAAAGCTGTGAAAGTGAAGACATTTAAAAAAAAGAGAGAGTGAAGACAGACAAAAGAAGAAGCCTATGAACTTTTTAAAATTCTATGTTGTGTTGTGAATTGGATTGTAGAACTTATACTAGATTAAACAGTCTATAAAACGTAAGTGTCTCTTGATTTTGATTTTGAGAATAAGAATCTATCCTCACGCACTCAATCATTCACACGTACTATAGGGGTAAAAAAGGGGTTTTTGAGTTTTAATTGATGTTGGCAATTGAAATACTATCTCTTTTCGAGAGACATGGGTGGCCCTGAAAAGGGCCTTTGGGTATTTGTTGGTTTAAATTAACTTTAGCTGTCTTAAGCCTTTGCCACGGCCAAGGCTTACTTCTGGACTGCGTACTGTCGATGATTTGGTTGAAATGACTAAGGGTGGTATGGTAAGTGTTGTCACAGGGTTGAGTTGTTTAGCTCGGGAAGGTCTTTTTCTCTTCGGTCGTAATAAAGAAGTCTGATACATTTGTTTCAGACTTCTTACATCCGCTAAAATGTCTAACAGTACCGTAACCGTTTGACTTTCACCCTCTTGTTTCTTGGCTGCTTCTTCTTGTTGTTTCTTTCTTACCTCTTCTTCTTGCTGTTGTAGGAGAAAAGCTTGTTCCGCTTCCTTTTGCTGTTGTATAAATTTCTCCCATTCTTCTTTCTGTCTCTGTTTAAAATTCTCCACGTGTGGTAAAGAAGGAGCAGGTGGCGAAGGTACTGGTTCCGGAACAAATTCTTGCGAAAGAAAATCCACAAAATCCTAATTCACCTCTTCTGGAAGTAAGTCCGGGTTCCCTTGCGTAGTCTCCACGGTCGGTGCACTCCAATTCATTGTCTTTTGAGTTTGCGCCATGTTTATGCTAACTGTGTCGCATGGATTGACTGTGCCTAAACGCTAGTGCCTCTATATAGGGAATGTGACGTCACGGACTGCTCTTTTCCGATTGGACGAATGGTGACTGAATTTTGTAACGCGTGTTTGGATTGGACAATCAACTCAATCCGTTTCAATCCTCCCTCTCCCTATAAATAATCGCAGTTTGCGGCATTCCTTCACCTGTTCTCGTCACCCAGATGTGGACCTACGTAGAATCCTCTAATCTCGTCTCTTCAATGCTGTTTAGAACGGACTTACCCATGTACGTCCGATCCTCGTGGGTCGTTGTCAGGAGGACGGATACATGTGTGTGGAAAAGAAGAATATACGTAGAAAGAAAAGGTTGTTTAAAGAGAGTGATGATCTACGGTCCAGAAGTGAGACAGAGTTTAAGGAAACGAAGAAGACCAATGCCATGCCCTCTATGTTAACAGTATGGTATCTTAACATAAAACCCAAAGGCCCTTTTCAGGGCCCTTCCAATGCCTCAAAAAGACATTACCTTTCATGCCTAATCTTTTTTCTTTTTTTCTTTTTTTTTTAAAAAAAAATGTTCCATTTCCCTTGACTCTATATAGTTCCACCATGTTCCATTTCCCTTGAGGCCATAGCACAAAGTAACATTTCCTCCCATGTTCAATTTCCCTTGACGCTATACAGTCCCATATTCCCATGTTAAATTCTCGTTGTCGCTATAAGGCATCCAAAATTTCCCCATGTTAAATTTCCATTGTCGCTATAAGGCATGCCTATTATTTTAACATGAAAGTCCCCTTGTCGCTACATCGTCCCTATTCACTACTCATGTTGGTATTTAAGTTAAGATTATATCTTTAGCTCATGATCAAATAGGTTCATCGTACTTTATATATGTGTATACACATTATGTCGTACCTAGATCCATAATACACGACACATGGTGATAAGCAGTATACTCACAGCGAGCGAATCATCAAATATTGACATATTCTCTTTAGTGTTCGCGTTTTCATATCAAGATTCATGACACCACTTAGTGAGGGGATGCATTTTCCCTCATCACAAAAGTAGGTCACCTTGAGCTATATGTTTACGCTTGACTTACTTTGTTAAAATGTGTTTTATGTTTATTTTTCAACCAAGGTTTAGGCCAGGATGCGTAAACTAGATGATTATATTCTTCTCGTTTGCACTATTTCTTTGCTGCAAAAGGATGTCACTGTGGCCTACATCTCACAATTATACTTTTAGTTGATTCTTTTAGCTCAAAACAAAATATTTCTCTAGCACTTGATATGCACACTGTTATATAAGGATTCGTGAAATTTGGTGAGGGAATTATTTTGATGAGTACTACATCCTCGTCACAAAAGTAGGCAACTGTGACCTTTGATTCATGCTTCCCTAACTTGTATTACATCTCAAAAACTGTTGATGGTAGAATCATTGAACATGGTGATTGCATACCTCCCAAAGAGTAGCACACCCTCAAAGCAAGGGAAGGTCATTGTGAACTAAATTTACCTTTGGTGGCTTTTGCTACGTTTATCATTTAGCCCATGGCCAGATTGATGTTTTATCATAGTATAATACTGTTATACATATAATCATACAACTTGGCAAGAGGATGGATCCTGTCGAGTACTGTCAGTTTCACTCTAAGTGTACTTCATTGGGACACATATTTTCCTGACTATGATTGAATTTGATACTTATACTGTTCATGCTTTACTAATCAAATTAGATGATTGTATACGTTTCTATTAGTGTTACACGTATGCCAATAAAGCTCACTGTACCCATTATTTCATCTTTTACTGACTGTGGATTGTTCACATTTACTTCAGTGCTATATTAAGGGTTTGGCATGCCGTCTGTATGATCCTATATAGAACCATACAACTTAGGGCTGGATGTTGATGAGCACTGATCAATCATTTCAGTAGGATGTCATTATGACCCATATTTTAGATTTCATTGACTTCGGTTAAAATTTGTATTTGAGATTCGCTTCTCAAGCACTGTTCATGCTCTAATCGTGAAATTGACGATGATATGCACTTCTATTATTATAAAACCAATACAAAGAGCAGCTCATCGTTACTGACTTTAGATTTATTTTCGCATTTAACTCATGATCATATTAGTTGCTGGCATGTTATAATGATATTATTTTAAATAGAATCGTGAAACTTGATTAGAGAATATTTCTACTTTTTATGCTTCAGTGACTTTCAATAAATTTTGTATTAAATTTTTCCTTGATTAGACGTTATTTATTTTCCAGTCATAAAACGCGATGATTGAACTCACCTATGCTACCTACTGCACTCTTCAAACCAATGAACACACTTACATATATTTTATATCTTACCAATAGGGGTCAATTATTTGTATCTATTATAAGCTCAATTGTTTCTCAGTTAACGTAACATTGTCAGAATCGTGCAATATATACGATATTGCACTCGCGCGTACTTCATATTGTACTCACGTGAATACAGGAACTACTATATATTTGTAAACAAACAATGGACGCAGACGCCAGCACTTTTGATTTATTTTATTTGTCTGTGGATAAAGTAAACCAACTGTTTGAGCCACTTGAAAGTAGAGATGCCAACGTTGACAATGTGGATGAATTCATAGACTACAAAAACTTTTCTACCAAGCAGGCAACTGAATGTGATATGAGAAATGTGTATCGATGGCTGAATGATAACTACTTTGTAAATAAATCATGTATACCTACGTAGTAGGCGCTTCACGTTTTGGTTGATTAAATTTGCTTCTGAATGAACTAAAGCAGATGTTTTGTGGACTGCGACATAGCAGCTGTTTTGCCAAATTCCGCGTGAACTCTTTTGATACAATGTTTCGGATGTAGGCGGGCGATAGAAGCCATATTTTATAAAATTGCTGGGTTCCTACAAATAAGATGCAAGTGACAAGTCATAAACAGTCTTATCTAGCTGGTAATAAGAATGACAAAAATATACTTTCAGTTTTACATCCTGAATATCCTCAAAACGCATTTTCTTAGTTCTGCAAATCAGAATTACATGAGCCATATCATGGGTTCTCAAGTTTGATTACACGTTTCAAGATTGTACCGTAATTTCGACTTTATTCCAAGTGCAACTGCATCCTCCTTACTACACTCAAATGAAATAAGCATTATAATCTATAGCGTCTTTATGATAATTCCAATTGAAGACTTCATATTTTTCGCACATTATGATTTCAAACATTCAATGACAGAACAAAAACACACATGCAGATGTCAACACGCTGATCGGTCGACACTGAAATTCAAAATCTATTCATTCAAGATCAAATGAAAAAGTTGTTGCAATGCGTGTTCATTCACAATATGACTCCAACTTTCAATGTTAAGTAGACCAAAAACTCCATTGTCTTTCGAAAGTTATGTCTAGCCTGCGACTAAATTCAAATTTGTCAGGGCGGAGTTATGTGCATATTAATAATGTTGTTGTTGTGTAATGATAAATCAGCGCTTGTGTATTTAGTTCGGAGTACGGCATACATTCAGTTACTCTGTTTCTTGTAGTGTATTTTTGTTTATATAATTAAGCCTTAGGTAGAATAAGAAAATGAGCATACAGTAAAAAGGTAACTGCAGTTGTATAGGATAATATGAACTAGTTTTGTCGGATGGATATACTGCACTTCCAAGTTCCTGCAGTATTTCCATCCGAAAAACTCGTTCATATTCTCCCATACAAATTCAGTAACCTATAATTATGATCACATTAATTCGCCGATGCAAAACATTTTTACATTATAGTATAGCCAGAGGCTTTTTTCTGACCATTACAGTTGAAAGTAGGAATACATGTAGACAACGACAAAGAGGGACTGTGTTAGGATGCTTATATTATGCATAATGTATGCTGATTTCTAATACACATGCTATTTCATTTTCTGAATATTTGTTTTATACAAAAAAATAATTTAACTCAAGGGCTGAGGATAGTATTAACATATTATATTAACATCCAGGGCAAAAAATATTAATTGTGTACTTTAAAATAGCTCTGTGCAAAGATTAGGAACAGTTTAAACAACACATATCGGACTGGATGGTCCCTTCCCACAGCCCTTTGTGCATCAATGGAGTGACTGTATGTAATGGGAAACGAAGGTTCAAGTGGCATACCTATTTTGCCTTGTTATGGCTCATTCTAGATTGGTACGGAGACTTTAGTCTTAAACATTACGGCAAGAAAGACTGAACTCATTGCGTACAATTTTAATAACAACCCAAAGGGTGTACTAAATATAGATATAGAATAAAAGTTTCCCTACACCCTCTTGAGATTAAATGCAAAATTTTGAGTTATTAATTATCGTTGGATGGCAGTTGATGTACTGTGTACTGTGGTATATGGATACAATTGCTCTTGGAAAAAGTTCGGATTCTTATGTTGTATAAGGGAAACAAAAAGTCGTCTGTTTTTGTTTTGTAATGTATTTAGAAGTTTGTCTGTATGTGATATTTAAAAGATAGATTATATATATATATGTATGTATATATATATATATATATATATATATATATATATATATATATATATATATATATATATATATATATATATATATATATATATATATATATATATATATATATATATATATATATATATATATATATATATATATATAAATATGTATCGTATCTGATACGTAACGGCCCGTGAGTGTCTTTTTATAGTTTAATGACTTCGTTTAGATACTTCAAGAAGTTTCTGAAGGAAGGTGCACCGAAACACATTTCTTGGCTGCAATCCAAAATTTTGTCGACAGCATAGTCACCGTCCTACTACTTACATCGGTTTATTAATTCTTCAGACTTAAAACAAAATAGTTCCAAAAGTGTACTTAAAACTTATTGAGAAATAATGACCGATATGACAATCCTTGCATATATAAATATTGATTTATGTAAATTTATTGTCATAATGAATAGGGCGAAATGAAAGTCAGAACTGAGATTCATTATGTGTAATAGCTCATCATTTACTTCCATTAGGAAGTACACCGGTAACATCAAAATCAATTTAAACGTCCATTCGTCCAAAGGATAACATTTTGTGATTGGAATTAGTGAAAACATATTTGCGATGGGGCCTAATTTGCATGATGTCTACGGAACACATATTAACAAACTATGCACATTAACTGACACTTTGTTACGTTAATTTCTCTAAATGCCACAATCCTTTGTCACTGCTCTTACATATATTTCATGCGGGAATCGGCGTATTTGTTTAATTGCTTGCTTCTCATCAAGAGCATGCTATTTGCTGGAGTTATTTCAGTCTTTTTGATAAATACGCGAATGACTACAATTATATTTTGATATTCTTTAGAGAGGAATGGTAAACAGTTTCTACATCAATGTGTATAAGTCAATAAATATGAAACCTGTATATTTCTCGTTCAATACTTTTTTAAAATGGTTGTTTCTGTCGAAAAGAGGAAGAATGAATGAATCACTATGTTTTTTAGAATTATTTTTATTTGTGTCAACTGTAATTTTTCATAGATACTTTTGCGAATGAATTTTTCAGAATGTGTCCAATTTGTAATTTGCTACCAATGTAGTGTCGTTGATTGTTGGAAAGACTCATTGGTACCTTTCTTGAGTATTGAATTTAGTCTTTTCGACACTATTTGAAAGAACTTTTGATTATAGTCACACTGGAAATGTGAATACACATATCAAGATTGAAAGCGATTGATCTCTTTGACAAAAATATTGAAGTTTATGGCGGACCTTTTGTACGTGAAGTGTATTTGATTTGCTCGAAACAAACAATAATAATATTGCATGGTTGTTTCTAAGCCTTATTTAGCCTAAAAATAAATTGAATTAAAAATTAGCACATTTCAGTGCTTAGCTAATACAAACATCTGAAACAGTTACCTTTTCTTCTTTCATTCACAAAAGTCGATACAGTGACACTAAACGTGAAAGTTACACCTTATTACCATTTTGAAAATGAAGTACATAAAGGAGTCATTGATTCTATTGATTGGAATTTACTAACAAGGTGCATAGGGGGAAAGTTAACAAAAGAAGACTCATTATGAACGTAATGGCCCATTTACCAATATTCACTTTAATTGTTGTCTATTTGACGACAAACCAGCCAATTGTTGCAGATAAATACCACTTTCCAATGGCACCTACACAAAGAAAGTAGTAATGTGACTCATGTGTGTCTCACTGTGTATTTCAGTTGTATGTTTTCCATTTAACATGCTCTGTAAGTTAGATATCTCTGAAAATAACATATTAAAAGTGGTTAATTATATAGCTTTCATTTCTGTGAGTCAAATTGATGAATCAAATACGAATAGTTGAAAACCCAAAAAAGTCTTTTGAAATTTTACAATTTTAAAACATAAAAGGAAAAGCTTTAGACATGAGTCCCATACTTCAAGTTGTATTGAGAAACAATGACAAAAGGTAAATAATAGAAACAATGTCGAAAGGTAAATAATAGAAGATACGTTGAATAGCACTTAGCGTAAAAGCGGTTTTGTTATTGGAACAGAAGTACTTGTTCTGCTCTTCTAACCATACAATTTGTATCATGTCTTATACAAATTTTCTACAAGAAAATATTTAACATCTATGGCTATCTATATGCACTTCTTAATACTTGAATAAGCTAAAATAATGCTAGTGGCTATGTCGTCCGCCCCTATCTCAGAAAGTAGACACACTTTTACCAGTGGACAAGACGAGCACATACACATATCACAAACTAAAGAATAGGGGGTAAATGCACATAACATGAAGAAGCATTTCCTCTACAGAAGCTATGAGGAAAATACATATAACGATTGTTTATATTCTTGCAGCGAAATCTAATAACTCAGTTTATTAAACAAAATCTGTACATGTGATGCATATATTTTAAATATTGATTTGACCAGGATTCATATTGCAATTTAAATGGCAGACAATTATGCAATGTATACGAATAATGCTCTAAAAACGTGTGTAAGTAAAGGATTTTCTTTGTAGTATGGGACTTCAATACTGTCGGCTTGTGAGTGAGACAATTATAGCAAAATACGCATGCGTCTTATATTAGGAACCTGTTAAAAGCTTCCAATATTATATTTGAGATAAGAGAATTTTTACTGACGTCATAGTAGGTATCCAGTGAAATACAAGCTAATTATTGCACGTGTTTGACTGTGGCTAGTACATGATATTTGTAAACTTTGATTACACATATTGAGATGTATTCAAACATTCATATACAATCATCCATTAACTGAACAAATACTGAGATACTGGTATACAAATAAGCGTTTAGTGTAGTGCATTATTGCAAATTAAATGTAAATTTATCAGATTCAAGGTTTCTATAGAAAGAAGGGTGATTCATGCAAGAAATTGTATGTAATCAAAGCTCATAAAGAAACTGTCACATTAACGTTTCCTTGGGTTCTTTTCATAATTATTATTCTAACCGACTTAGGCTCAATAGGAGATGAGGGGATTGTAATAGTATTAGTTCAGAGTAAGCTTTATGTGCTGTACTTAGATGGTACAGTTTAGCATACAGAACGAAGTAGAATTGTACCTGATGCAGACAGTCAATCATGATAGTACCTTTAAATAACTTTAAGAATCAGTTTTTCTCGCGAACTTTTCTAAAATATCACTTTGCTTTAATCGTCAAAAAACAACATTTGATATGATCGTCCTGCTCATTCGTGTAATGACAGAAAGTTTAAATATGCTGAAAGCAACGTTAGCTTAAACGAAATTATCGTGCAAGCATATTCTTTCGTTCTTCATTCTTTCTGTTTCTGAATTAATTTTGTCCAGATGAGGTAGGTATAGGTATGGTGTCTGTTCATATAAATACCAAATTAAGAGTGAGACGTATGGACATAAGCGAGATTTACATATGACAGGACTCTTGAAACAAAATTAATGCAAGGAACAAAGTTTAACATATTAATTTGAGTAGATTAATATCAGTTGTAGGAAAATATTATTTTAGGAATTTATTTAAAATGAAAACGATGTGTCCTTCATTTTTGTTTAATTCTTTTCCTCATAGGAATATCTGTATTTATTGCCGTAAGCTTAATATTTTTGGGCACGGCGGCTGCCAGGCGACACAACCGTCATCTTTACTGGGCGAATGCGTCATTCTGCGATCCGTGCGTGGGTAGCGTGGTGGTAAAAATGATCGGGAATTCTGAATATAATCGGGCAGTACAGGAGGAGTGTCCAACTATCACCGATTTGACGGAATTCTATATAAACGCCCTAACCAACGACACTGTGGAAATACGAGAAATATTAGAAAATGAAAGGAGAAACATTGTAAGTGAAATATCGATTGTTTGTTTTGAAGAATCATTTGTGTACATACAATTGAGTTATATACATAAATATGCATCCAACATTGCAACCATCTGTACATAATGCAGAGGAACACACAAGAAACAATATTTTTGGCATATATTAACGCATTTACTTTTACTAAATTGTTCACGATCTCGTATGTATTTATTTCAGGAACGACGCCATAATCATCCACATTTCATTCAGATGATAATACATGGATTGGAGGATCCAAACATCAACCCACTCATTCATGAGCTCACCGCTACACGAAATTATCTGGTACGCCCTACTTCTAATCTAGTTTAAGTCACTTACTCCTAAACCTTGAGAAACATTTAGAATTCATTTATGCCAGCACTCTTAATCACTGAGAGCTAGAAACAGACTATACACGTGCAGTACATTTGAAAAAAGTGAACTTTTAATTGCGTTGACGGAAACCGTTTTAAGTTTTGAGATCTGTTTCATTTCACATAGTTGACTTAGAGCCCATGACATTCCACAAATGGATGGGAGATTAATGTACACACTAAATTGCACAACATCACAGTTTCAAGTACAATCGAAAACAGGAATGCCAAAGCTTCATTTTCCAATTTGTAACTGTTTGTACTGAGTTGTTTTACTATCACTGCAGGATGAGTACACCGCACTGCTGTATCGGAAATTCGTCATGCTGGCGTCACACCTGAGCGTTGTTGCAGAGTTAGAGATGATCAGTTCGGACATACAAGTTGTCTACAGTAAGTTTGGCCACGCACTCTGCAAACTGAAACAGTTCCGGACAGCTTTGGGTTTGGACATGCCTCTATTTGACACGTGTCGATACAACGGGTCTGTCTCCTTGCATAGCAGGGCAAAAAAGATCGGTTACTCCATTTTCGTACTGAAACAAGGCGCCGACTCACTGACCAACATTCTGCTAGAAATAAGGGAAGTCGTATTGAGAAAAACCATAGGATGCAAAATCAGGTGCAGACCAGAACGGCCGAAAACTCTTGAATGCCGAAAGGATTAACATTTATGCTGTTTTATTTTTATAATGTGAACTTTTTGTATTAATTATAAACTGTTTACATGTGGCAGTAAAGAAAAACTTTGCAGCCCGATACTGATCTCTTTTGGATTTAAATATTTTTATTGATTGTATGCACCTCTTTTCAATGCACAAGGCAAAATAAATCGATTCGAATCATGAACGATTAAGTAGAGTTTATCATTCTTTGATTTCCAGTAAATCAGCATCACATAATGCTTATTGTTAGTAGCTGAAGCGTACATAGCATTGATAGTATATTTCATTGAAACTTTGTCTTCGTGAATTAAGAATCAAGCAAAGTATTTAAGTATTACGTAAATATTTTATAGATGCAGAATGTTAATGTAAAGAAAGACTATTTGTTGGATGTGTTTCAACAAGTATTGTACTGACGCTGTATCCTTCAGAAATACAGCAAGCTAATAACTACTCTGCTCTTAATGATGGCACATTGGAGCCAATCAGTGGTCTTATAAGCATTAGTATAGACTATATTCACGGAATAAAAGGTTTAAATATTGTTATTTTTATAGCCTCTTTACATTATTATTAGGAATGCTTCCATTCATCACATTGAATTTTAAAGCTACCGAATCGCATGCATGCATGACTATATTAAACGACCGTTTTAGTCACATTATTAATTATACTTCTTCAGTCATATTTCTATGCATTTGTTGATATAAAAATTGTTATACAAATTTAAAAGTCGGTATATATTTCAGGGTCTATTTCATTGTATATTTATTTACTTTTCTATTAAATTGTATTGTGTTGCACATTTAAATAAATAATAAATAATTAAACACGAATATGCCTTAGTTTTATGTAAATTACATTTTTGCAGGCGAAAGTTACATATTGCTATATTTATGTAACGAGGACATATTATCATCTATTTCAGCATGCAACATAATCCATGTACATGCGTGCTATGTTATATCATTTTATCAGGAAAAGGTATGGAATGTTGAAATACATCAATAACAAAATTACTTTAAAGAGCGAATTGTCTTTTCAAGTTGTAATGAGAAACACCCATGGACATTAATTTTCGTTTCATATAAGCAAATTTCCGTTTTGTTAAAATTTATGAATGATTTTAAATGTTAGCGGTCTTTGTAGTGTCATCTAGTGTCTAGTGTTTTGGGTCACATTATAATGCCTGCTGACGTAAAATGCGAAGTCGACCAATCTCAAGTGAAGGAGTATAACCACCTTGCCAGAGCAAGCACATTTGGACATAGTTCGCCGAACAGGAAAGGGTCAGGTCATGGAATCTAAAAGGTGTAGGCACAAGGTCTTTCATCGACAGGAATACAATTGCTAAAAGGTTCATCCAAAAAAGAACAAATTTCTTGGCATCACAACTTTGCAACAATACACATTTTGACTGATGATATCTCTTCTCTCACCATCTCTCACTGTTCGTCTCTCTCTGTCGATCTTGAGTGAGTAAAGAAGCGCGACCAATACCCAGTAGGACGACCCGAGCGACGACTTAGCAACTCACTCAATGCATAGTGAACGCCCCAGTTAGCGGCGCCGTCAAATACCAAGTCGATGACTCAGCGACACATTCGACGACACGATTTCAACCTTAGTCGATCAATTGCCCTCCGCCTTCGCTGATATCATACATCCAAACCCAAGACATTTAGATTGATCACCCTCTTACATTATTTATGCTGGACACAAACAGCCAATTATTTTATCATCTGGTGAACCAGCCTAAATTTATTGGCATATTAAATGCCATTATTAAAGGAACGAAGTTCGCTGGTTGACTGAAAATGATTTCCGGAATGATATAACATATTTTCACCAGATTCTAGCGTATGAATAATGGTGCACATTAGTAGGCTTGAACCAAATTCCATTTTTGTTTTATCACTGTGGCCAAACTCGGATGAAAATAGTGAGATCACACCGGGTGTAATTTTTTCCTGGTTACGTTTAAGGTAATTGTTTTCAAAACACGGCGCACGTCAGATCATTTCATCCTTTATAAAGTTACAACGGCTGTAGGTCATTCATAAGATGTAAGATTGACTAACCAGTCATACTATAATCGTAATGTTGTTTAATCGAATAGTAACGTAACAGTGTATGGGAATGGAATTAGTTGTTTGTGCTCCATAGAAGCAGACTCAACCGGTGAGAAGGACTCAGACGTAAATTGAACAAACAATATCTCATCCGTTTGATCAGCCAGATTCGCTGAATTTATTTGTAAGTTTCGGATTAAATTGTCGATTATGTAGGTTTCAGATCCTTTTACCTAAGCAACCAATATTTTGTCACATTTGATTTAAAAAAAGATAACCAGAGATTTGTTATTATCAATACTGTTAATAAAAAATATATTCATAAATCTCTCATAAAATTGGCACATGAATGTTTGTTTAACAATTCTGCTTTAAGTATACGTTTGTAATATGTGCAGTCTTCTTAGTAAAGTTGTATAAAAGTATAGTATTGTCCCCCGTATTGTCAATCGGGCACATCTACCCCAATAATGCACTGCTATAAAATAAAGTTGTATAATTATTATTCATTAGTTTTCTTGTGTTGCTTATTTATTGTGGCAATTTGTTGCGGAGATCATTGTCTTTTTGTCTATAATTTTTATCAATTTTCCCAAATGTTTGACTGATTAAATTATTTGTGGATTTCGTGGAGAAAAACGCATTGTCGAGAAAACATTTGTTTGAACAGTCGATAAGATATTTGACTTGGGAATTTTTGAACACTGAAGGAGATTGCTTAGTTTCTCAAACGGGACGAGGATTGAAGTCTCAAGAAGGAGGGAGATGTTCAACCTTTACTTCCCTTTTCGAAGTCAATCACTGAACACGCATACCTTTCATATCATCATTTCTCAGACATCACCCACGAAGGAAAGAAAGGCAAATGCTGCCAATTTGTGTAAGTTAACATTTTAAATATTGTATAGAGTTGACGTTTTTGTGTAACAATATCGGAACGCCTCTCTTTCTGTTTCAATGTACGTTAAATTCGCTTTAAGCTAAAAGGATCGCTTCATATTCAGATAGGAACCAAACGTACTTATGTGAAGACATATTGAAAGTTCAGATGAAAACCTTAGTTTTGTGGGAAATACAAGATATTTCAAGTTTAGGATTTCAACGTTTGAGCTTTGTACGGTACAACAGTTCTGTGGACCTATGCGTATGGTAAGTGAGTTGTTGTCTGGTCGTGTCGCTAACAATGAAGTAAACTCAACCATTTTGTACCACCGAAACTTAAGAAAATAGTTCGAAAATACATGTTGGTTGCGAACGACGAAACTAGCGTTGTAGAGAAGGCGATACACGAAGTATTGCAATCTTAGGACAATAATTAAGAAGTCTGAAATAGGAGATAGGATGTTGGTTCTCTCCCGCCCACAATCAACTAAAACAAAACAAACTCAAGCAAAAACAAACACAAAACAATGATTATTAGTAGAGTCTGAGTAAGTTAAATTATATAAAGAAAGAAATATTGTTCCTAACTGGAACGAATCATAACATTAACTTAAAAGCAACAATCAACAAGAATGAATGAAATCAAATTAAAAATGAATGATGGCTCTATCAACACGGATGAAGAATGATTGGAAATTAAAGAAAAACAGTGAATAATCACTCGAATAATGGTCATGGTAACTTTAACTCAAACATCGATATTGACGACCTTCACTCAAAAAATGACAATGATGATTTTCAAATAAATAATGGCAATGCAACGCACGGCCCGTTATCTCGCGCAGCAGGGAGTGAACCAAACTCACTGCACTGAAATAATGTACGATAAAAATAAACCACCCTAAATTAACGCTGTGCGCAGAAACGAAATCAGAGTACATTTTATTTTAAATATAATACATAAACATTAAATATACAAAATTCCGTAGCATACAGTACCCGTCAGACACGCCTTACATTAAATGGAACAACCTACATATATATAATACTTCATTTCCTAGAGTGTGAAACAACTGAATATCTTTCAGCTTTCTTTGCTGAATACTGAGTATGTGCAGCGCTGCATCTAGTGAACTGAGGTACTTCATTGATAGTGAAAATAAAACTATATCCAACAGCGGAAGTGGTGTACGTAGATACAAGTTCTTATATTATATTTGTAACTTGCGTCCCCTATTGGTATTTATTTTAATGTACCAACATTATTCTTGTTGTAGTTACATTTACTTTCGAACTTGGCTATCATGTACTCGTATGCAGTCGTTCTTAACCTAGAACAGATTTTAACCTTTATACCTGGTCTTTTCTTGTACATGCACACAAAATATATATAACTGGTATTAGTACCATAATCAACTAAACAATTTTTGTCCATTAGTATTTTAGCTGATCCTATGATGCTTGGCTCAAAAATGATGGCTGTGTTGACGGTAGTTTAATGTCTATTGCATGAATACCCGTCCGACCCAGTCTAACGTCGTCACTCCGACCCAGACTAACGTCGTTATGTCCGATCCAGTATAACATCGCCTCGTCCGACCCAGCCTAACGTCGTCATGTCCGACCTTGTCTAACATCTTCACGTCCGACCAAGTCTAACATCGTATTATCTTATGGCTCAACGTTTTGATTATATACTTCAGCCTTAGGTTTAGCGAGAAAGTAGCTCTGTTGGGCTTATTTGGCAGGAGGAAAGGGATGTCGTATTGAAACAATCTTGACTACCTGCCAACTTATATTCTTCTAAAGTGTATTTGTACATATCATTAATGTGTGAGATAATGTATAATCTCCTTTTATTGTTAACATTCCCTTCATATTGGAAAGTTGTACCTCTGTATCCAATGCAAATAATAGTAAATGTAGTAACAGTTTTTGATATATGACCCTGGCACAAAGGAAAAGTAATTTGATACAATATGTAAATCGTATAAAAATGATTTGCTTAAATATTTATCTTCTGGGTAAAGATTTGTTTGAAACGCAGTGTGTACATGATAGGATTGCAAACTGTTATCATTTACCTTCTTTTTGAAAAGAGAAATAAGCAGTTGTATCCATTTTTTCTCCAGGATTAAGGTAATACTCGTGCAAGTTCATAATTTTTCGTCACGACTGTGATGAAACTGTTCATCGTCAATGTTGAATCTTTGTAGAATTTATTTTTAAATAATTGCTATATTTTGTCGTTTGAAATCGGGCGCCATTTTTACTATTGTGTGTATTCGGCGTTCGGCTTTCCACTAGGAGGCGCTCAGGTTAACCTTTCCGAATTCTTCCATATTTAGTCATATTCTTGAAAACTTTGTCATGAATTAACCGAGTGTGTTCCCAAAACATATAAATAGTGGTGAGATTAGCCGTTTTGGCAGTTGTGGATCTACTGGACTCCAGTAAAGGTCTCAATACCAAGCAAACAAAACCTTATAGTCGTCTCAGCCTATAATTTCAAGCAAGGTAGACTAGTTACTACCTACACATTAAATTTAGTACTCATAATGACCACAATAATGTTTCTCTGAAATTGTTTCAAAGTTTATTTCCTCGTTATATCAGATACAATTTCCCACAGAGGGATTTAGCTGACGATACTTTGGCTATGTCGCCATCAACATAGCCGTCTGCTATCCGTTGGAAATTTAGTATTGGCATTATCGAATTTCCTACTCAGTATCATGTATCATTTTGAACTCACAAGTTTCCATCCATTTTTAGTGGTTGAATCATTTAGATGTAGAAATAACATACAAGACATAACGATACACTTTGTTGTTACAAAACGACACACACTGATGCATTCAAATCAAACGCGACACACAATTAACGTCTGGTTCCAGACTGTGCCTCTACCATATTCACCATTGGACTATAAAACATAACGCGAGTCTGCTTCCGAACCTTGACTGGATGCACAAAATCATTACCATTTCGGTACGTTATATGAAACTTTTTTGACAAGTTTTAACTTATTTTTCTGTGTACGATTAGTTTGGGAATCGGGATTATGTGAGTTAGAGATTATGTGAATTAGGACAAATTGAACATTATGCAGATCTTCACATGCAATTTACCACTGCAACTGTTGTTGTTATTTCAACATGCGTTATCAAACATCTGTTCTGCATATTTGAAAATATTATATTTCACCACTTTGAACACTAAATTTTGTGAGAAAATACATACAATCTTTTAAGTCATATAATAAACTGTGTTGACTATTTATATTTGTTTTGTTTTGTGCTTTTATGATCTAAATAAGAACTTTGTAGAGAACACACCATTTCTTGACATTACAATACACTGGAGGGATTTAGTGAATGAAAAAGAGGTGAACTGTCCATCTATTCCATTTTATTTGACCTTGACCCTTGACACGTTACAGTATTTCTTTCATTCCCTGGTTTCCCTTGGTAAAGTGCAATGGGGCAAGTTGTATGTCTCTTACACGAACATCATAATTTCCTAAAGTGACATATGTTACGTGAACTGGAACATTTCATGGTTGATATATTACCATGACTTCATATCTGTTGCGTGAATCATGGGTGTCGTCACTAAATTTTTCTGCTGAGGGTAGGTGTGATGCAAGTAAGAGCCAAAATCAAAAGAATTTATATTTATATATTGGACGATGGACGCATATGGTATGAATATAAATATATCATAACTGTGGTCTAAGCAGAATAAAATTATTTATGTTAGGTAAACATAACAAACTGATCCTTGTGCTGTGCACAAGATACCTTTCATGTTGCTGAATAGACAAAGTGCATCCTTTCTATTGTAAGAGCAGATAAATATTTTGTTTGTTTATCTAGTACATCAGATACATTAATTATTTTGTTTGCTCCGAATAACTCAGATATAGGGGAACATCTAGGAACAATGAATGAGCTTAACGAACAAATCTCTTTTACCCAAATATGTTATGTTAAGCATAGATCTGTAAACAAGGAACGTTGTAGCCTTCCATTTTCCCTTTGAGATAACACATGATTAAAATAAATTCTATCTTTGACCCAGCAGAGAACATTTTGCTTTTTAGTTTTTGAAAATGTAGAATCATTCGATAGAACAAAGGTAAATAATTTCACAGTCTACCTGCGACTGGCTTTACGGTCACTGATTTGAGGTCTAATTCGATTCTTCCTTTTCTTTTTTAAACATCCCCATCCATATATTATGCATCCCCAAAAAAGAAACAAAAACTAAAATAAACAATCAAAACGAAAAATTGTACCCATTTCTGTGCAGAATTAAGACTCAAAAATGCTATCACAAATAGCATGTATAAACGATCTCAACAAAAAGGCAATAATTATTACATTTAAAAAGATTGGTATTTCACAAAACTCCCCGGCCGACGCAATACAATTTTTAGTATCCTAATTAGTAGAATGGACATCAGTAAAATATAATGCTACTATATATTTTAGTCGTATTTATGAACCATATTTAAGTTAATGAACTTTAAATTTACGAACTTTTCTATACTGGTACCTATAATTAACTCTAAATTTTGCGATTAAATATCCCTAACTCTATTATATATCACATTTACATAATATAATTGGGCTATTGTTTGGTACAATTGTGGCTTATAGCTTGAAAGATCTTGCTCGAGGTCACCTATCATTTTAGTAATGTGGTTCTGAGCATAAATATTGCATTTTTATCCTTAAAATTATAAATCTGTCGATATAATGATAATACAAAGATAAACTAATATTATATATGTGTTATTTTCTCGAAGTTTTCTCTTCCCTTTACAATATATTAATTTCGCTCCTAAATGACATACTTTTAGTAAAGTTCCAGCGTAATGCCATAACCAGTTATTCGACAAAAGACATGTATACTATGGAACACTTTAGGACACGATTACCTCAGAATTGCAGACGAATATCAATATTAGTATAGATTCTATATCTTATTTAAAACCAGGGGACATCGTAAGGGTCTAAAGCATTTTTATGTATAGTTAAATTTTAAATTTATAAAGGAAAGATGGACACCTAAGGCAATCCAAATATTTGTGGATAAAAGTTACATTTATAAAATATAAGAAACATTGTCTTCGTCTTACGATCCATCCGCTTCTCTCCCTGCTAAATTATTTGTATATCTCATTTCCATTACGATTTTCGATATATTAGTCACATTACATTGTATAAAGATTTGTAGAAGACAATATGAACTATATTATTTCTTAACATATAATTAGTTGGTTTATTTAATCCTCGTATAACGACGTTGCCAATATAAAATCAATTTATTTCCATTGAATGTTTACGCTTTTGTCAGTTCATTGCACAGTTATCAATTGAAGGGTGCTCATAAATAATATGGTTTACATTTATTTATAAATTGAAAGGTACCAATAGGTTAAAGGATTTACAGTTATCAATTGTAAGGTACCCATTGGTAATAGGATTTACAGTTATCAGTTGTAAGGTACCCATAGGTAATAGGATTTACAGTTATCAATAATAAGGTACCCATAGGGGTTTACATTTATTGATCAATTGAAAGGTACCCATAGGTAATAGGGTTTACATTTATTTGTCAATTGAAAGGTACCCATAGGTAATAGGATTTGCAGTTATTAGTTGAAAGGTACCCATAGTTAACAGGGTTTACATTTATCAATTGAAAGGTGCCGATAGGTAATAGGGTTTACATTTATTAATATTTCTTAAACTGTGCACTTAAGGTATACATTGGTTTGTGCTTGAATTAAATTAATACTTAAAACAAAAATACATCGTTTCAATTTGATCTGAGAATTTAATATTTGTTTGTGAAATTGAAACATTATGTCTGGTTTCTCATTTCCACTTCTAACCATAGTGCGCTTAATTAATTGGTGATTAAGTTGTGACCTAATTTATTTTTTAGAATTATTCCAATATTTTCCTTTATGTGAAATTGTCTTGTTAATTATTTATGCAGTCGGGTATAAAACTAGCAGTAGCAGTACAAATATGTAGGTGTAAATTACAGATAATCTTGTTCCGACCCAACTTAGAAACTCTCTGCACGCCATAGGAAAACTAAAGCCCCGACATTGAGTCTTAAATACATTCGCATATAATCAAGACATTGATTTTTCAGTCTATTTGATCATACAAATTTTCTATCAAGAATACATATTCATGTGTACAAAAGAGTTCTGACTATTTATAAAGGTCCTTTACTTAATAGATATTAATGTTGTCGCGTGTTGATATCAAAATGATTTTGTATTTATTTAAAGACGATATTTTACCCATTCTTAGGAAGGCGAAAGAGGATGCTATTAATATAACGCGGAAGTATGGGCTTGGATTGTATCTTTAACGGTACGAAAGGAATTCAGGTTCACAAGCTCCATAGGATTAAAATCGAGGACCGTTAGGGGCTTACGAGAAATGGTAATCATAAGAAATTCATATAACTTTTATTCGGGGTCGTAATGGGTGCAAAAGTAATCTTGGACTGCATCTTTAACGGTAGTAGAGGAATTCAGTTTCACAAGCTCCATAAGATTAAAACCGAGGACGGTTAGGGGCACACGAGAAATGGTAATAATAAGAAATCCATAGGACTCTTATTCGGGATCGTAATGGTCGCAAGAGTAATGATAATGCTATAAATGCCTGCATGCTGAATATCGTCTGGGGACAAGGAGATTTGAAGATTAATATTATTGACCAATTCCAATCGCTTCTGAGAAACACACACTGTTAGAGACAAAGACTCCTACCTCCTGAACAACACACCGTCTCACTGACCAGCACCCACGCCTACTGAACAGGTGCACGTTGTTACAGATCAGTACCCGCATTTAATAACAAAATATAGTACTGAAAATCACCTACGCTTACTAGCCAATGCATTGTGTTTCTGACCAGCATACACACCTACTGACAAGCACGTTCATGTACTGGCAAAAAATGAAATATTGGCCAAGTCTATAATTAGTAATACAATTTCGCAACTAATACAGAATTTATTGAGATTTAAAGAAATCCCTAAAAATTTTAACATTGTTAAAGAATTTCATAAATTGTAAAATGAATAAAAAAGGAAAACGTTTAGAGATGACATTTATTAAACATATTGTGTTAGTTGACAATTATAAAGTGGAAGAAAGGCTGAATTATCAAGTAAAAATTCATATTTTGAAAACAAAGTTTCATAAACTGTAAAATAGCTGTAAAATTAAATGGCAATGTTTTAGAAAGATTATATAATGTTTTCACAAATAATTTATCATTCATAGAAGATGACAAGCATGCATAATTCACTCGTCAAAGATTACTAATCCTTTCTCGGGATACGGAGCGCAATTTGCCAGCAAACGTCAGAATCAATTTCACGAAGTTCAGATCCATTACTACACGTGATGATCTGAACGAAATCATAGACGTCCTCTTTAAATCTCTTCAACCCTAGTCCCACTTTAGAGATTGTTTATGTAATAATTGCAGTAACTATTCATCACAACTTTAGCAGTAACAAAACAAATGCAATACAATTACATATTGTATCTGAAAGTTTAGTGTTTCATGAATCAAAACATGTATCGCACATAAAACATTTGTCTGTATTGTTAGTTTGCAGGGAAATTTAAGTTTTGCTAACCACTCATTTCTCCGATTTCTTCCTTCCAAGAAATTAATCAGATTATTAGCAGTGAATGTTATTAAAACATGTTGGATATTAAAATCGATTGGATAAATAAATTTCCTCTAACATATACGGCCTCTTTCTTATATGTAAACGAAACGCATTCTATAATAATAATACTAATGATAATAATAAGAACAACAACAATAATAAAGTTACTTTACTTTTTAATATCTCTTTTCGTTTCAGATTTTATTCGTTTCTTTAATAGTATACTATTGTTACAGAAAAACAATTAGCGAAGTCTGATGCACGATTTCGTTTTATGTTGTTACAATTGCCAAAACTGTTACTTTTACTTTTTAACTCTAAATGCTAATTGAGTTAGGTCCCTTCTGTATCCTTGATTTTACGTCATGCTAAATATCAACTTGGTTGTCGATTGAAATGCCTGCTTTTAATCGTTGACCCTTTTAAATCATAGTTTGCGGTACCGGACTTAATTTAAGGATTCCTTTTGCCAAGGCAATGAGTAATATCCATTCGCTACAATACTAATAAATTTGAAACCTTTGTTTATAAATACAAAATAAATGAATGTATTTGTACGCATGTTCAAATAACATCGCCAATTAGTGGTCTGATAAATGACGATTATATGACTTATCCTCAAATATGAAGATTTAAAAATAAAATAAAATTACGAAAAACTAACGGAATACACAAATAAGGGTACCTTGAAGACATACGACAATGAGTCAATCAGTAATAGATGCACTGCAATACTTTGATGGAAGAAAGGTCACATGGCATTAGGGACCATAAGGAATTATAAAGTTATATGGATTGCAACTACGTTACATAGCCGTAGTCATGGTGGTCATGCCAATTTTTTTTTTATTATGATTGAATTGACGATTTTATACATATAACAGTAGTCATGATACAAATTTTGAACATGATTGAGTTGATAATTTTAGCTTCGAGAGGAAATCAACTCTGTTGTGTAATGAATACCAAGAAACTATTTATAAATCTTGTTTCTCATAAGTTTAGATGTGAAAAATATTTGCTGATTATTTTGAAGTATTTCTGGTTTGTATCAGGAATTTTGTACTTAGAAAGCTAATACTGACAAGAGTGAGTCTGTCGGGTTGTCTTCACTAAACTGGAAATATAAACCTTGTCTACAAAATGCAAATGTACAAAACGGAACGTAACATAGTGAAAACTTTTAATATATCGTCTCAGTTTATACGTAATTGTTATTTAAATAAAATATTGAAGATATTGAACATTTGATCTTCACTGTTAGGTCGCTTTTCACATCGTCTTGGTCATGTTTAGAAAATCTGCTTTTCCCTTATTTTATATCAATTATTTTGTATCCCTAAAGCATTCTTGATATATATGTTTACTATCAAATGGGTCACTATGCTTGTCAAACTATTTAGACACGTTCAAATTGTAATGTCTCTTTAAAATAAAAAGTGACATTGAGTTTATTGAGAGAGACAAAAGGGCAAATTTATTTAAACACTAATAATGAGAATTAGTTTGCTTCAGTTATAATTGATTTGTGTTATTTGTATTTTTAACGTAGCTTTTAACAATTTTTCAATCATATCTCTACGATGTGTGCAGTGTGGCAGTTTATAGTGATGTCTAGCACTTGGGTATCAGGCCGCAGACATGTAGCATGATGTCCCACTCAGTCACATTATCCTGACACCAGCCGACCAGTCCTAACACTAACCTCTTAATGCAGAGCGCCAAGGGAGGCAGCTGTTATAATTGAGAGAAACTATGTAATAAATAGCACTGCAAGATTCGTACAGGTACTCTCGATGACTATTCACATATCTTGATACGTATTACTTTCTAATGTATCAAGACCCTGATAACAAAAGCATTTCCTCTTCCAATCGACTTTGTTTGTAAAGGTTCAGGTAATACTGTGTGACAAATTGCACGGTGCGAAAGGATTCGTATCACAATGTGTGCCTAAGATTGGAAACAGTTTCAAGGATATACTGTGCAGACAGTATGGTTTCCTTCATGCTAATATTTTATGGTTTTATATTAAAGTTCATTTGTATCACTACTGTCACAAAATAGTACTTCTATTTACTATCAAAGATAGATATAAGTATGCAGTAGAAGTTTGGCAGGGATTTATTTATATTTCGCTATTTTTTAGATTCAAACTGAATGCAAATTTCTTCTACGGAAAATATGTTTCTACCAGCTCACTTATTAACTAAGTGGACTTGATATAAATCAAGTGGACTTTACTCATAGTTATTGACTATCTGAACTTATTTTATGTCAAGCTCACATAGTAACTATAAAAACAAAGTAGTCCATTTTCGTTAGTAGTAATAGGGAATACTTTATGGACAATGGGACTTTAATATTTAACTAGTGGGTTTGACCCCTAGGGACAATGAGAATTGAACATGCGGAATTTTAACATGGGTGGGACTATAGAGGGACAAACAAATATTGGGACTGTCTAGGGACAATATGAATGGAACAGGGAAGGTGACGTCACGGTACTGACTATTAGCAACAATGGAGCAAGGGGCTGACCTCAGTCGGAGCAAACAGCGGAGAAAAAACCCTAGAACGCTTGGAGTGAACGGGACAGATACATAAATAATGGAGACAACATACAAACACAAACAACTATACAACTAAATAAAATAATTTTAGGCAAGAAAGCAAATCTGTCCTTGGAATAGATGATCTTCGATCTTGGATCGGAATCCACTGGCAGTGGCGAAAGTTTTCACTTCCACGCGTCGTATCGGATACTTGGCGGTCGTTCTGCTCAAAGTGTGACTAATATCGTTTCCCACTTTAGGTAACACTTCCGCACGTCGTACATAGAGCCTGGCATCCTCGATGTAGGTTTTGTAATCGGCTGCACCAGCCGTCAAATGGAAAGCGGTACTGCTGTTATTCAGTCTCAGGTGAACATCCACGCCGTTCAGCAAATACTTCTCTTGTAACCACATGTCTAAATGCAAGCGGTCCATCAATTCTAAACTTCGGCTTGCAGCAATTTTCTTTTGACGTGCGTCAAATCCCTTATTGGTGCAATCTTTATCTGCCAGCTCATCGAACATGCCAGCTGTGTCAGGATTTTTAAGTATCAAGATGAGTGTTTTTGGCTTCTTTTCCGTACGTCAACAGATTTTCCACGTAAGCTCGATAAGGGTAAGTATTCATGCTACTGCTGACCAGTTTGTTATTCAAGTAAAAGTCCACTTCGCTGAGCAAGGAATGCATGAAATTGTTGATGGGAGCTACTACTGATACTACCATATCGGCATCTAGATCGCTAGCATCCAATTCGTTCAATTTGACTTTCAAATACAAGTAACTGCTGTTCAGATTGATGTAATCTGCGGGCAGTCCTTTGATTTCAAACTCGACGGGATCTGAGGACGTCAAAGAGGAGATGACATTTGACCCATTGGGATTTTTGCATGGTGGTGGCATTTTTTGTCTCTTTGATTTAATAATCAAAAAGTCTCGAGCAGTTCTTTTTTTCTTAGTCTTTCTAGCTTTATGAGTGTGAAGTCTTCTGAAGAGGTGTTTTCGTCGTCTCTTTCTGCCTTGTCGTTGCTGTGGCGTCAGGGAAGCGGACATGTCTGACTCATTAGCGCCCACGGCATTTATAGGAGTTTCATTCCGCCACAAAATGTATATGCCTGTTTGAAGCAAGACATTTCTGCATGCTCTCAAGAAACTTTATTTAGGGTTTTGTTTGTCGATGATGACAGTTTGTAGAAATTCTTTACCATGCGTCAATGCGGACTCTTTCAAGGCGTGCAAATCCTTTTGTCACCATCAGTTTCAACACAGGAGCCACCAAACGAAAGGCTGATTTCAACAGTTCTCATAAAACATGTCCTTTCTGTCGAGCGACTCCTCTGTACACTGGATACATGACTTAGAATTCGTTAGAGAATTGTTTTCGGAAATGGAGTTTCACTGTGACGTTTCCTTTGGAGAATGGAATATTTTGTCCCAGATCTCCTTTTATAGCAATGATGACAGTGTCGAAATACGACTTACTTACGGGTAAATAGTAAGGATGTACAAATACGCGGTAAACGTGATAGGTGTTTCCACCTTCCTAGTCATTGGCCGTGGTACTATCCACTTTCAAAGGATTCATACGCCGTAACGGTACGGAAATGTTTCCCACCACGTTGTCCTCCACTACATCGGAGTACACAATGATCAAATTGAGTCCTTGGTTCATTTCTATCTGGGATCCAAAAGCCCTGTAAAAATCCATATTACTGTTGATCTTTGGGCCCAGATTCTGTGCTACCATATGTTGATGTCCACCCAAAATTACAAACAAACTGCCATGAAACCTGAGGGACAACGTGCCGGTAACCTGAAATGTTATCATTAGGCAACGAGCCACTTTATGATACTCAATCATAACACTTCTTTTGGCTCTGTTCATAGCTTTGCCAAAACTGGAACCTCTCAGCAATGTTGTCCACCAAATGTTCACCACTAAAATAATAGCCTGACTGAAATTTCACCGTGTAGACGCTGAATGATGGATTGTTGCTGACTTTGTGTTACATGAAAACCGGATTTTATTTATTTATTCTTGCAATTGGGCGTTCAGGATTTCAACCTGTAAAGCGTTTTGCTTTTTAGTGATGCTCTTGATCTGTGTAGGGTACATTCTTTCCACCAAAGCCACTTCTTCATCGACTCCGTGATCTAATTTGATGGCCGGAGGTAATTTGGCCGTGTAACAACATAAAGTGTTATTGGAAAACACCTCCATGGACCTGTCACTGGGTAAGGTTAAGTAAAATTGGTTGTTGTTATTCATAATTCCAGAGTTTCGCGGCTGTCCGAGGGGTCACTGGAAATCAGAGGAGTGTCCCCGCCCAAAATGTTGTTGGAGTGATGACAGACGCTGGAAGCACGATTCCCGTTGTTCCCGTTCGATGAGTATTTCAGGGAAGGATTGGGAAGAAGGTAACCGGTTAAACTGCTCAATAAAATGGTACACAATTGTCTGTCTGCTTGTTGCAAAGTCAAATTGGCAATGGCTGTACCGATGACACAATACACCAGAAAGATTTGGTAGAAAAAGACGATTTGCAATTTAGATACACGTTCTCCACACCACACCCACAAGGGACGCTTTTGTAGATCTAACAGAGAATAACTTTGTGAAGACGTGGTCATTGCGGTGGTAGCGGTAGCTGAGGTTGTGTAGAAGGGCATGATGATCGCTTCTTTTTATAGTCAATGACATGCGAAGTGTCGATCCAAGAATCAAAATTGGGAGGATATCCTTTCCAATGTACTTTGACTTCTTTGACACGGCGTTTTCCCACTTTTCGGCTTCAGCCGTCGAGAATGCTTTCGATATCGTACTCTTTGTCTTCTTGATTGCTTACGCGTGATAACTCAGGTAAGTAAAACGTTCCTTTTAACACTTCCCCGTTCATGTCTTCCAATTTATAGACGGTATGATGACGACCACGTATTCATCCAGTGACACGAAACAATTCGGTGGTTTAGTTGGGTAAGCAACCTCTGTCAAAAGTGCCTTTGGTGTTGCCAATGCGTACCCAATCTCCTACTGTCAACACTCCACTTTTCTTGGTGACAGCCACAATCGGGGACCTACCAAACTGGCGCTTCGTTGTCGGGAGTCACTTCTTGGATGGCACGTCCGATGCTTCGATGGTAAGATTGGTTGTACGCTTGCGGTAAGATGTATATATACTTTAGAATGTGGTGATGTGTAAAATATTTCTACATGCGTTCTTTCAAGGTGCGTTGAAAACATTCCACGAAGCTGGCTTTGGTTTCGGGATTCTAGGTAGTGAAAAAATGAATGTCACGTTTCTTTAATTCTTTTTGGAACGTTTGGTTCAGAAAATTGATGCCTTTGTCGGTTTGACATCGAAGAGGGTGCTGACCGCTTTGTTTCAAGACCAGCTGGAGGACTCGCATTAATTCACTGCTGGATTTGTAAGTCAATGGCACGACCCAGGCAAATTTGTAAAATACGTCAACGACAGAAAACAAATATTTGTAGCCACGATTTTAGGTGGCCAAATGAGAGACATCGGCTAAATCGACTTGTCATTGATGATTGATGCCCTCCACTCGAGTGCGACTTCTGGAAAATGTTCGCCGAATGGGCTTGTGTAAAGTGTACGTGGCTTGTTCTTGTAACAATCGTTGCATCTGAGGTAAACGGAGATTTTTCAGACGGGTTTTGGCAGCACCTTACAGTTTCTGAACTCCTTCGTAACCTGAAGGATGGGATGGATCGTAGTAAATGCTGCCTAACACCTTCAAGATTTTTTGTTCATAAGTCACCCACTCTTCACTGATGCTACTATTTTTCTCGTGTGGTATTTTCTTGGTTGTAATGCTTGGTCTGTCCGGCGGGCGATAGGTGTCGAGAAGGAGGATGTCTAAACAGGGGTAATCGGTCTTTGTTTCACTTTTGTGGCATGGATGGTAAAGCTTTGGACAGTACGGCTAAGAAGGTGAACTTCCTTTTATGTTCTGATGAATAAGGGGTGGACATCATATTATTAATCCATCTAATTCTGGATTATCTTGTGTTGTTAACTTGCATACTTTCTCTGGTGGTGTTGTTAATTTGCGTAATTTTTCTGGTGGAGATTGAAACTCTTCCCTTTACTGTCTTGGTCACTGGGGGTATTGGTTTTGATGGTGGAAGTTTCATCAGGATCTTGAAATCATTTAGAGTGGGCAAAACTGTTTCGTCTAAGGCTTTCTGTGAAAGAATTTTAGTCGTTGTTAGAGTTGAGCGCACTTTTGCGATTTTTCTGTTTCAGACAAATCATTACGATCCATCAACGTCTGCAATTCGTGTCGTAACTAAGACATATTGGTCAAATGAGGATTGGGAGGCAAATGCGGAGTCCGTTGTTCTTACCAACGATGGTCACTAGAACCAGTTTTCGTCTTTCCATCGGATTTCAACAGTCACGTCTGAGATTTTTGGACTCGATAGGTCCCTATTATCTTCTTTGTCCTTTTTTTTATCTTACACCCATGAGTCATCCCAGCATTGTTCCCAATACTCCTTTCGGCAAGGGTCTAACAACATGGGCAAAATCCCTCCGCGTTGTACCAACATGTTCTTCTTTTGACGAATGGGTATCTTCTTTTGCACAATTTGGCGAAGAAGGACGCAATGTTTGGCTAAGCATTTTTACTATTGTTTAGACCATGGTATCGTTACTTTCAAGACGTTCAAACAACATTCAAAAACGTTATCGATGACACCTTTGGAGACGGTTTGCCTGCGTTTTTATTCGCATTGGTGGTAAAGCTTTGAACAGTACGGCTAACATGTGTTTGAGTAAACAAAGAGGTAGTCCTTTCATTTTCTTTCCTTTGGGTTTAGTAGAGGAATGGCTTTGGAGGGTGACATCTTTGGATGATCAGGGGCACAAAAACACTGATTCCCATTCTTTTCCTCAGGCCTTTTTATACTGGAACCCGTCGCCACTGATTGTCTTGACGTCGTATCAACTTGATGACAGACATCATGCGTCGTGGAGGGGTTCGCAACGGAATATATCGGGACAGTTCTTGCATGGACAAATCCAGTAAACTCTGTAATATGCCCGATCTCTCTTGCACTTTGATTTTGGGAGCAGGTTACTTGTGAGCAGTTGCCACTGCAGCTAAGAAGGCGTAGTGTGTCACCACTGAAGTGGAAGTTCTTGGAAACGTGGGTTTCCATTGTTTCCCCAACTGAGGAAGAACCGGTGACAAATTGGGTTTGGCAGGCATAGCCAACAATGGAGGAGTGGAAGAACCTGAGGCTACTGAAAACGCGGTCACCGTCGGTGCAGGTCATGGTTTGCGAATGTAAGGTTGCGTACTGGTGGAAGTTCCTCTCTTGCGGGTAGTAGCTGTTTTCTGGGGGCCTTATTTTCTGTGGGCTTTTCCTTTTCTGGGGCTGTGACCTGGTATTGACGCCGCTGCTGTTTTTCTTCTTGGGCTTCTTTTGACTTTTTGGGGAGTGATTTTATACTTGGCAAGGACCTTGGGCCATTAGCATCCCATTTTAAGAGGGAATGAAAGATGACACCTTTTATAGAACTGCTCCCTCCTGGTTTCAAAATGATTTGCTGTTTGGTTTGAGTGTCAATGCGGAGACCAGCCAGTTGCGTCAAACCTACTTTGTTTCTCTCAAAAAAGCGTCTGAGGTTTTTATAGATTTTTTTCTTACGTCGACGATGGGGACGAGTACAGGTCGTCAGTGGTGAAACAAATTGGTACGAAATCGCAAATAATCGAGGGGTGGGGGTGGGTTTTACCTCGACGACTAGATAGGCGTGTGGGGTTTGAGTGACATCGTCGAACGCATTAGTCAGCAAAGGCGTTCCTAACTGTTTGGCTAAGACTTGCACTTGCGATTTATCTCTTGAGCTTTTAATCAAGACCACGCAATGAGCATTGAGACTAATGGTGCGATGGGCTTTCCTTTGTTGAAACAAATTTTGGGTAATGTAAATGACACTGCCATTACGATGATACCCTTTGCGCGTAAACCACAGTTTAATTTCTTTGTTTTCTCCTAACATGTCGTCGAAAATGACCAGATGGGTTTGACTTAAGTCAGACACGATTCCGTCGTCGTCGCCAGGAATGCCTTTCACAAGCACGATGAAATCGCCTTGGCTTTCTAGCTAGAGACTGAACGCGAATTGCCACTCTTTGTAACACCACAAGATGTTCATGGTTGATCAAACGTTTGACAAATTCGATTTTGCCTGAACCACTAGGTCCGGCAATTAACATGTTAAAGGGATGGCGAAGATACAAGGCTTCCCATCTGGCACGATCTAAGTGGTCGTCGATGACTTTGAAACTGAACGAAGAGGGAGCAGGGACAGCTGCGGAAGCTATAGTGCTAGTGCAGGGAATGTCACTTTTGACACGAAAACAGACAAGACAAGAGTTTTTATACTTTTTGAGGACACGTTTATTGCAAGTTAAAATTGTACAACACGAAAGTCAAAAATACATAAAATCCAAATGGTTATGTACATCAATAAAAACACATCAAAACGGAATATAAACAAGTCACTGTACATGTTTTTGGTAACCGAAGTGTCCTAGGGACAGCGTGTAATGTTCTTAGAGTCTCTACATTGGGTAATTTCACATAGGTGTCCTCCCGGAATGGTCTTTCGGGAATGTCCATGACAGTCCTGTCCTGAAGGGAGGGGTTGTCCTCGGAAACGGGTTATTCGAGCACTATCACTAAGACAGGTTTAAAAGTTATTGTTTTCCTTGGACGTTTGAATTGAGGATCACAACTCTTGAGCATATTGTGGCCACTTCTTTGAGCCTCACAACCCCAAATTTCCAGTCACGTACATCTGTCCAGTGAGGGTGTAAGTCACAAGCTACACACACATCGTTATACACATCTTCGCTACCTAAGAGTTGACTAATCTTTCTTTGCCGTAGAGGTCGAGAAGTATCCAGATGAAAGCGCAAGGCTTCGAACAATATGAGTTTCTAGTGCTCATTTAAAGGAACCACTTTCATGTTTTATTTGGTGGTAAGTAATGTTCGTAAAAAGTCCTCAAGGAAGCGACTAGTAAACGAAATCCCAGAAAGGAAGTCACTACGACACACAACACACGCCGACCCCAATTCAATGGACACATTTTTGGCAACCTTCTGACTCTTCTGCTGTAATTCGTTGCAGTAAGTCTACCTTGTAGCAAATAGAACAAGCAGTAACAAAGAAATCCTTTGTGCCAGTGGTTAATTGATCAATATCATACCGCTGAAACAGTGGTTTAAACACCGGTGACGTAACGGATGCAATTGTTTATTGCGTTTCACTTGTATTTTGACCAGCTCTCTGTAAATGCGTTCTCTCCACTCAACAGCAAACCAAGAATGTTCTCTTCTAAATTATCCATCCAGGGATACTGAGTTGTCCCACTAAAGGTAGGTAGTGACAATTTTGAGACCATTGCGCATGTTTCAGGTATGCAGAATCTTTCTGTTCCCACTCTTGTAGTGACATACCGCACTCGACTTTATCCCCTTCTACCAAGTAGAAAAATCCGGTTCTGGCTAATTCTTTTCGGGTAGGTCCTCTCAAATATTTAGGCCATCTTCCTTGGAAGGTTTGGAATCGACTTTCAAATTTGCAGTATTCTGGCAAACGCACAGGGAACGAATATTAGTCTTTCACATTTCGATGAGGGTAGGGTAAAACAGATTTTGTCTTGAGGGTTGTTAATTCGGATGAGACTCTTTTTGGTACTGCGATGGTCGTCGATCAATAACGCCTTTTTGGGTCCTGTCCCTTTGGGAAGAGACACGTGGGTCATAAACAGTGTCGCTTTTCCATCGGTGATATGAAACTTGTCATTGGACTCTTGAACGTGTTGAATCTTGCCGATGAATTTGGGAGGTGTCACTTCTGCTGGACTGCTAAACTCGATCCAAACGTTAGACTTTAAACTGTCGTCATGAATGGAAAATCTTAAGTGATTGTCTTCTTTTTATCTTGACATTGTCGTTTCAGTGTGCTTAACAAAGGATCAAACACCTCCGTGATGAAGCCCTCTTCTTTCTCCAGTGATACGTTGGACTTGAAATCTTTAAACTTCACAGTGTACGTGGAAGCCTTAGTTCTAAATTTTCTAGAGAACCTCTATTCCGTCTCTCGAATGTGGTATATACTTTGCTGGGTTTGCTAATGGTGATGAACTCCTGGCTGGGTGTAGACTCTCTGGGTCTGGATTCTAGCTCACCCATTTCATTTTAAAAATCACTGCCATGAATTTGTGCCAAGACTTCAGCTACTCTACGAGGCGATAAATCACGTTCCTGCCTTTTACTTTCGTCTCATTTTTCTTCACGAAATGATGCGATCGTTTCATCTTGACTGTGAAAAGTTAAATGACTACATTTTAAACTCCATTGGTCACTTTATATCCATGCCAGACAAGCGTATATATAAAGGGTGTGTGACTTCCCTTCCAATATTCATTTCACTCTAGAACCGAGCAGACCGATGGAAGAGCCCACACAGATCGAACTTTTGATCAGAGCTTTGCGAGGTCATATGAGAATTTTCTTCAGACAAGCCGACCGACTACTCACCCTAATTTCCAGATAAAAGTCAAGATACTTGCTATAACTGTAAGACGAAAAGGCATTAGAATACAGAGTGTCCAGACCGTCCAAAAAGCAAGACAGATGCTAGAAGAGACAAACGTCAATATACCTTTTATCATTGTCAAGAAAAAAGACAATGGTCTTCAAAATGCCCTCAGAAACAACAGGAAGAAAAGCAGACTCCCTCCCCACAGTAAAAACCCAGACACGTGCAGAAAGAGAAAAATGAGAATAAAAGAATACGAGGAGAAAGTGAAAAAGAAGAGCAAAAATATGTGAAAGTGAAGAAAGTCAAACAACAGAGAGAGTGTACAAAGACACAGAAGAAGTCTATGAACTTTTTAAAGCGTTATATTGTGCTGTGAATTGGATTGTAAAATTTGTACCAGAATAGACCAGACAGAAAACGAGTATCTTGGTTTTAATGTTTTTGAATAAGAACATACAATCACACACTCACTCACTCACACATGCACATCATGGGCAAAAAAAGGGCTTTTTGAGTTATAATTGATTTTGGCATTGAAATAATATCTCTTTTATAGAGAAGTGTGTGGAACAGGACGTAATCATCTTTAACTGCCTTAAGCCTTTTCTACGGCCAAGGCCTGCTTCTGGACTGGTTCATGTCAATAATTTGGGAGAAATCACCATCGCTTTTCCTCTCCACGGACGGTGCATTCCAATTCATCGTCTTCTTAGGTTCCGTCATGTTTGAAAACTGTGTCACATGGATTGACTGCGCACAGACGCTAGCGCATCTATATAGAGAATATGACGACACAGATTTCTCTCTTTGAATTGGAAGACCGACTCCGTGTTGTGACTGAATTTTGTAACGAGTGTTTGGATTGGTGAATAAAATCAATCCGTTTCGGTCTGCCCTCCCACTATAAATAACCCCGTTCAGTTCATTCTCTTAGCATGTTCACGTCACAAGATGTGTACAAACGTAGAATCATCTATTGTCGTATCGTCGATGATGTTCCGTACGGACTTACTCATGTATGTGAAATCATCATGGATAATTAACCGGATCACCGAAATGAGTGTTTGCAAAAGAAGAATGCATGTGGAGAGACAAGGCTGTTTGAAGAGAATCCATATCTACATACCAGCAGTCAGACGAAGTTTCAGGAAGAAAAGAAAACATATGCATTGCGCTCTATGTTAACGGAATGATGTTAACATAAACACAAATCCCATTTTCAGGGCCACTCCTATACCTCGAAAAGATTTGCTTTCTTGACTAAAAATATTTTATTTAGTTATATAGTTGTTTGTGCTATATATGTTGTCTGTTTTAGATATGCCTCGAAAAGATTTGCTTTCTTGCCTAAATGTTTTAGTTAGTTGCGAAGTTGTTTGTGTTTTTATGTTTTCTGTGTTATCTCTGTCTCTGCCCCGCCAGTCCCGTACGCGCTAAGCGCTCTAATATTTTCCCACGCTGTTTGCGCCGATTGATGTCAGCCCCTTGCTACATTGTTGCTAACGTCAGTACCGTGACGTCAATTCCCCTGTTCCATTCCTATTGTCCACAGACAGTCCCAATACTTTTTTGTCTCTCTATAGTCCCACCCATGTTAAATTTCAACATGTTAAATTCCCATTGTCCCTAGGGTACGAACCCACTAGTTTACCATTAAAGTCCCATTGTCCCTAAAGTATCCCCTATTACTACCTTCGTTATTTTCTAATAGCTGCTACAGACGACAGTCATTTGTTGGAAATGAATATCATTACCAATGGGATTAACGCACGAATATCTACAAACGTAATTCATTTATGCCTCTCTGTTGATTTCAGTTGCATGTAACGATTTAAAATATATTTCATATCTTATCGTAAATAGCAGCAACGTGAGTTAAAATTGATGAATCAAAAATAAATATTTGAAAATCCAAAGATTGTGTGGAATTTTGAACGTAAAAGCATAGTTGTTGATATGATTCCTTGTGTCCAAATTACACTGAGAAACAAAGATGAAATGTATAATATTACATGATACATAGACACACAACAAAAGATTTACGTCAAACCATTTATAATTTTGGAAATGTGACACACGTTCTCACTTTACAGTTTTTCTAAAATATATCCGATAAGATTTGGTGAACATATTTAACGTTAAATAGTATTTTAAAATTTCTTTAACTTTTATGACTCACGCTATTTTTAATCCACATTAATCGAAAACAATACATGTTTTGTTATTTTATACTTCGCTGACCGAAGAACTAAAGCACTCACAGAAGGTAAACACTTTTACGTACAGGCAGCACTAATACTTGCACATACTAATAAATCGAGCCTAAAACATCTACCGTATAGACTCGATTAAAAGTCGAGTCAAACTGCAAACTTCACAGACCCGGATCTGCCGTCGCATAATGCACCAGCAGATCATGGTCTGTGCAGTTTGTTAGGTGTAAACATTACAACAAACAACCTAGAAGATGATCTGCAGTCGCATTATGCTACGGCAGATCAGGAGTTTTGTTGTTTGAACTTTGACTAGACGTATAGGAAAGTATATAAGGAATTCATGTAGAATCAAAGTAAAATCTTCTATTTGCTTTGCAGATGACACTTTTGCATTATACAATAATTTGAAAGAGATAAAACATAGTTCAGCGAGTGCACCTTTCCCAGGTTGAAATCTTAGCGCGTGATTCCTAAACAAAACAAAACCACTCACTTTCCACTATTACATTTTAAAACTTTATTAAACTGGGATTCTGCTGGTTCATGGAAGTTTAAACAAAATGATAAAAAACACCGCTACTGAAACTAATTTAAAAATGGAAACTTTACTAAAGGGAGACACTGTATCAACTGCCTTATTATCGGAAATATTTGATAAGATCAGCTCCGCTTGTTTCATAATGATGCTTAGTAAAGAACCCATTCAAACTAGATGCTGCCTAGCACATCTAGTACAAGATCTATACGGTATGAACTGCTGAGAAAATATCTAACAAATAAAGATAATTGTTTTTAAAAGAATACATTTTAGATTAATATTGTTTTATGCCAGAGGAAACTTAATTTTATTATTACTTATTCCCTTTTGATGGTTACTGATCATCGTAAAGGAGAATTACCTTTAATATCAAATATGAGTGCTTTCAAAATCAGAAGGGAATGAACATATCAGTCTTACAACTATGGTTAAATATATGTACAGCAGGACAGGGTCAGTGAAAATAGAAAATGGAGTAACACCGGCAGGTTGTGCTGGTGGAACGCTGTAGGAAGAGGAACGGATTTAATTTGAGCCCATATCCTAATAAAAAGCTTGAAAATTGGTATAATCGGCTATAATGTACAGATGATTAGTATAATGGTAACGAATTTGAAGGCAGGAAGTTCATTAATCACGTATCATATAGATGTTGTTAAAATTGTATATCTTACTTACCTTTATTATTCAATAATAGTCACAATCAAATTAGTTTAACTCGCAAATCTCCCAGAATTTGTAGACCACACAGAGGTGCCAAGTAATGTCACATTCATATTGTAAAACAGTAATGCTATATGATCTTGAGATGAACATATAAATATTTATTTTACAGAAAATATCATTAAATGCTGACTTGATTAAAATTTGAAATTGCAGAGCAGAATTAAATATCAACCAGTAAAGACAAATGTGCCTGAAAGGCTCAGTATTCGCTTCTGAAAACTAGTCGTTTTGCTTAAATTAGTTCCACAAGATAAAAATAGCAATCAAGCAAGAGAACAAGTTTATTATAGTAGAGAATACTTGATTTGGCAGCGAGTAGAATAAAGATATTACAATTCTTTATTACAATCCTAGCAGAATATTATAATATATTATAAAATATTTAACTCATCATGAGACAAATAAACTTGTATTAAAATATTTAAATGCCAACATGTGCTACTTACACACACACACACACACACACACACACACACACTTTTTTCTATCTAGTTTTTGTTATTGCTTTACAGAGATATTTAGGATTTGATTTCTCCTGTAATTGTTTGCATTTACTAAGGTTAGTCTATGCAGGGTAGGATATCACAGGACATGCGTGATGAACGTCAACGACCAGTTAATATTAAATGGTGTATTTAAGATCTGCAATGCATCGCTTGTTACCTTTCGTACAGTGGTGCTCCCCCGCCAACAATAAAAATGTCCGATATGACAGAGCTCATTTTTAACCCAGAGCGATACCGGTATAGATACCTGCATGAGTATTAATGCTTGGGTAACTGTAAGCTTTGGCTAGAGCGTAGCTCTAGTACAACAAAGGTTCAGACATCGAAATTATTGTATTCCATTATTTAATGCTAATTTATGACGGGACAAATAATTAAGAACTATATTTCCTGTTAAGAAATGCATTTGTGTATGTATTGCTACAAATGTTGAGAATTATCTTAAAGAACGAGCTTTATAACATTGTTATACTCAGTCATTCACAAATGACCTTTCATATAATTCCTCATACGCAAATTACGATTCCTGCAGGTTTCCCGTTTTGGCTCTACCCCAGTGTATAAGCCCCTTTGGTAGGAACTCCCTTAAGAGTACATTTCAGTTGGGTATGTGCATTTATCTATTCATGTTCAGTAAATATGCAAACGGTTAAAGGACGGAGATCCCCATATATTTCAATCTATGACCCGGGCCTAAGTTACTTGGGAGGTATGTATAGACCTCAGACCAATGTCCTTTGTATGTATAGATATGTTTGTTTACGCCTAATAGTGCGAATCTAGTTATAAGACGGGAATCTTAATAGTTTCCATATTCGGATATAGTGAGTATGCAACTGCGAGGAAGCAGGGACCCTGTGGTCAATAGCAATATATTTTATAAATTTGCATCTCTATACCGTCAGTGAATATATGTGTATACTGTGGGATCTTTATAATTTTAACGTCATTATCCATTGGTTAAATTCCGAGAGGAAGTGAAAGACAGTGGGCCACCGTGCAATTTGTTTCAGGCTGATGTGTAATAATTCTTGGGTCAATGCCATCACACAGGTCAATTCTCAGACTCCGGAAGTTTTGTAAATTTATGCATACTCAATCCGACTCCATTAGCCTAACATGCAGATGCGTGATCAAATTTCTAAAACGTTTTATTAGAATCAGCACCACTATGACTATAACGGAACCCAGTTGTATGTGTTTAACTTTAATAGCGTTTACGTTTAAGGGCATTGCACACATTAAGTACGTCTGAATTACATCGGAATATAAATATTTTGAATATTTAGCCTCATATTTAAAAAAATATTCTACCCAATCTTTACCCCACAATTTGATGACTCCTTTCCATAGCTATTTGATTTTCATGTAACTCATATTTTAGTATTACATAATACTGATACGCATTTACTCATTGTCTTCAGTCATAAATCGGAAGGAGGTTACAGTAATACAGACTGTGTTACACTGGTTGAATTGTATGGTATTATTATTCGAACTAAATGGCAGTTTAGCAGAGGAAAGCATTACATGTTGAGACAATAACTTTTGAATTGGAAAGTAGAGTTTACGAACTCTGTTATACTTGTATCTGTTTCAAGCACATATTGGTTTAATCAGAATCATTATAAGGGAGATCTAAACCAGTTTTGTGACGTTTCTTTAAGTTCAAAAAAGTATTTTTAATTTTGCTATATTCCATATGAATACTTCCGAATCTATATCACTTAAAAGGAACCCGTTATTAACAGTCTTACAGTCTGTCCACATTTCGTTATCCGTGTACTCAAAGTACTGGATGAATTTTTTTTAGATGTAATTAAAGTTGCAGATAAGGCAGTCACCTAACTTTAGAAAGTAAGTAAGATCTTAATGTTTGCTAGTAAAACATAGTATGTATATACGAACTATTAGAGGTTAACGGCACCTCAGAATAATTATGGAAATATAGAGTTAGTTGAAAGCAAAGTTGTAAAACTTTGCAAATGAAAGAATTACACAGAAACGTTCGAATGTTATACTTATCCGAATAAAGATAAAGGTATAAAATGTTACATGATGGACTCATGAAAGGTCAAGATGTATATAAAATACAATATAAAGGTAAAATTTTTAAATTCCTCAAAAAATAAGTTTGTTCTGTAATTACATTCTCATAAGAAGTTCAACATTTTCTCAGATCATGCATTATCAGAAAGTTCATGATATCAAAATATATACATCTCTCGGTGTATGGAAGTCCATAAATTTGAAAAAGAATGGCTTTCGATATGAGTGGACACCGGCAAAATATTACCCACCAGGAGGTATCTTTGAGTCCTATATGGCCATATCCTATACGCGATCTACACAATAACGCCCCATCTCTGCTATTAATTATATATGAGGAATATCTCCTCCTATGATGCGTTGAATGTTCCGAAGCTTGTTTGAGGGATTTTCATAGTATGCCAAGAAAATAGAACATTAACATAGTATTTTGAAGTCAGTATATGGTATATTTCATTGCCATTTCACGACGTAACGTAACTTAGAAACATTTTGTTGCAAGAAAACTATGATCCTTTTGATGTTCATTTGCGTAAGATACCATTGTTTGCATATGATAGATCCAGGAAGTAAATATTTTGTTGGCAGGTACAAGTCTTGTACTGTACTGAACATTTTGTATAAATTCTTTGAAAACTGGATAGCTAACAGATTTAATACATGGCACAAAGATAACAAAAACTAAGTAGTCCGAATACTCAATAGCAAAGTTTTCAAAAAGGGAGTGAGTTGCGTAAAACGTATCTTTATAACTTGCCTGAAGCTGTCAACACTAATTTGGAATCAAAATCAATATTGTTTGCTGCATTTTGGGATATAAAGAGCTTTGGACATTGTATGACATAAGCAACGCTAATTTCTGTAGCAGTGTTTCTATAAAATACATTAAATCTGAACACAGCCAAAGGGATATATTTTGTTCATTTACCTTCCTGAATAAAGTGCTAACTAGACAGCTTGCTGCAAATTACACAAGTAAACGTAGAGATCAATTCTGTACAAAAATCGTTTAAATAAGTCAGATTATTACGACTCTATTGTCATAAACTAAGTAACAGAAAATAACAAAATAAATTAGTTTTGTAAAACTAAACACATAATTTAATTATCAAAGATATGAATGAAAAATATGAGAAGAATTTTCAGTATTGTGAAGTGAATACAAAATAATTCATAGAGTCGTAACCTAAATTGGGGTCTCGTTCTCAATAGAAAAGATAAAAATAAATATATTCATTGCCATAATCTTTTTTTAGCTATGAAGGAATGGAGGCCTATTATACAGTTTGATATAAACGAATATGAGAATAGTCATTTGAAGGAAATATGATTTTAACTTTTAATGTTCAAAAATGTATACATCTGCATCGAACCTGGTATTGTGTGGCAAATACTGCGATGAAACAAAGAGCTTAAACTTGTAACAATATCATACTTCATACTTGCCATCATCGAAATAGTCTCGACGCCGATGTCATTGCACGTAGCATATGATGACCAAAAATGCAAACAATGGATCGGCTTTTGTGTCAGAGTATAAATGACTTTAATGTTCTTTTCAATCTGATTGAGACTTTGTTCAGCATTTACATGGCAGAGAATTTCAGAATGCACGTGAATTGTTTGACTCTGAAGTCTAGTACATACAATTTATGATGTCAGCTGAAATATTATCTTCAGGAACTTTAGATGCATTTTGCATCTAATTTAATAATGCGGAATATGTATGTTTAATGCCTATTTGAATTCATTGCGTTTTTTAATCCATCAGTATGTACCTGGTGAGGCCACTTAAACGATACAGAACAGCATGTCCTTTATCCTCATGGACTCTGTATTATGTCGAATGGTCAATACCATTCCATATGGTATAAAACCATTCCTTATGGTTTAACGGTTGCATGGTATACATCGTATGAAGTCGAACCAATGAAATCGAACCAATGAAACATTACTATTTATTTTCTATTCTATGTGTGTATGTGTTGCTCATTTGTAAGTGTAATTGCATGTTACCATTCTAAAGTCTTTATGCTTACTTTATATTCTCTCTTTCTTGATAGTCATCTCTTAAATGAGAACATACAAATCAGTCAATGAACGCATCTACATCGAGCCCTTATAGATTAGTGGAATATGTCAATCAGATGATAACAAAACAGTACAACTTTTTTCCGCTCCTTATGATGTATCATGCAAAATATAATTGTATCACGTCGTATAGAACATAGCAAATATGTATAGTTCCATTTACATCAAAAGTACATAAATACTTATGACTTATGATGAATATACTTTGCACAGGTATCAAAGATGCAAGTGGTTATTATCCCTACTTTTACTAATTCTGTCAATATTTCTGGGGACAAAGTTATATAAAGAAATATTTATAAGCAAACTCATACTCAGCTTTTGATTTTGATGAATCATCGGTCAGCGCTTTTACGTCAGTCAATTGATAAACAGTCATCGGATGCTTAGTTATGATTTTGGACGTATTTTAATTTTGTTGTATAGACTCTCAAATTTCATTACTTTGCGTGTTTTTTTTCTTCCGTCGTCTTTCATTTGGAGTCTTAAAAGCCATGGCTATCAAACTCATCCCGAAATAAAATTAAATAACTGAAACCAGGTAACAACCCCCTCCCCCCAAATAAACGTAGATTTAAAACTTGCAAACATGGTATAGTGATTGGGATTAACGATTTGGGTGCAAGCAGATAACAAATTATATATGGGATGTAATGTTGACCAGACACATAAACTAAGACTGTATGTTAGGAAAGATTAAAATAAAATAATGAAAACACTGAAATTATTTCAATATACTTCATCTAAAAAAGCACGTATTTAAGCTTGTTAAATCGTTGTCTTCGATGGCATAATATCATTCGGTTTAACGATATTATTTGGACGTCCATGATACTGGGAAGAATAAATTTAAATTTTAATATCTTTATATAGTCAGCAAATATTTAATCTGTATTTGATTAGTTGCACTCAAAGAAAACTGCCCTATGTTGTGGTAAAACACGAAAGAGTAAGAGAGCAAAAGGAACAGCGTATGTCAGGCAACATTTTCTTGAATTGCGAAATAAATAAGAATCGTGATAGCTCTAATTAAGAGTCTCAAATTACAACGATTTACCTTAGTCACAGAAGGATTATTAATTCATTTTTAAAGGAGGAGTAAACTATTTTACAAAGGTAACATGATTAATAGATGTCTTAGATAAAAGTTTGACGATTGCGTCCCTGAATAATACTGTACGTTTTACTTTGATAAGAAGAAATAGGGAAAATGAAATATGCAATAACTTCTCATTAATTACTTTTTAAAACATTGAAAAGTGCATTCTAGGACGTTGTCAGTATTTCATGAGCATTTATTATATTTATGACCTGTAGAAGATAAATATGCTCTATGACGTCCTTTTTCCTTTGTGCATTACTATGCATATATCTTACCTTATTACTCAGTTTGATGTTAACATTTTATACCTAATTCCCGAATTTATTGAAAGAAATACATTACACACTGAATTTTTAATCTAGCTTCGTATTTATATTGTTGTGCTAAAATTAAAAAAAAAATTGTTAATATACTGCTATCATTGGCAATCTAGGTGAGTAGGTATGTGATATAAACCTGATATAATGTACTGTGTTACCATTTGATGACTTAGGAAAAGTCGTCTAAAGATTATTTGTATCCTCATATTTGTGAGAGAGGTTTTCACAATACGTACACCTTTAAAATAAGCACTTATACTAAATGTATTCTACTTTATGGATACACTAGTTATCAAATGCCAATACATTTTACTCACGAAACAAAATTGGCACACCAATGCAATAAATCTTGAATCTCATCTCCTGTGAACAAATTTCATCTGATGATTTAAAAGTGTTGGACATGATAAATAAATAAATAAATAAATATATATATATATATATATATATATATATATATATATATATATATATATATATATATATATATATATATATATATATATATATATATATATATATATATATATATATATATATATATAATTCCATTACGTTGGAGTCATGCGAGGAAGCTCTTTTCTGTGCTGAATTCAGTCTCTCTGTTGCAGAGGTATGCGTTCATCATCAATATGTATACATGTAATGACATTTAACGACAACTCAGCTGTACGGTACCAACTTAGATTGAGCTGTAGATGGAGAATGATTTGCACACAAATATACGAAGATCAACCCTTAGTAATCACGGAAAACAAGATATATGAACAACGTAAAGAGATTAAAATTCTGTGAAATATATTTATAAAAGAAATGGTGATAATTTACCGGCACTTTAGCACAAAAATGACTATATGATGCCAACTTAAGATAAAGTTTATAAAATGTAGAAAGGAAGAATTCAAATAATTGTAAGCGTCAAGAACATTACTATATAATGCGAAACGTAAAGATATTAAAATTCTGTCAAAATGTAACTAAAATAGCAGAAATAGGTGAAAAAAGCGAAATCTTTGAAACATACCTAATGCGTTTTATAAACTCTATTTCCTTAAAAAATCCAAGATTTTCCCCTTTGATACATATTCATACAGTAATACCGGATACAGTTTATAGTTTATTGATGAAATCATTAGATTTTCATCAATCTGGCCAGCAACTACAATCTGTAACGATCTGGCCAAAAACTTAACGGCACGTCGAAACATACTGCATCGTAGTAGGTCAATAAATAAGCCCACACATGTAATGATACTGACTGAAGCGAATGGGATGATATCGCCTATTCTAAAAAAATGTACAAATTTGGTACACCCTCTTGTCTGCACATTTTACATGCTTAGCGGTATTTTACCAGTTTAATGTGTCACAAAGTGGACAGAACAATTTATTTATCAAATGATTACAGCGCTAGTTGCATCAGTATTGTCATATAATAATTTTCATATATGTAACGGAGACAATTGCCCCTCAATTCAAACATGTCCACGAAGCACGCCAAGCTCATACGTTATGTACCTCTATTTTGTACTCCATTCATATGGAACCTACGGGCCTTGACGTTAATTTATCCTTTTATATCTGCATCATAAGTTGTGGCTTTGAAAATATGTATACATCGTTTTAAATTGTTCAGTTCTTCAGTGAAGAAACCACAGTTGTTCTTTCTTAGACGATTTTACAGTCTTGCTGAACCTGAACCAGAAGTACAGAATATTCACACTGTAATAACGATATATTGAGAGTGTGCAATATTAAACAAAGTTTCAAATTTACCCACACTGACATGACCAAGGTTTGGGATTTAAGTCCAAAAGGCAACTCGGGTTCACATGAGCGATTACATTTAGATTATGCTTAAATCCGTTTGGTCTGAACAATTGATTCCATATGGACAGCCATTGACGTTCAAGTTGTTAGGAACGTAACCATTATAGCGATTCCCTAATGCAATTGACTTTGAGCTGTATCTCCGTTACAGACACAACTGTGGGGCCCCTATTCAATACATGCGATACATATCACTTATATCTGGTTGGGTGTTTGCCAGGTGTTGGAAGGGATAGAAATATGACCGCGAACATTCATGTCCTGCACGACAGGTGCTTTACAGTTGTTTGTAAAAGTTTGTGATTCTTCGATGATGTCATCTTACAAAGATTCAATCCTATACAAAAAGAAATCTTGAAAAAGATAGAAATTAGAGAACATAGATTTCCTTCATTGTACGCTTGACTTTTGAACCATCTTTCTCCGACCTCGCAGCATGTCACTGTCCAATTGACCGCATTGATCAAAGACAGATGACTCTAGTGGAAATGGTGCACTACTGTAAATGTAAAAGTTTTTCACGTAAATGTGGCTCAATTCATTCCCAAAATAAATTTATTGAACATTTTAAAAATCACAATAATCGTTGTTGCATATTGAAATATATTGACTGTTGTATTGTGGACTAAAATCAGTACAGAAACGTCTATCAAGTAAAAGTAGAAAAAGGAGAAAATGACTAGTTTCAATGAACATCTCAAATGTTACTTTCAGTGAGGTTATTAAGTGTCTGTCTTATCTCACAGTGGTTGACAATTTCAAAGGTCACTTATCAGCAGACATTAGAATGCCAACAAAGTTATATTGTCTTGCATCCTCTTGAAAATTATATCTCTGAGGAAATATGAAAATGTCTACAACTCTTTACTAAGACAAACAATATACCCAGGTGAACAGTTCTTAATCCATAGAGATGTTCTATTCAACAATATGTCCAATATTTAATTACCATCACTTGCAAGATGAGGAAATAATTCCAGTTGCTGCGAAAAGTAAAAAATTACGTAGAATGAAATTACCCAATGGTGCGTTATTATTATATATAATTTTGTAAAGACGTTATTACACTTCCAATAATGTTACACATATTATCTACTTAACAATGGTGGACATAACCACATCATATGTGTCGTTTCAGAAAATAGTATCAACGGCACTACTGTGTTAAATGAACAAAGGTTTGTTTCGTTAGGGGAAATAGAACCATAAATACAATTGATAGTGATGAATGTACAGAGTCATAATGCAAGCTAAATGATCTACTATAAGTTTTAGTATATGTGTAGCAATAAATAAGGATATGAATGTCGAGGCTCTTTGTCCAGTCATTAAAGCACACACACATATGAACTTATACACAACTCATTTTTAACGACGTCATAGGAATAGGTGTTTGGTATTGTTTATCTTGTGGATGTCAAATGTTTAGTTAATCAGGACCCTAGAAGCATGCTCATTTGTTTGGTATTCTTATCAGTATGATAAGTCGTCGCTTTTACTTCCGTGTAATTTAGAGTAAAGAAGAAAAAATTATTTACATTCTGAGATATTCAGATATGCTTATTCAGTATATCCACCTCACTTTGACTACATATCATTCTTGACATTCTACATATTTGTAATTTCATAAAATGACAATAATATTGACCAGTTATTTATTTCTGCCTTCCTTCAAGGTGACAGTCAATATGTGTGCCTTCCTTCAAGGTGACAGTTAATATGTGTGCCTTCCTTCAAGGAGACAGTCAATTGTGTGACACGGGTTTCAAGATCAAGTTGATTATATTATCTAACTGAAGCGTTACATGCTTAATCATTGTTTGAGTTGAGAATATGGCACAAGGGTTAAATTATAGGACAACATACGAATCTCTATTCTTCCTTATGTATATCTTTCCATCTATTTTTCTATATATTTAAATAAGAAAAACTTTTAAATACTTTTTGGGTAGAAAAATAATATCAAATTAGGAAATGACATTATGCAGGTATAATTCTTGTAATAAGAATTGTATAACAGAAATCTATTGATGTACCAGTTTTGAAGGTAACTTTTTCTTCAATTATCGATGGCACTGAATATGGTTATATAGAAAAATGTAAATAATCTAAACAATCATAAATAAGTTGAGAACCATAGATTAAATTTATTCAGTAAAATTCCGTTATCAAAAGGAAACTGCAATGTTTATTTGCGGTAAATGAGTGAAAACAGACAACCAGACATGTCCTACGACTGTTCAATGCAATTAATTTTAAATATGAAACAAATCATATCATTATGTTGCCACTCACCCTCCAAAACCTCCAAAATTAATGGCTACGTAATATTGCCTTTTAACTTATCTCCACGGAAAGGATGTTATGTATTGTACTATTCACGTTATCGGCGTCCACAAAACAGCATATACACCCTCACGGAATGTAAGCCATTTTTTTCTTCTTCTATATCCTATGAAACACCTTTCCTTAAGGGAAGGGATTGAGATATATAACTTTGTAAATTAGTTGTACATTCTTACATTTTAGTTTTATATTAGGTTTGTGCATGTTCAAACATTTTTATAGCTTGAATGATCATACTTAGTGAAGAGATGAATCTTGATGAGTACTACGTCCTCATTGTAAAAGTAGGTCAATCTCACCGACATTACATTCTTATTATTTCTGGTTAAAATATCACAATATACTTTTGAAGGCATCTGTATTAGTAACACATTCTTACCACAAAAGACAATATCACTGTGACCAACATAACAAACTTTAGGGCTTTGGATATGATTATTCCTTTAGCGTTGACCACATAGGTTATTCGCACTTTATATATATGTATACACATATTGTTATACATAGACCCTGTTAAGAACTATATCCACTGCGAGTAAACCAGGTACTAATATGAACCTATTCTTTTAGGTGCTCGTGTTCGCATATCGAGATCCATAACACATAGTGAGATGTCGAATTTTTAACACACTATTCCCATATCACCAATGTAAGTCACTATAATTTACTAATTTAAACTAGATGATTGTATATGTTTCTATTAATGCAGCATTCATGCCAGGAAAGGTCACTATAACCTATATTCAGGTTTCACTGGCGAAGCGTTTGCATTTACCATACGGCCACATTACGAGTTTGGCATGCCATGTTCAGATTTTCCCATATAAAACAAAACAACATTGTGTTGCATCTTCATGAGCAGTACTCCCTCTCTTCAGTAGGAAGTCAAAATGGCCCATATTGTAGGTTTATGTCAAATATTGCCCATATTTTAGACTTATGTTAAAAGTTAGACTATATTTTAGACTTATGTTAAACGTTGCGTTAGACGTTTAATTCGCACGTAATGTTCATGCCAGTCTTCAAATTGACTATGATATGTATTTGTATTACCATCGCACCAAAACAAAAACGAGGCTCAACGTGGCTTATATTTCACATTAGTTGCATATGGTACGTCTATCAGTTTTTGGTAAAAATTCGAAAAGAAACAAATGCATATTCATGTACGTCGTGTCGTACAGAAGCACGTGGATTAACTTGTATTTCATGATTTGGCCTAATCAGGATATGAGAATGCAACATTTCCAGTCGCTAAGTCGGAGATCGTAACCACTGATCCTCCGCGACTTCATGATTAAGATGTACTTGCGAAACAAAATTTTAGGTCCTAGATACACGATATTAATTTGATAAGAAAATATAAGGCAACACTATGTAAAATTGAACTTTGTTTACCGAGGAGTTTTTGTGTGGATGTATATTTTAAAGCTTAATTTTATTTATATTGGAAAAGTCATTTCAGATAGTGGGTTGAATTTCCTGGACCTTAAAGAAGTGAGGGAGCGTGTTGAGACCGTATATATTTCTGTGTGTACTTGGTGATTGATCTTTGATGAAGTATTATCTTGTGATAAATAGGTTTGTGTGAAATTTGATGCAGGAAACCTTTAATTGTATTATTCAAGAATTATTCTTGCATTGCTAAAATAATTCGTTTACTCTTATTTTCTTTGCATGCTTTTTACAACATCGGAAAAAGAATGTTGACTGACGGACTTAGTATGCAGGACAATTTAGTGTAGCTTCATATGGCCTACCTCGGTATCAGGAAAATTTAGTGTAGCTTCATATCGCCTACCTCGGTTTCAGAAACATTTAGCTTAGCTTCATATGGCCTACCTCTGTATCAGCTCATTTAATTCAGTGAGTTAGTATATGGATTAATTTGCGTGAGTTCATTTAACATAAATTCAAAGCTTTTTGTAGCTGACTAAATATTAAGCTTTCAAAGAAATATGTTGGATGTAAGTTTTGATGCTCATCGCTTTTGATCTGCATATCTAATGACGGTTTGTTCTGAAATAAACGATGATAACTCAGCAACCATCCGAACAACTCAGTACGGGTACTTTGTAGTATGCTTCATCGAGTCAAGGTCTCAAACTACAGATTATTATTTCTAAACTTACGATGTATTGATTTTTTGTTTATGTCTAGACCATTAATTCTCCTATCTCACAAACTGATACGGGAAGGTTCTCAAAGAATACCGAAATAAAATACGATCGCCAAGACAGATACACCAGCTGCGGTTACAACTCTGTTTGGAATTCACACAAAGCATATAACGTTGTTATTCTTTTCATTTACCGTTCACGAAAAACGTGATTGAAATAATAAATAGCATACAAGATCATTCAAACTCATAAATCTCTAAAGATTTAGTTGTTTTAAAAGACAGTGTAACATGAAGAATATTGTACAACCGCTCAATAATTATATATTGTAACTGTGTTTCAATTCCTGTTCAATAAGACAAACAATATGCTGGATCATTATTTTGGATCACTAGAATGGGACAGTTTTTTTTTCGTTTTTGTACCTTTGCTACCCATGCACGGATCGCAAAATGACGCATTGGTCCAATAAGGATGATGGTTGGGTCACGTGGCAGCCGCCGTGCCCAACAGTATTAAGCTCACGGCAAGAAATACAGATAAGGAGGAAAAGATTTAAACAGAAATGAATGAAACAATGATTTTAGTTTCAAATAAATTTCTAAAATATGATTTCCTTACAACTTCCATTAATTACTAAAATTTATATTTTTAAACATTGTTCTTGCATTAATTTTTTTTCAGTAGTCATCGCAAATGTAAATCTCGCCTATACTCATATGCTTGACTCTCAGTTTGGTGTTTATTTGAATAGATATTATACCCCTACCTTCCTCATCTGGATAAAATTAATTCAGAGACAGAAAGAATGAAGAATGTAAGGATTTGCTTATTTCTGTACGATGTAACGTTGCTTTCAACATTTTCAAATTATCTGTCATAACACGAATGAGCAGGTCGATCATATCAAAATCACGGGGTTATAGACATTGCAAAATGGATTATGCAACTAAACTATAAACATATTTTCAGTTTGATACCATGCATTTCATGTAAATTATTCAACAGCGCAACCAACAATCCATCCATGTGACGTCTCGTATGTAATTGACTATCCTCAATGATGAGTGTTAAGATAGAATAACGATGTAGGTAAATGACTAAATTCCTCCCATTATGCAAGAATTAAAGTTTCTGTTTGAAATAGTGCCTAAAGTGTTAATAGACAGAACTTAAACACATGAGCAGGGCACGAAGAGATATGCGGATTCACTTCTAATTCAGAAATCAGGGATGAAAAGATAATGTTACATTTTCATTCTTGGTATTCCAAAACTTTCGCACTGGGTATAAATAAAAATGCAGACAACATAACCAAAGTTTTCTTTTGCCGATTACAACTATGATCATTTTATCAGTATACTTTCATATAACGTGTGTGTTTATCTCAAACATAATATTTTGATTTTCCCTTATTTTTCCTTGTTCACATGAAAACTGATCTTATTGTCCAATGTTGATTGTTAATAGGAAAGAGGACTGATTTAACTTGTGAGCAAGGGTTTGAGAATGAAAGCTAAACACAAAAATGAAATTCATCTCTTTGTGTATACTTAATCTATTGAGATTAAAGTGTCCAGAAATCAAGATTGACATCATATTTGATATAATCCTCAAGGAACGACAAACACGCCGAATATTATCCAGTGACTTACTGGTCATGGACATCCTGGAGATGCCCAGACAGATTGTCCGTTTTCTTACAGAGGTGGACGACACTGTATTCTTGTGCATATTCGATTGAGTTTACATTGAATAGAAGGATCCATTTAGTCTCTGAGCCACGTGGCTGCCTCCGACTTTCTAGACATCTGCTTCAGATTCATTGCAGCTTGACAGCAGGTGAGTTGCTTTCTCAGTCTCATTTAGCTTTGGAGGATCAGCCCGTTGATTAGCAATGTAATCTATCAATTGTCCTCCTCCTTTGCTGATAGCATACTATTATATCCAACACATTAAAATGTATCACTTTCGAACATTTTTTATGTTGGATACAAACAGCTAATTATTTTATGATCTGCTGAACCAGCCTATATTTGTTGATATCTTAAATATCCTTTTTAAGGGAAGGAAGATCGCTTGTTGACTGAAAATCATTTCTGGAATAAAAGAACGCACATTTTCACAAGAACAATGGTACACATTAGTAGGCTTGAACCAAATTCCATTTTTGTTATTTCGCTGTGGCCAATGGTGGAGGAAAATAATGAGATCACACCGGGTGAATTTCTTTCCTGGTTACTTTCAAGGGAATTTTTTATCAAAACACGACACACGTCATATCATTTTTATCATTTTTAAAGTTATAACGTCTGTAGACTATTCATGAGATATAAGAATGACTTACCAAATTACCACAAACGTAATGTAATTTAATCAAATAATAACGTAATAGTTTAATGGAATCTAACTAGTTGTTTTTACATACTCAACAGCAGCAGATTCATCCGGTAAAAAGGACCCAGAAGAAATATGCAAAAACAATATCTTACCCGTTTTAACAGCCAGTTTGGTGGTATGTATTTGTAAGGTTAGGAATATATTGTCGATTAGTTAGACTTTAGACATGTTTACTTTCGAAACCAATTTTTAGTCATACCGTATTTTTTAAAAAGAGATCTGTTATTGGCAGCACTGTTAATAATACATGTCTATCTGTCTGTCACAAAACTGACACGTGCATGTTTGATTAACAATTATAGGCTTTCAAAAGTGGAACTGTGAGTATGACTATTAAAGTGTACGCTTGTAAAATGTACAACAGTCTTCGTAGTAAATTTTGTATAAGTATAGCATTGTCCCCCTTATTGTCAATCTGGTAAATCTACCCTAGCAATGTCAAGTTGTAAAAGAAAACGTATGATCATTATCCATTAGTTTTCGTGTCTTGCTTATATAATTGGGCAATCTACTTCTGAGATCTTTGTCGGTTTTTTCTATAATTTTCATCAATTTTCGCAAATGGACGAGATTATCTTTGGTTAAATTATTTGTGGATCTGACATGAAATAAAGCATGGTCTAGAAAACATTTTTGTTGACAATCGGTACAATTTTTGACTTAGAATTTTATTAACACTGAGTGAGATTGCTTAGTTACTCAACCGTGGGTAAAATTGAAGTCTGAAGGAGCAGGATGTTTTAAGTTTTACTTTCCTTTTCTAATGCAATCACAGCACACACATACCTTTCATACCATTTGCCAGACACGACCCACTAAAGAAAGAACGGCAAATATTGTGATTTTTGTAAGTCAACATTTTAGACATTTCATGAGATTGTTGATTGTGTAACAGCATCCGAATGCCTCTCTTCCTCATCATCCTATTTAAGTGTACGATAAAATTGATTTTGGTTGTGATATCTAATGCATATCCAGTTAGGAACCAAAATACTTATTGCTAGATATATTAAAAAAATCAGAGGAAAACCTTATTGTTTGTTGAAAATATAGGATATTTAAAGTTTAGAATGTCACCTTTTGAGCTTCGTACGGTACAAGAGTTCTCTGGACCTATACTTATGGTAAGTTACTTATGGTCTGGTGATGTCGCCAGCAATGAAGTAAAGTCAACCCTTCAGTACCCACTAGATGTAGAATAGTTCGAAAATACGTGTTGGGTTGCTCACGACGAAACTAGAGATGTAAGGCATGCATTACATGAACAATTGCAATCTTAGGACAAAAATTAGGAACTTCGAAATCGGGGAAACGATGTTTATTCTCCCCCATCTTGTGAAAATAACGTGTTTGTTTAGCGGATAGGCCTTATGAAAACGAGGAAGTCAAAGTGGACATGGACCACTGAGTGGACATTGAAAAAACACTGAAAACATTTCTCACCAACACGTTTGTTGTGTGTGTGTGTGATTTGATTTTTAACGTAGTTTTAACAATGTTTCATTCATATCGCTACGATGTCTGCAGTGTTGCAGTTTATAGCGATGTCTAATAGCACTGAGACATCATGCCGCAAACATGTAGCATCATGTCCCACACATTCACATCATACTGACATGAGGCCGACCAGTCCTAACACTAATCTCTTAATGTTGAGCGTCAAGAGAGGCAGCTGCAATTACCAGTTTTTGGTATAACTCGGCCGGGGTTCAAACCAGTGACTTTAACCACTTAGGCCATGACGAATACGTAGAAGCGATCAAACGAAAGATCCGGAATAAAGTAGAAACGTGTTTGGGAATTAGTTCCACAATTACCTCTTTTGACAGACAGGGTTATGTGTGGGAGCTTTTTCGTAGTTTTCACTGACCACCATGATATCAAATCTGATTAAAGCCAAAGTCAATAAATTAGCTCCATATTCAGCATAGGTTTCAGTTCCGGTGCATCTATATATATATATGTAGTTATAAATAAACATTGCTATGTTACTTCAACCAGGTACATATATTCATACATTACTTCATATCCTACATTTTTGTCGCATTATCGTATTACCTTATGCGCACAGTGATTTTTTCTACATGTCGAAATAGCTTTAAGCTTTCATCTAACTATACAATTAATTTAGAAACTGATTACACATACTAATTAAGTTACATAATATCACCAGCAATTGATATAGATTTCATTATTCAAGCCGAATGTAAACGTAAAAAACTTGGCATTCAACTAATGCGTGATAGTTTTGTTGCGTACTCTGCTATTATTTGAGGGATCTTCATTGGTGCTAAGTTAGTACATGAGCTGCTGTTAAAACGATCACCATGAAACGCATCTTAATCAATTATCTCAGCTAAAGTATATGTGTACTGTGTGAGCGATTCGTAGTACACTTAAAAGTAAGTATTCCCTGAATTCTATCAGAAATTAATAGATTAACAGTATCCGTAATAATATACCATGTACTGTACGTAAATAATGACAAACATTTCAGTACTGCGAATAATGACATACATTTCAGTACTGTAATAATAACATACATTTCAGTACTGTAATAATGACATACATTTCAGTACTGCGAATAATGACATACATTTCAGTACTGTAATAATAACATACATTTCAGTACTGCGAATAATGACAAACATTTCAGTACTGTAATAATGACATACATTTCAGTACTGTAATAATGACATATATTTCAGTACTGTAATAATGACATACATTTCAGTACTGTAATAATGACATACATTTCAGTACTGTAATAATAACATACATTTCAGTACTGCGAATAATGACAAACATTTCAGTACTGTAATAATGACATACATTTCAGTACTGTAATAATGACATACATTTCAGTACTGTAATAATGACATACATCTCAGTACTGCGAATAATGACAAACATTTCAGTACTGTAATAATGACATACATTTCAGTACTGTAATAATGACATACATTTCAGCACTAATAATGACATACATTTCAGCACTGTAATAATGACATACATTTCAGTACTGTAATAATGACATACATTTCAGTACTGTAATAATGACATACATCTCAGTACTGCGAATAATGACAAACATTTCAGTACTGTAATAATGACATACATTTCAGTACTGTAATAATGACATACATTTCAGCACTAATAATGACATACATTTCAGCACTGTAATAATGACATACATTTCAGCACTGCAATAATGACATACATTTCAGATAGATACATACACTAGATATTTTTCTCGACAGCAAATCCTACTTACATGTACCTTCAGTTTCTAATATTCATATATCTATAGGCATATAATTACCGTATAGTTATTGTGTATTTGTATATGTATATTTAGAACTTCGTGTGATCGTTAACACCCATCGTCGAGGATTTACTTGCCTGCCATTTTTCAATAAAAATGAACCGTCTGATAAGAACTTCATTCTGACGGCAAAACCTTCTCACGTGAGGTGTTTATTGTAGCAGTACAGCCTACAAATATGACGACTTTTATTATGGCTGCTAAAAATAAGCTTACATTAAGTTTTTAAAGAAAAATACAGCCTAGTTAAATGAAGTTTTTTTTTTATTATGACAGTAAAGCCTACTTGCATGAGGTTTAATTATGACAGGAAAACTTACGAATTTATTGAAAATTATAGCGACACAATCGGAATGTTCTCAAAGCATGGTCTTCACTCCTCTTGGGATCTTCATCGATTTCAGCAGAAGTTATCATTTCTAATTTTTGATATCTAATTGTTGGATATCAAATCTCGTTGTTTTATATCTAGGTCTAATTGCTTTATATCTAGGTCTAATTGTTCTATATGTACGACTAGTTTTTGGGTATCTAACTGTTGGATATCAATGGGCACATCGTATGTTATTGCCTCTGTTTATTTATAAAGATTAATAGTTTATTTTTGCAAAACAAAGTTTGTTGTTAATGTTGTTGGTGTAGTGTAGATTTTTCTTCACTTTTAAAAGAGGTGGTTTAGTACTAATGGAGCTTTCCAGCTTTGAGAGTTGGTGGTTTAAATATTAACTGATGAATACCGGAAATTTGCTTAATAAGCTGACCCTTGCACATTTTAGTTCCACCCCACACGATATTTCACATAATAGAGAATGTCTGGTATTTTTCTTACAAATAGCGTTATATTTATATGAGCAAATTACCTAGTTAAGACATCATAAGGACTAATATCAAATTGACATAAGCTGCCTTTGTGACACCTGATAATGATCACCTGCGTGATCGACAATTAATAATTCCGCCAGTAGAATGGAGGGCGAGTTGTGGAGAGCGTTATTCGTTTTTAACATCAAATCCTTACAGAGGAATAGTTTTAAATGTACGAACTTTTCTTGACTGGAACGTATAATTCACTAGGATATTTGAGACAATAAAATTGATGTTATTAATATCACATTTACATAATAAACGTGAGCTCTTGTAATTTTCTCTCGTTTGAATAGTTTTCCCAGCGTTCATCTGTCATTCCAGTAAAGTGATTATATTACAGAAGAAATTATGAATGTGAGGCCCAGAAAAACCTGTCGATGTAATGATTATAGTGATAATCACCATATTCCATCTCTCTGTTATTTTCGCGTATTTTTCTCTGCCCTTTACAATATATTCATTCGCTCTTAAATGACACAATTTTATAAAGCTCCAGCAATATCCAATAATCATTACTACCAACAGAAAGAAAGATATCTACGATGGGTACATTCTCGGTCACGATCACCTCAGTATTGCAAATCAGTATATCAACATTTTGCCAAGGTGGCATAGAAATATAAGGTTTTAAAGCATTTTATGAACCATTAAATTGTGAATTTCTAACAGAAGTATGGAGTCTAGAGACAATGCAAATATTGGAGGATAAATATTGATTTTATAAAATAGAAGAGATTTATCCGCTTCTCTCCTTGCTAAAAATATGCTTAACTCTCATTCGTTTGACGACCTTTGATAGTTTAGTCACATTACCTTACATAAGGATTTCTGGAAGACAATTTCAACAATATTCGTTCCTATAGTACATTTAGATCATCGTTTAATCCTCACATCACCACTTTGCCTTCATAAAATCCAAGTGTTTCCATTTAATAATTTTGCAACTGCAAGTATATTACACAGTTAATAAAATTAAAGGTGCCAAATCGTAATGGGTGGGAGACGGTATGGAGAAAAGCCCCTAAAGACGAAAGCTCCCTAGGACAGAAAACCCTTTAAGAGGTAGAATAAAAGCACCCCAGGACAAATTCCACTCAGGGTGAGGACAAAAGTTCCTCCTCTCCGTTTACTTTTTTTGAAATAAATAATTGTATGATGGTTTTCATTTTTTTTTAGTATAACTCATTGCAAATGTAATACGCAAACACTGAGTGATTGATTAAAATTTGAAATATTTATATTTTCCTAAGCTATATAATTGTTAAAATATAATCTGTATACATGATTTATATTTTGGTTATATAATTTTACACTTATGCGTGCTTAAACAATCAACTGTTTACAACTGCAGTTATCCATTCTAATGTGGATAGCTACCTTTGTTTTAGAAAACGGTTTTATGAATGAGAACTGCACAATTAGCTGCAACTGAATATAAAAGTAACAATATATCTTTCGTGGGAGTACGTTTGTTATAATAACACCTGTCAATATCAAATATATTATTATGCAATGTAATTTTTGTTATCTATCTGCACCTACATTAATTGAAACCATGTGGGTTTTACTATTAATGTCAAGCACTTTAAAACTTAATTAGTAGGATTATGTAGATTTAATTAGGTATTACTTTGATTGAGGTATATGAATCTGATTAGATATATTATGCATGTTGGATTATGCTGTGTAGAGATGATTTATACATGTTGGCTGTGTAGAGATGATTTATGCATGTTGGATTATGCTGTGTAGAGATGATTTATGCATGTTGGTTTATGCTGTGTAGAGATGATTTATGCATGTTGGATTATGGTGTGTAGAGATGATTTATGCATGTTGGTTTATACTTTGTAGAGATGATTTATACATGTTGGATTATGCTGCATAGAGATGATTTATGCATGTTGGATTATGCTGTGTAGAGATGATTTATACATGTTGGATGATGATGTGTAGAGATGATTTGTTGACTTCGTGCGAGATACACAATTGGGTTCAAATAATTTCTTTATTTTGTTTAATATATATGAAACTATGCTTGTGTTGTATCAAAAGAAAATAAATAAAAATGTTTTATAAAATTGTTTAGTAGCCATTACACAAAATACACATTACATCACGCACAATATTTACTAAAGCGTGCAAGGGAATAGAAGTCATTGTACATCACTGTAAATATAGTTACGGCAATAACTAAATGAATGCAGTCTCAATCAAATACATGAATAATAATAGGTTTTACATTCATCTTAAAGTGTGCAATTAAGGAACGTACTGGTCAGAATTTAAATGAAGTGAAAATGTACAACAAAACATTATGTCTTCTGTCTCATCTAAGAATTTAATATTTGTACATGAAACCCAAACACAATATAGGCCTGGTTTCTCATTTCCACTTATTGCCATGAAATTGTCTTGTTTCTTTTTTATGTGGTCGGGTATATAAAAAAAACAATAGCTATACTAATATGTCAGTGTAAATTACAGACCATCTTGTTCCGACCCAACCTAGAAACTGTCTGCACGCAATAGGAACATTAAACCCCGGACATTTAGTCTTAAATACTCAGCATAGTATCTTGATATTGATTTCCAGTCTCTTTGGTCAAACACAGTTTCTATCAAGAATACACATCTATGGGTAAAACAGGGTTCTGACTACTTCTAAAGATACTTTACTTAATAAAGACTAATCAAATAATATTGTCGGTTGAAGATATCAACATGATTTTGAAATGGATTGAGCAAGGTTGTATGTGAGCGTATGTCATAGACATATGTACTTTCTTCGACCAAGTTAGATCTATGGATCTATGTGTGCCGTTAAATGTTTCCGTGATCCATATTTCCTCCATCAAGGATAGAGCTGAAAAAGTGAAGCACAAAAGAAGTAATAGAGTACTGAAATGTATCTTAAGTCCGAAAAACAAGAAGATTAATTAGGTACATGAAAATGAGAACAGTGAATATTTTATATGTACTTGGCCATCTGCAATAAAATGCTTTCATGGAACTTTAAAATTGAAAATGCGTAAATATTAACATACAAATGACATAAATTTCTAAAACTCTGATCGTTAAAGATGATTGATCAATACGTGAACCATATTTGTGTATAGTTTTCATCTGTTAATTGTTGCTGATTACTCGTTTAAATCACATGTTATGATTCGTTCCAGTTAGAAACTATATTATTTCCCTTCATCAACCGTATAACTCGGCGCGTGTCATGTTCCTATATAGGTGTCAGTCACATTACAAATAAATATCTCAGACATGACACTGCTTTTGTTCTTTTTTGATCCAATCATTGAACATCCTGTTACACATATCTAAACTAATATCATAATTAATCTATCCAATGGGCGTTATGTGAGATTTTGATCGGACCGAAAAGTCCCAAATCTTGTTCACCGGGATAATTCGATGATCAGGCTACAATGTGTTGTGGCTGCTAATACCGACAGGAATTCAATCGCAGAAAAGTAGTGATTGATATAAAAACAATAAACGTACGACAATCCTATATTTCTATAAGATTTGTTTTTTTTTAATAATAAACATGTCGACGTCGTGGGAAGGGTTGTTGGAACAAAACATACAAAAAAGTTTGAACTTCCGAAATGTACTGCAGCAACATAAATAAATAAATAAATAAATAAATAAATAAATAAATAAATAAATAAATAAATAAATGACTGATCTAGATTTAACTATTTTTCAATCACACTATAAATAAATATTTCATACAATTGTTTTGATGTCTTCGCAATAATCTAATCCCAACCATGATTATCCTCTTACACATATCTAAATAGATACCATTATATACGGCAAGTCTATCCTACCTAATTTATTCTTTGCATACTTTATCATCATTTGTTTGGACAGAAAAGCACCAAGAATTGTTCTCGAAGACAATATCGGTACTACCTTACAGCTTCGATGATTATGCTATATTGCGTCTTAAGATTTAGTCATGGCAGCAACTTACGAAATACGAATATAATCCACTTGAAGTAGTACTTGATATAAAGAAAATAAACGAACGACAAGCCTAAAATGGTGACAAAGCATTATCTTATAATATCCCCGCTTTACACCTTAACGGCTATGCTCTCAAGTATGTTAACAATTAGACGTATTTGGGTCATATGTTTAAATCCGATCGGACTGATAAGGAATATATTTTTCTGCACTCGAACAAACATGATTCTATGTAAATAATTTAAGAATTGTTGATTGGAAATCAAAACTAGATTATTCAAATTGTATTGATGCACACAATGTATTGTGCTCTTCTGCAGATGAACGTTAATGGAACAGTACCTCCAACATGTTTGTAAATTATAATTTATTCAGTGTTGATAATGTAATGAGAAAGTATGTATTCTCAATGATGACAAGAATATCTTATAGTAAGAAATAGAAATTGAGATCTCTGTGAAATTATGACTTTTATTGAATTTCTCGTATTATTAGTAGATGGAACAATTAATCTTTCAATGTGCTACTTAATGTCATCCTTAACAATGCAGGGCACACTCCATTGTTGTTGAAGAGTCTATGTACTTATACATAAGATATGTATGATCTTTTATGTTTACAACGTATGTACTTTATATTTCTATTTTAATTTAGATATGTGGAATATATATTCTGAAATAAAGAATTCTTATGTAATCTTATTCATATCGACGTAGTATAAAACGTTCTTGGCGCAATGCGGACATAAAGAGTTACACTTCAGCGATGCAAGACAACAATGTATCTGGTAAATTGGTAATTTTGTACCTCAGCATTTCCATTGGACATCATTGAATGGACTTACCCAATTTATAGCCCCAAAAACCAGAATGTTTAAATAATTTCACATAATTGGTCAAATCAAATGAATGCGGAAATAATTACTACACCGGATAATGATTGCTGGCCTAATCAAGTTTCTGTTTTTTATACGTTTATTATTGTCTGGAAATAGTACGCGTATGAAAGATCCAAATGGATAATATACAAGTATTATGCAAAATCAAAGAGGTTAAAGTCTTTTAGAAAAGAAACAAAGAACATAAAATTGAGATAACAGCCAATTAAAATGGCTTCAGTATTTAGATTGTTATAAATTGTTGTTACTCTAGGTAAGGATACATGAAAGAAACTTTAATCCTGAGTGCAATTAGATTTTCAGGTGTAAAATAATCTGACCTGAGTGAAATTACTATGTTGTCTCTCATTCGTTGACGCCTTTGCCTTTTGCAACTACCATAACTGGTAATTGTAGTCGTAATAAACAGTGACATTGAAATTTATATTTTTCTCATGGTTTGTGTGCACCAGTAAAATTAAATGCCATACATTAGAGTTGCTGCATTTTCCATCCCATTAGTTCATAATCGAAGTTTATATACCGTTTTGTGTTTACACCTTCTTCAATTACATATATTTTAATTGTAATTAAAGCGAAGGACTTGGAAGAGGAAATCAACTTAACACAAAAAGAACAATGGAGAATATCTCATATGAACTTGATGCATGCTCAATTTGCGAACATTCCGAACCAAGTCCTTGACATTCACTAAGGGCATGTAGCGTTCAACATCTGAACATGTTATACTTGAGCTAACACGAGTACTTGGTGAGGCGTTGAAAACATACGTAAGAAGAATTTATTAGCAAGAGTCCATAGGCGTGTTTCTCAAAATATTTGTTTTCTAACCCTTGAAACTACATCATTAATTGATTGATTGCCCGGTCTTTCAGAAAAACAACTAAGAAAAGTTAGATATTACTTAAATTTCACGAAAAAATCTGTCTTCTGTACTTATTACCATCATGCTGTTTCATATAAAAGAACTGGATGCAGTGTAATTTGTATCCATTGGAACTATTTTATATTTTACATGTTGACGACCTTGTCTCAAACAGTGAAATTTATTTTTCCTCTCCGTTACTGACGTAATATCAACAAGTGAGAAAAGCTGGGTTCCTAATATCATTTTCTCTAGCACCATTAGTAGCTACCAATTCAGAAAAAAAGTGGCGTTAGCTAATACATTAAGATGGAAAGACCGATGGCAATAATTTGGACATATGTAGTGTTTATAAATAACCATGACTCTCTGTTGTCTTTATAATAAACAGCGACAAAGATACCGCCATTTAGTAGACCTTTCATGGTTTGTGTCCATCGATAAAATCGTGTCATACATTTGATTTGCAAATGTTAAATTCAATTAGCACCAATTGAAGATTCTTTGTCAAGTTGTTTTTTACTTTTTGCAATTACAGATATTTTGATTATGATTGGCACCTTAACAGAAGGTATTGGAAATCAAAATCACCTTCACATATCACAAATAATGGACGAGATCTCATTTGAACTTGACGCATGCTTCGTTTGCGGAAGATTACGAACCAAGTCCTTCACATTCACTGAGGGCATGTTGTGTTGGACACTTGAGTAATGATGTATATGAACTGGAACAATTGATTGGTGTGTCGTTGAGGACTTGTGTAAGTATATCTAAATTGGCACGAGACTAAAGGTGTGTTTCTAAATATTTGTTAGATTAAGTAAACATTACCATATTCTGATGGAAGTGTATATCATATGCATTTAATGATTAGTGCATACTTGTTTGATGTGAGAAAAAAGAACCGAATGTACCTTTACAAATATTTGAATTGCAGTCAAGATTGATGACATGGTATACCATATAAGCAAACTTTATTTTGAATCATTTGGTACGGTATCGATTGATTTACATTCGACCCGATTCAATATGGAGGCGAGGTGAACAAATCACCAGTTTAAAAGATAATACTAGGGATTACTCTTAAGCTGAGACAGTTAATGGTGATATTTTTATCCCTTATGAATAGAACCAACCTGCTTGAAAGTGCAGAAAAAAGATATTGATAATTGTCAGCATTGCCTTCTGTGTTCCTAAAAAAATCAAATAAATCTATCATGTTGAGAGCATATGTCCTGGAAGCCAATTTAATGTCATCTAGATCCTCATTTATGTCTCGCTTCTTCATCTGTTAGACATTAAAAGCATTGCTGTCATTCACTTTTGATAGGAATTTCTCTATGCTGAGTTACATTATAAGAAGAATTATTTTGTGTGTTATATAGCATCACTAATGTAACCAAAACTCAATGGGTAAGAACAAATATCAATGTTATGTTAAGAACCAATCCCAAAGCAAAGCAAGAAAGTAAGGACGATAGCCTTAAATGTTATGAACGGTAACGTATATAAATTAATTCAATAAAATCGTGGGCATGAAAAAGAAAAATAAATCGATTATTTGAAACACGTGTGTAAACTTATTAACGCATTAGTCTATGCAGAGACAAAGTAAGTATCTGTAACTTTCTGTGAGACTGCAAATTAATAAAGTATTCATGTGAGGATTATTTCATTTAAAGAAATTCTTTCAGAAAAGAACAAAAGAGAACAAAAAATAATTGATTATTGCTGACGTGCACTACATTATAATTGACACTAATATTGTTCATCACAGGATAATCCGACACTTAGATTTATTAACTACTAATCGAAGTTACACATGCAAAATCGCATCGGTATATCAATTTAATGTTCCACGTTAAGTTACCTTTCACATTCATATTGATATCTCGTATTGGTCTTTTGTATTTGTGGGAATTGGATAATTGTCCGCGTCATGTATTTGTGGGAATTGGGGGTTACTATAATCACGGGTTAGTACATTTGTATGTGAATAATACTGGGAGTGAAGTATTACTCCGAAAAAGTGTTTAGATTTTCCTATACAAATGAATTAACATTTCTTGTTATAGACTCACTTTGATTTCCTACCTAAAGCTTAACAACAGGGGCCCCAAGTGGCCGAGTGTTCTAAAGCGCTCACCGTTACGGGTCACTGCCGTATCACCACTGTTTGCGTGGGTTCGAGTCTCAGGCTCGGCCAGTGTGGGTACGTGAGAAAGCTGGCCAGTAGCTTCTCGAGGGTTTGTGGTAGTTTCCGGTGTTTTTCCGGGTTCTTATTCCACCAATGATACATGCCGCCATGTATAGTCTATCTGGTGCTGAAAATGACGTTAGACCTTCCAACAACATCTTAACAATAAAAACAAATACCTCAGGAAACAAAGTTACTGAGTTAACAGTAACAACATTAATGCACATATAGAGCGGCCCAAACACCTTTGAACTTAAAGGGAAGCTCATTAGTTTAAAATAATTCTCGTTTTGGCACACTTAAAATTGAATATTAAAGGAATATTGTGAAAGAATGCGCATTTAAACAATTTCTATACACTTGGTCTGGCCAGCATAGATTTACTTTTTCTGTCGATTCTACTCAATTCTGCTTGTGAGGGACTGGATTTATTAGCTGTCCCACTTCTGTACGATGTACATGTGATTTTTTTCTAACACTTGACAAATAATGTAATGAATATGGCTATAACATTTGCTAGTCCATCTATATAGAACTGAATTACTTCTATGGCATTATTACAGAATATCTCTGTCAATCAACGCTTTCTCACACTTTACGTCCCATGTTTATATATTTTGGAAATATGTACATGTTTCTTCAGCTTTTAACAACGAATACATACTTCCAACTACCACACAAGGGCAACGATTGAAATTAAATCAGAACAAAATGCATAACTTGATATTGTAGACTCACCTACAATAATTGGTGAACTTTCATTCCGCTCCAGAATGAACTGATCTCTGTGCTTGCACGAGTTATCCTCTAGAAGCATATACGGATTATGGACTCTGATTTTCAATGTTAAACGAAAACAAATCCGATCATTTAATAACTTTGAATTAGTTTTGTATCATGTTCAAATAAGAAAGAAATATTTTGTTCTAAATAGATACAAGATTTATATTGCAAAAAGTTATTGTTTTCTGAAGCTATTTTTATATTATTTCAATTTTCGTTTGCTAGTGCAGTCAAAATAGACTTTGTTGACTGAATATGATATTTGAGAATGAATTTACTTTTTCACGCAGGAGCTTGTAATTAACACAGAAATCGAAGAGGAGGAAAGAAACGCAATGTACACAAACTACAATTACCAGATAGTTCCTTGATACATGCCCTACCTGAGCGAAAACGACGTTAATTCAAATAGTCAAGTTACCAGACAGCTTTCACTGGTAGCCCGGTATCATGGGTAATTCTAATTTTATGTTTCTCTCTAAACTAGAACATTAAATCGTTGTTTTACTAGTTGTGACAACTATTATATTCTAAAGCTTATTGCTTTACGAGATACAGCCATGCAAATAACGTTCACACGCTTTTTTGACATTATTATTATTATTATTATTATTATTATTATCATTATTATTATTATTATTATTATTATTATTATTATTATTATTATTATTATTATTATCATCATCACTCGATGACTTTGCAGACCGTCCATTAAAAACAATATCTTGTCAACACTGGAAATTGTTTTTTATTTATTTGTGTTGATACCTGAAGACCTCTTGATATGATACTATAGCAGGCCCAAGTGGAGGCGACCAATGTTTTGAAAGTTGTAATGTTTATATATCTGTTTATCTCTCATCCTGTCACATCATTCCCTTATCCTCGCGATCTTTTTTGTGAGTATTGTTAATTGAAATCGAACATAATTTATTTGCATTTTGAAGAAACGAAATAAAAGATCATTATGAATGGGATTCCAATTTCTTTTTGGAATCATCGAGAATTAGAGCCCGGAATAAATTTACTGCACAATTGTGCCGGAAAGGCTTCTAAATCTCACCCGTGTATCCTATAATGCTAAAACACGTTCGGTAAAGGACAGCTTGCGCTCACACGAGTTGTTCTCAAAAGTGATCAGTTTTATATCATTCATGAAGAAGTGTTCATTAGTTTGAAGGCTATTATTGGTTTAGCTTTTATCAATTTTTTTTTTTAATTAGAAATATCCTTTGTTGATTCAGCAATATGGGGAATCTGTTTACATATACGGTTAGTGTAGTGCGTTAAGAAGTATCTTTAACCTGTTATATTTATTTATATTGTGTCTTCAACTGTTGGTGCGTATCTGTAGATTGCATATGAGCTATAAATAGGAATTGACAAGTTTTGAAAGCAATCGTAATGTTTATCCTATTCACAAGTATGGGGCGATTTCCATTTGGATGGTTCTATCAGATCCCTTCATACCCCTTCTATCGCGGCTTGGTTTATCGGGATATAAGTTACTTAGGAAGTGTTGCGAGCAGTAATACATTGCAATCTTGAGCCCTATGCTTTTATAAAAAGACGAGATTTTATCAATTAATTCATTCTTTTTTCTATGTTCTAGTTTCAATATCAGTCTACATATGTGTTTAATGTTGTGTTTATATATAATTTGAGAGTAAACATTAGTTTAGACTTTTCGCTGGAATTGGGCCATATTTATCATCCTCATAACTGTATCATTCAACACTATTTACAACAAGATTCGATTCTTAAGTTCATGCGTTGACTCTATTTGTCTGAGAAGACTAAGTTGAATTTTCAATAACCATGTCCTATGGGAAGTGTAAATAAAGACAAGGTAAAAATTATAACAATCGAGGAATCTGTAAAATATGTTAAAAAAGTAAGTTTCATTAATCTTTGAAACTCCCAGTGCACTTTATTTAGAAGCCTATCAGATGAAGCGTTAGAAATTCGTGTTAGGGATAGAGATCAATGCTAATGATATGTTTCGAATGTTGAGAGACACTTTCAATACTTTAAAAATTATTGATTGGTTAAGTACAAGGTCAACAGAACTTTGCCACTTATGACTGTCCACCAGGTCACATTATTGGTTTGTGGAAATCTCATTTACAATTAGTAACCACATATACTCCGGAATCGGGAAACAATGTAATCTGTATTTGTTTGACTGAGTTGCCTCCAGGTAAATAATCTAGCATCTGATTTGACTACTCTCTTTGAATCTGAAAATTCTGTTTCATTTCTGATGTTCAACACTGGTGTTTTGTTCATCTGATTTCTATCATGATACTGTACGTATCAGTTGTCATGTCCTAAACAACGTTTGAGACACAAGAATTGATGAAAGATGAATTTTTAAACCTAGCAATATCTTGTCTTAAACTTTTATAGAAATCTGAATTATCATCGTTATAGCCTTATACATTGATCGAGATTATTCCAATCCATATAATATGACTTATCTGGATAGGAGTGTTATGTATATCTATTTTTTAAACTTCTGGTATATGAGTTTATTTATTTTGTTTCTAATTTGTCTTCATAGTTCTAAATTTGCATTTAATATGCATTTTTAGATTTGGCTACGTGACTTAAGTCATATACGAGCAAAGATTACATACGATCTAGACATAGATGTTTACGTATGTGTTGACAGTTATTAATAATAATCTTAATAATAAGGCCTAATGGCGCCATTGAATTGATTTATCATTAGTTCATGACTATACAGTGGTCAGAGTACATTCAAAATTAGTTCTAAAGAATGGAAACGCCAGCACGACAGGTCGATTTATGTCTAAAATCACAGAGAAAACGCCATTCTGCTGCCACCCAGTATTTCTCAATATCAGCAGTACTTCGTCTTTCGTGAAAGCATATAATGAATGCATTTTTCCTTCACCCACTGTAAGAGATCTATCATTTTAAGACTAAAACTGAACAAAACCGCAAACATTCATTCATCAAATTTTAATTTGACAGTTCCTAAATTCAAATATGAACTATAATCTCAATTGTGTTGTGAAATTTACTCACTATCTGAACATGATATAAACATATTCACACAAATACACCTTAAACATTTTCAAACTAAAGTAGTTTATTGATTGGTTATAAGTGTGTTTGGGATGTAAGAATGTCATTAAGTAGGATGATCTGCATATCATACATTAAAATGTTTAATAGAATCATATAGCTATCTCTCTCTCTCTCTCTCTCTCTCTCTCTCTCTCTCTCTCTCTCTCTCTCTCTCTATATATATATATATATAAATATATATATATATATCTATATATATGTGTGTATATATTCATATATATATATCTATATATATATACATATATATATATATATATATATATATATATATATATATATATATATATATATATATATATATATATATATATATATATATATATATATATATATATATATATATATGTATATATATATAGTTATATATAGTTATATATAGTTTTATATATATATATATATATATATATATATATATATATATATATATATATATATATATATATATATATATATACATATATATACATACATATATATACATACATATATATATACATATATATATATATATATATATATATATATATATATATATATACATATATACATATACATATATACATATATATACATATATATATATATATATATATATATATATATATATATATATATATATATATATATATATATATATATATATATATATATATATATATATATATATATATATATATATATATATATATATATATATACATATATATATACATATATACATATATATATATACATACATATATATATATCTATATATCTATATCTATATATATATATGTATACATATATATATATATATATATATATATATATATATATATATATATATATATATATATATATATATATATATATATATATATATATATATATATATATATATATATATATATATAGACATATATATGTATATATAGATATATAGATATATATCACCGCTCCGGTGGCCTAGTAGTTTGATTGTCCGACTCGGATACTGGAAGTCGTGGGTTCGATCCCTGGCCAAGTCATTTAAAAGACTTACAAAAATGGTACTAACAGCTGCCTCGCTTGGCGCTCTGCATTAAGAGGTTAGTGTATGGACTGGCCGGCCTGCTGTCAGGATAATGTGACTTGGTAGGACATCATGCTACATGTCTGCGGCTAGACATCACTATAAACTGCCACACTACAGGCATCGTTGCGATATGACTGAAGCAATGATAAAGCCACGTAAAAAGTTCACACTCACACACACACAATACATATATATATATATATATATATATATATATATATATATATATATATATATATATATATATATATATATATATATATATATATATATATATATATATATATATATATATATATATATATATATATATATATATCTAATGTAAGTTTCAGGCAAAAGTACTTTCGTACAATTGTATCTAAATCATATGATAACAATAATTACTTTAAAAGCAATATTTTAACCTCCACGTCTCTGTGCGAAATGGAAAGTACAAGCCTGGAAAGTAGATTGATGACAATTGTAAATGCCACTTCTCATTTTGAAGATGCGGGACCCGCATCTTGTATGCTACTTTTCTGTCGTTGATTAAAGTATGGTCGCAAGACTATTTCCTCTTTGTTAGATAGTTGTATTGGCTTTATTTGCCTTTTTGATCTCAATATAAAAAACATTTTGTTTTAGTATATGCTCTATTATAGCTTTCCATCTGTTTGCTGTCTCAGTTTGGTTGGTGGGTTATATTTGGTTATGCTAATATTTTCCTTATTCATTATTTATTTTCTCTATAACTAGTTTCCTTATTTTCCTGTCCTTCCACTTTGTCCAAGCATGTATAATTTTGAACTAAAGAATACAGTTTGACATATTTATTTCGAATACTATTTCACCTGTCAGCCGTACATCATGCAAAGGTGTAAATATTATTTTTTGCTTGTACGTTTCTTTTGTTATCTCTATATCCCTCCACATGGTGTCCAATTGAAATGAAAATTTGTTTGTTGGTCAAACATTCAGACTGAAAAAACTCTAATGACAATGAAAAACTTCAGCAGCACTTTGTTTCTTTCGACAATAAAAAGAAAATTTGAAGCTGAATGAAAACCTCACATCACAAAATTTATGAATTTTTTCAGTATCGCTCTTTGAGTGAAAATCCGAAATGTATTTAGTACCACTCTTTGAGTAATAATCTTAAATATTTGTATATATCCTACGTTAGATGAAATATGATTAGCATATTTGATATATCCCATACTTTATTTACACTTGGTTAATGAATCATAACAAACTCAGAGATGTTTGAATTCATCTACTTGATACACTTAGTCCACTTTTTTTGTTTAATTAGTAAACCACTGAACATCCATTGTGATAGATCCATTCGTCAAACGTATTTGTTTATATGTTTCATCCGTTAATTCTTGTTGACTACTCGTTTCAGTTGCATGAAATGATTCGTTCCAGTTAGGAACGAATTCACTTTTATTATATCAGTTGGTTGTTTAACTCAGTGTCAGATTTTTAACCATTTTTCAGTCACTTTGTAAACATTTCATTCACGAAATTGTGTTTAGTGCCTTCGCTATAACGTAATCCCAGTCCCGATCAACTTGTTACTCTCATCTAAAGAGAAATCATCGTACTAGGAATTTGTATCATAACTAACCCTTTTCCTTGTGCATTTTATTATCACTGGATTAGATTAAAATGCTCTAAATATTGTCCTAAATGATAATTCCAACCTTGTATCTTACAACTTCGATGATCACGCTATATTGCGTGTTACGATTTAGTCATGGCAGCAAAGCAGGAACAGGAACATAACCAACAGGAGTCAGTGTTTAATATAAAGAACGACAAAATAAAACCGTGAAAAATTTATTTTTATAATATTCATGTCGACATAATGGGAAATGCGGCTGGCACAAAATTGACACTCGAGTTATACTACCTGAATGTAGGACCATCCTCTGTACTGAAGAACACTTATTTGAAAATGGCAATTTTGATCCTTTGGATTTTCATCGGACATCCGTGAACGGATTCATCCATCTCACTGCTCAAAAGCGGTATTTTTTTAAAACATCTACCTAAAGTTAGTTAAATAAATTTGTAACAAGCTCTAAGGAATGCGGACACAATGATTATACCCGTTAATTCCGGCTGGCCTAAGCAGGATTCTATGGAATATATTTTTATAATTGTCTGGAAAAACTCCAAATAGATAATATATAAAGATGAAACAAATCTTAAAAGGTAATTCGCCCGATCTTCCACAAAAGAAACTAAGAACAGAAACGTTAGATACTACTTGAACAAATGGCCTCAAAGTTTGGATCTTTTTATGCTATTCTTATTTTAGGTAAGAACACTAATGTGGTTTGGTCGAGCACCATTAGACGTTACTAATTCAGAAATACGTGGCGTTAGTTAATAAATGAAGATTTAAAATGGATGAGAATAATTTGGATAGTTGTAGTCCTTACAAACATTACTCTCTGTTGTCCTTATAATAAGCAGCGACATAAAAATATCCATTTAGAATGATTGTAATGGTCCGTGTGCATCGATAAAATTAGAAGTCATGCATTAGAGTTGCTAACGTAACCTTTCGTTAGTTATAATTTAAGAGTATTTGACAATTTGTTTCACCTTTTTCAATTACAGATATTTTGATTATAATTGGCTCCTTAAACGAGAGTCTTGGAAATCAAAGTCACCTTCACGTGGAACGAATAAAGAACGAAATCTCATTTGAACTTGACGCATGCTCCGTTTGCGAAGATTATAAACCAAATCCTACACATTCACTGAGGGCATGTAGTGTGGGACACTTGAGAAAAGATGTTGATGAACTGAAACGAGTCCTTGGTGAGGCGTTTAGAACTTATGTAAGTAGAACTGAAAAAGCACGAGACGAGATAAAGGCGTGTTTCTAAATATTTTTTCTAACACTTGACAAATAACGTAATCAATATGCCAATACCATTTGATAATCCATGTATACATAACCAAGCCATTATTTCAGATCTCTGTCAATCAACATTTATCTCACATTTTACGTCAGATGTATGTATATTTTTGACATATGCGTGAGTTTCCTCAGCTTTTCAACGATGAGTAGGTATTTGAAACTACCACACAGGAGCAACATTAGGAAGTTAATGAGAACAAAATACATAATTTGATATTGTAGACTCAACTACAACTACAACGAATGGTGAAGTATCATTCAGTTCCAGAATGAATTGAACTCGGTGCTTGCACGACTTATCCTCTACAATAATATAGGCATTATGGACTCTGGTAATCAGTGTTAAATAAAAACAAACCCGATCATTTAATAACTTTAAAATAGTTTTGTATCATGCTCAAATAAGAAAGAAATATTTTGTTCTAAATAGAAACAAGATTTATATTGCAAGGAAATTACAGTTTTCTGAATTGGCTTTTATAATATTTGAATTTTCTGTTTGTTAATGCTGTCAAAATGAACTTTGTTGACTGAATATGATATTTGAGAATGAATTTACTTTTTTACGCAGGAGCTTATGATTAACACAGGAATCGAAGAGGAGGAAAGAAACGGAATGTACACAGACTACAATTACCAGACAGCTTTCACTGGAAACCTAGTATCATGGGTATATTTTATTTTGTTTCTCTCTAAACTAGAACATTAAATGTTTGACTACTTGTGACAACAATTAGATTGCATTGACTTGTACAGCTCATTACTTTACGAGATACAGGCATGCAAATAACATTCACACATTAATTTAAATATGGCATATCTAATAACTGTATTCATTGAGATATATCATTTTTTTCTGGTCTCCTTTTCCAACGATTTCCACGTAGTTGCCATTTTCGTACCAATCCGATTCCAAACCTCTGCTGCCTTGTGGCTATACCCACTCATGGGAAAGGCTAAGGGAGTAAACCCCGACAGAAAATCCGGAGATGGAGTCCCTAAGGCGGTATGACATTGACTTCAACGTCATTCCGGCAACTCCTGCAACGCCGTTGGTGCCAAGCTGTATCGGCATTCGTCGTTCCCTTGGGCACACCAGCTGCGTGGAGAGGGGGGATCTGCTGCATGGGCAACAGCTGATTCTCCATACCACCCTGCCCAGGCTTCATAGCTCCACTGGAGAGGACACTTCAGCGTCGTCGTACGGCGTCGGCACAACACGAGAAGTAGCAGTTTACCGGTTCTAAGTCAAAGCTCGATTGGCGTAGAGCTTGGCTCCAGGGGTTACTTCTGACGGTGGGAGAGATCATCAGGTCTCACTGGACAGCTACCGCCCGCCTCAAGCTGGGCAGCCCCCAGTCAGTAAGGTGCTGCCCGCCATGGCCTGCCTGCTTCACTGGGTGCGTGGAGCTTAGAGAACCATCTCGACAAGTGGGCCACAAAACTCTGCACCAGGAAAGACTAAAAGAAGAAATAAAAAGACTCCAATTCTTCATTTTGCAACCTGGAACATCAGGACCATGTGTCCTCGATTGACCACTGACCTACAGCAGATCGACGATGCACGGAAGACTGCTGTCATTGACAGAGAACTCTCCCGACTGAACATCGACATTGCCTGCCTCCAGGAGACCCGACTGGCTGACAGCGGCACCATCAGGGAAGCCAATTACACATTCTTTTGGCAGGGGAAGCCCTTGGATGAACCTAGGCAGCATGGTGTAGGATTTGCCGTCAAGAACACGCTAATCGCCTTCATTGAACCTCCATCATCAGGTACTGAGAGAATCCTTGCCCTCCGGCTGTCAACATCCTTAGGCCCGGTCAACATCTTCAGTTTGTACGCCCCAACCCTCTACTCCACCTACGAGGAGAAAGACAAGTTTTATGAGGCTCTGGATCAGGCAATATCCAGTATCCCCAACAATGAATGCCTTTACTTACTAGGAGACTTCAATGCTAGAGTGGGAGCTGACCATGAGGCCTGGTCCACCTGTCTCGGCAAGATCAACGAGAATGGTCAGCGACTGCTGGAGATGTGCTGCTCCCACAGCCTATGTGTGACCAACACTTTCTTCAAATGCAAGGAGATCCACCAGGTGTCGTGGAGACACCCACGTTCACGCCACTGGCACCAGCTAGACCTCGTCATCACCAGGCATGCAGAACTGGCCAGTGTCCTTCTTACCCGCAGCTACCACAGTGCCGATTGTGACACGGACCATTCCCTCGTGGCCAGCAAGGTTCGAATATTACCCAAGAAACTGCACCACACCAAGAAGAAGGGTCACCCACGTATCAACACCTGCTGTGCAAGCAACCCAGAGAAAACACAGCAGTTCATCAGCAAACTGAAGGAAGCCCTCACCAAAGTGATACCTGATGACACCATTGATTCCAAGTGGTCCCATATCCGTGACTCTGTGTACAATTCAGCCATCACAGCTTACGGGAAGAGGGAGCGAAAGAATGTCGACTGGTATGAGGCAAACTGGGAGGAGATGGAGCCCGTGACTGAGGCAAAGAGGAAAGCCCTCCTGGCATACAGGGCTGCACCTAGCCCCAGAACACTACAAGCCCTCAGGATTGCAAGGAATAACGCCCAGAAGACCGCCCGCCGCTGTGCAAACACCTACTGGCTGAACCTTTGCAACAGTATACAGACAGCTGCTGACAATGGGGACACAAGAGGAATGTATGAGGGTATCAAAAAGGCGACAGGCCCTCCCAGCTACAAGACAGCCCCCTTCAAGTCCAAGACGGGCGAAGTCATCACAGACCAGGGGAAACAACTGCAGCGATGGGTTGAGCACTATCTCGAGATATATGCAACCCAAAACAATGTCACTGGAACTGCCCTGGACGCCATTCCAGACCTGCCTGTCATAAAGGAGCTAGACACACAGACCACCCTGGAAGAGCTCGGAAAAGCCATCGATTGCCTTGCCTGTGGGAAGGCTCCTGGAAGAGACGGCATTCCGCCTGAAGTCCTTAAGAGCGGAAAACCAGCACTGCTCCAGCCCCTACACACACTCCTCTGCCTTTGCTGGGAACAGGGATACATCCCACAGGACATGGGTGACGCCAACATCGTCACTTTGTACAAAAGAAAAGGAGACCGTAGCGACTGCAACAACTATCGAGGCATCTCCCTCCTCAGCATCATCGGAAAGGCCTTCGCCCGTGTTGCCTTGGCGCGCTTGCAGATCCTAGCCTCCCGCGTCTACCCAGAATCTCAGTGTGGATTTCGAGCCGGCAGGTCAACTGTAGACATGATCTTCTCACTACGTCAGCTGCAGGAGAAGTGTCGCGAGCAGCAGATGCCCCTCTACATTGCCTTCATAGACCTGACGAAGGCGTTTGACATGGTTAGTCGGAGTGGACTCTTCAGACCCCTGCAGAAGATCGGCTGCCCCCCACGTCTGCTTGCTGTCATTATGTCGTTCCACGAGAACATGCACAGCACAGTGTGCTTCAATGGCGCAACATCTGAAGCATTCCCAGTCATTAGCGGAGTCAAACAAGGCTGTGTCCTTGCACCGACGCTCTTTGCCATCTTCTTCTCCATGCTTCTCCAGTACGCATTCAAGGACTGCAGCGAGGGAGTGTACATCCATACCAGTGCTGACGGCAAGCTGTTCAACATCGCCCGTCTCCGTGCTAAGACTAAATTCACAGAGATACTTATCCGTGAATTGCTCTTTGCCGACGATGCAGCCTTGACATCACACACGGAAGATGGACTTCAGCAGCTGGTATGCTGCCTCTCCCATGCATGTAAGGAATTTGGACTGACCATCAGTTTGAAGAAAACAAATGTCATGGCACAGGACACAGACTCCCCTCCCTCTGTCTCCATCGATGGGTACAATTTGGAAGTTGTCGAGAACTTCACATACCTCGGGTCTAACATCTCCAGCTCACTCTCCATTGATTCTGAGGTGGGCGGCAGGGTTGCCAAGGCAGCAGCAGTGATGGCCAGACTTAACCAGAGGGTCTGGAACAACCCCAACCTCACAGAGAAGACCAAACTGCGTGTCTACCAAGCGTGCGTGCTCAGCTCACTTCTCTACAGCAGCGAAACATGGACCACCTATGCAAGACACGAGAGGAAACTCAACAGCTTCCACCTGAGATGTCTGCGGCGCATTCTGCACATCCAGTGGCAGGACAAAGTACCCAACACAGAGGTTCTAGAACGCGCCAACATGAACAGCATGTTCTCCATACTCAGCGAGAGGCGCCTTCGCTGGCTCGGCCATGTCAAGAGAATGGACCCAGGTCGCATTCCCAAGGACCTGTTATATGGGGAGTTAGCAGAAGGTGCACGACCAACTGGACGACCACATCTGCGCTACAAAGATGTTTGCAAGAAGGATATGAAGACAGCAAACATCAATGTCAACGACTGGGAGAGCTGTGCAAACAACCGTTCCAGCTGGCGTCTAGCTGTCAGGCAGGGAGTTCAAAACGCAGAGGAAAAGAGAAGAATAAAGCAAGCTGAAAAGAGAGCTAAAAAGAAGGATAAGCAAAAGCGTACTTTGGAGCTATGCCATCGTCTCTCGTAGACGGACGGATGCCAAGAGTTGGTAGAATTTCTTACTTTATAAACCACTTAGGAAGAACGTAAAAACGACATTGTATGCTATCTTATACCACTGTTCTGAAAAGTCTTTATTCGAATATATGAGAAAGTAGAAGATTTCTTTTTGCACAGCGAAGCGTGAAAGTCATATGTCCAGAAAACATTTATTCTATTTTCATTCGTAGATGCAGACATACGATACAGTTCATAGCATACTGCACGAGATTTACCTCAACATGACAGTCATGGAACGTTTGGTGGGCCCCAGACTGATGACGAACTTTCTGCATTCCCTTAGGGGCGTAATGTGTCAACTTCAAGAAATATTAAGGCTGGGATCTTTCGCCAAGGAGGACACGCACTTGCAAATCAAGTGCCGAAGATCACTTGTCATTTCACGGAACATTGAGAACACGCGGTTCACAAACTACAGAATAAACTTCTCCATCCGCAGTCTTCTAAAGGCACGAGATGCATTGAATGAAATATCTGATGTCGTAAAATTGGATTCTCTTTGGAGGTCTCCGCAATTCTAGACCATCGCTAGATATACTTTACATGCGTAGAAATGGTGCCAAATAATGATTAGTCCTACTTTCTGAATAATATGTTATGAACGGGATGAAAGTAAATGAAAACATGTTGGTATTGAAAATTCATTATATTGTAGGTCCATATATTAAATGCTCATAGAATATTGGACTGTGGAAAGTGTAAACGGTTGTACCTCTAACCTTTATTTATCGATTTCTTCTTAAGGACAAACATTATTCCTCTGTGCGGTTTACAGGATTTTCCGGCCTGTTCAAACTGAACAATCCTTGCACATTGGATGTATATAACAATACTGCGCTAAATAATTGCTTTCTTTGAATTGCTATTCATATTATTATTATTATTATTAATATTATTATTATTATTATTATTATTACTATTATTATTATTATTATTATTATGTTTATTATATTTCGATGACTTTGTAGACCGTACAGTAAAATAAAATATCTTGTCAACCCTGGAAATTCTATATTGTATTTATTTGTGTGCATACTTGCAGACCTCTTGCTATGTACATCTGTTTATCTGTTTACCTCTCTCACCCTTCCCTTATCCCACGACCTGTTTTGTGCGTATTGCTAATTAAAATCAAACATAATTTATTTTAATTTGTAGAATCGAAATGAAAGTTCGTTATGAATGGAATTCCGATTTCTTTTTGAAAGAGACGTACATTTTTAGATTCCGTTTTCAATGTTTCCAACCTTTTCGTTGTCGAGGCTAATCTGTATTTCAAGAGAGGTTCATACTCCACACCTCGGGTAATACACCTTTATAGAAGGGTTCCTCGTATTTATTGTAACTTTTAAGTAATCATTTCCATGGATCTATATATTATTGTCCTTTTGATCGATCCAGTTATTAGTGGTGTATTTGCTATAAAAGGCCTATTATCCTTTTTCATCTGCTGTTCTTAAGACAGGCTTTTCTTAAGATCAGTCGTCTGATATGATGAGTTTATTTGTGATAGCTTGCTTAAGGAAGGTATTAAAATAAAACATTTGATGAAATATGGTTATTTATTTTCTTGTACTGAATGACAGCGAGCACAAAACATAGATTAAATTCAGTAACTGCTCATATGAGACAATACATGAATTATCTCATAAAACTATGATATAAAACATATATTACTGGTACTTTTATTTGTTTTTAATGAGCGTTAGACAAGAAAAAACACAGAGGCCAATCTTTGCAACAAAGCATCGGTTTCCATGTTATATAACTACTATTAAGCAAAGCGGAGATCTTTGATATATTAATCAGTTGTAGAAGTAAACAGTTTCCTTATTACTTTGATCCTGCTTGGCAAATGTTTTTCTGACTCATACTTATTAATATCTGTGTATGTGCGCTCCGTTGATGTACCTTATATTTATTTTCGTTATGGCTTTATTTGGTGAGCCTCCAGAGCGAGTCTGTATACTTCTTGTATGCCTTGATAGATTAGCCTCCCGTCATCGTTACCTTCTACGTAAGGTATATAACACATTGTCATATGTCTTTTAAATCGATTGATGTTACCCGTGAACCATAGCTTAAAGTTATATTGTCAAATGTAATGCTTTCTGGTCTGTTCATAAATTTTATGTTTAGTCAATCTACTTTTTACTGATATAAACATTTCCAAAATAAGAATCCCTTTAAGACTAGCTGATACGTTGTATCGAGTGTTAAGCACAATTGTTCAAAATCCTCACTATTACCTAACTCAGTCGCCTTTAATATATATGAATACAAAACGCTATCTCACGCACACTGTTATACACAAAGGAAGATATATTGGCGTGTCAGCGTTCACCAACAATGGTACGGTCGTATTCAAGGTTTAACATATTAAGTATATTACGTAAAAACTACAGACCTTAATATAGATACCATGTTTGGCTCTAATATTCTACAACCTGTAGATGTTCAAGAGAAAGATCCCATTTTTCCCAAACGTATAAGTTTTGTTATGCAGCTTTGCTATATTTTGATTCCAGTTATTTCGTAAGAAAACGAAAGTTTTGTAACTTGTACAATTCTGGGTGATTTTAAGTACAAAAAGACTCCTAAATTAGATATTTAGCAATCAAAATGAAAACATTAATTATATTACTCTGACGCACTGACAAGTAAATTCTCCAAAGCTAAACGAATTTAGAGCATTTTCTAAAACATCCTATTAGACAGCGTCTAATGACATTTTAAAATCAGAAAAGACGAAATGACAATATTCATCTGTTTTGTCGAGGTAGATCAAAATACTTTCGTTTTCGCCAATGAATCTATGTTTCAGACGCATTTTCTGCGCATTACTTCTAATAAAATGACATACATTTTCAAGCAAGTTTATTACTGACCCTAGTGCTATTTTCCCGTCAATATTAAGCATTAATACTGGTCTCGAATTAAAAATAAATGTTTTCGATATATCACCTTTAGTGATGCACATGCTAATTCTCAATTACTGAAATACGGTCCAAAATTAGCACCCTGAATAACATCAATTAAAAATTGTGTGAAAATGCTTCTAAAACTCACCCGTAGATCCTATAATGCTGAAACATATTTACTAACGCACAGTTTACCTTCCAACGAGTTGTATATAAAAGTGATCAATTTTCTGTCATTTTTCAAGAAGTGTTCATTAGTTTGAAGGCTACTATTAATTTAGCTTTTATCAATTTTTATTTATTAGAAAGATCCTTTGCCGATTCAGCATTTTATGGAATCTGTTTACAAATACTTTTAGTGTAGGGTATCTTTTGCGCGTTAAGTAGTATCTTTACACTTTTATGTTGATATATAAACAATGGCGTTGAAAAGTTTTAAAAGCAATCGTAATGATTAATCTATGTACAGGTATCGGGCGATTTCCCAATAGGTGGTTCTGTCAGGTACGTTCTATTGCGACTTTTTTATCGTGATAGAAGTTATTTTGGAAGTGTTGCGAGCAGTAATATATTGCAATCTTGAGCCCTATGAGTCTATATAACGACGAGATTTTATCAATTAATTCATTCTTATGTTCTATGTTCTAGTTTTATTATCAGTCTACAGATATGTTTAATACTTTGTTTATATACAATTTAGGAGTAAACATGGGTTTAGATTTTTCGTTGGAATTGCACAGTACTTGTTGACGTTTGACAAAAATAGTATTCTGCGAGTTTTATAAATGTATTCAAACAATCTTTACACGATGTCATTGTTGCAATCATCAAGACTACTGGCACATCCGCACATTTGAGGACATGGAGTTGATTCGGAACATTCTATTCCTTTGAATTACGATTGCACTTTTTAGGAGTATTTTGGATTCATAATAATGTAACATACCCTCACAGTTTAATTGTATCATTCCGATAAATAAATTATTTGTCACGTTTAACAAATCTTGTTGCTGGTGCTTCCTCCTGGGACATAGCTTAGGACCAAACTCTGTTCTTTAAATTCGTTTTAATTATATGCAAGTTTCAGTTTTAGTGGGCCATAATTGTCATCCTGATAATTGTACCTTTCAATATATCTACTATTCGGTTGTTAACTGCATGCGTTGACCCCTTTTGTCTGAAAAGTCTTATTTGAACATTCATTAACTATGACCTCTGGAAAGTGTAAATAAAGGCAAGGTAAAAGTTATAACAATCGATGAATCTGTTAAATATGTTAAAAAGGTGTGTTTCGGTAATCTTTGAAATTACTAGTCCACTTTATTTAGTAGCCTATCAGATAAAGCGTTACAAATTCGTGTTAGGGAGACTGATCATTGCTAACGATATGTTCCGAATGTTGTGCTTCACTTTCAAAACTTTAAAAACTATTATTTGATTGGTGAAGTACGATGTCGGCAGAACATGGCCACTTATGGATGTCCGTCAGGTATCCATATAAGGCTGTGGAGATCTAATTCTAATTCTATTTAATGACCACATATACTCAGAAATCAGGAAACAATGTAATCTGTATTTGTTTGACTGATTTGCCTCCAGGTAAATAATCTAGCATCTGATTTGACTACTCTCTTTGAATCTGAAAATTCTGTTTCATTTCTGATATCCAACAGTGTTATTTTGTTCATCTGATTTCTATCATCGTACCGTATGTAACATCAATTGTCATGTCATAATGCTTGAGTCACAAGAAATGATAAAAGAGGAATTGTTAAAACTAGCAATATCTTGTCTTAGACTGCTATAGAAATCCAGATTATCATCATTATATCATTACAAATTGAACGAGCTGATTCTATTCCAACGAACCAATATATCTAATATAATTTATCTGGATAGGATTGTAATGTTTATCTGTTTTTTGTTGTTGTGTAACTTCTGGTATATGAGTTAATATATTTTGTTTCTAATTTGACTTCATAGTTCTAAATTTGTATTGAATACGCTTTTTTTTTAGATTTGCCTATGTTTACGTATCTGTTTTCATTTAATAATGATAATGCTAATAATGATAATAATAATAATAATAATAATAATAATAATAATAATAATAATAATAAGGCATCATGGTGACATTGGATTAATTTCTCATTGGTTGATGGCTATACAGTGATAAGAGGACAATCCTAATTAGTTGTAAAGAATGGCAACGCAAGCACGACCGGACGATTTATGTCTAAAATCACACAGGAAACCCAATCCTGCTGCCAACCAATAGTTTTCAATATCAGCAGTACTTTGTCTTTCTTGTAAGCATATAACGAATGTGTATATATATATATATATATATATATATATATATATATATATATATATATATATATATATATATATATATATATATATATATATATATATATATATAGAGAGAGAGAGAGAGAGAGAGAGAGAGAGAGAGAGAGAAGTTACATATCATGCAAAAGTATTTTCATACGTGTGTATCTAAATCATATTTCAAAAATATTTAGTTTTATAGCGGTTTTTTAACACCCACCCATCTGTGCGAAATGGAAAGTACAACGCTGGAAAGTAGATAGATGACCAATGTAAATGCCACTTCTCATTTTGAGGATCTAGGTCACGCATCTTATATGCCCCTTATCTGTCGTAGATTAAAGATTGGTCCCATGACTATTTCCTCTGTGTGGTATGGTTGTGTTGGCTTGAGTCACCTTTTTGACCTCAACATAAAAATATTTTCTTTTAGTATATGTTCTAGTATAGTTTTCGATCTGTTAGCTGTCTCAGTTTGGTTAGTGGGTTATATTTGGTTATGCTCATATTTTTTCCTTATTCATTATATATTTTCTATGCAACTAGTTTCCCTAGTTTGCTGTTCTTCCACTTTGTCCAAGCAAGTATAATTTTAAGCTAAAGAATACGGTTTGACATATTTATTTCGAATACTATTTCACCTATCAGCCGTACATCATGCAAATGTGTAGATATTATTTTTTACTTGTACGTTTGTTTAATTTTATCTATTACCCTCCACATGGGGTCCATTTGAAATGCAAATTTGTTTGCTTCTCACACAATTCAGACTGGTAAACTAGTGACATTGAACAGACTTCAGGAACACTTTGCTTCTTTCCTCAATGAAAGGAAAATTTGAATCCGAATTAATACCTCTCATCACAAAATTAATGAATTTATCAGTATCACTATTTGAGTGAAAATCCAAAATGTATTTAGTACCACTATTTGAGTAATAATCTTAAATATTTGTATATATCCTACGTTAGATCAAATATGATTAGCATATTTCATAAATTCCATACTTTATTTACACTTGGTGAATTAATCATAACGAACAAGACGTTTGAATTCATCTACTTCACACTCTTAGTCCACTTTTGGTGTTTAATTAGTAAACCATTGAACATCCATGGTGATAGAGCCATCCGTCAATCGTATTTGTTTATATGTTTCATCCGTTAACTGTTGTTGGCTACTCGTTTAGGTTACATATTATGATTCGTTCTAGTTAAGAACGAATTCACTTTCATTATCTCACCAAATAGGGCCAAGCACATAGGTCATCTATTTATTTAGCAGTCGGGTAAACAGAGGTTAGTGTCACACACATTTCATGAATTGAAAAGACACAGATGAAAAGTTTATGAGTGATTACTATTTCGAATTATAAAATAACGAATTGTTAACAGTTATTCGAGTGTACATCCTATTGACATTATACTATTAATACAATAGGTCTACACAATCTTAGTTGCTATTTGTATATAAAAAACTATCTATAGACGGATTAGGGTTGTGGAGATCATAAATTGAAAAACCATGCGCAGTTCATATTAGAGATTGAAATAAAATACATTTTATTAATGATACCATGTTTTCATCGAACTATGTAATATTATATTTGTAATTGGTGAACATTTCTTTTGTTTTCTCTTCTTCTCTTTTGTAGTGTAATCTAATTATCAATTTTATAAATGAAAATGGGAGAGAAACTTACATTTTTATGAAGCGAATCCTAAATAATCGTAATAAAAATCCATTAAAGACCAAAATAATGAATATTTCCGTATAAATTTCAAACCCGGAAACGTACTGGTCCGCCAATAATTGTGACGTTGTCAAGCTGGCGTTTTGCAGAACTAATTGGAATAATTTACAACATTTACAACATTTCAAGATTAATATTATAGTCCAAAATAATAGCATTTTTTGTTTCCACCAGACAGATTGAACAAATGTTTTCCTCTCGAATAATATCTAAGTACAGCATATAATACGTCTGAGGATTTTACATACTAAACAGCTATTTAAATATCCTATGTAGCTTTACAGACCCTAGTCACGTAGGCGAAATCTAAGATAACCCTGTAAAACTAACAGCCATGAATACAAATTACAAACATTAAATACAATTATTTACCAGGAGTATAAATAGTATTGATATACATAACACTGTTACAACTGTGTAGCAGAAAGGTAAAAGGCATCTAATATGTTTCCAAACTACAATGCCGTTGTAAACTGGGCGTATGAACTCAGATTGGAGCAAACAAAAGAACATATTAAAATCCAAACAAAACAGCTATAATTATCGTTATAGATAAGAGCTGTTTTGAACCTTAAATGTTTATTTCTAATAATATAAAATTTGATGATGTAAAAACTTTAAATGATGCCTATCGCAGAACCGTTTGATAATACCGCAGTACTAACGTCACATTCGTCTGAAAATACAAAATGCAAGTGGTAAATAATTGCTGCGACAAATGCAAGGAAGAGATGTCCCTCAACAAGATGAAATATATCAATACATTTTTTACAGAAGAATATGCAGTGTTTTAATTTGATGAAATCAACAGTTATAGTAATTGAAGAAAGGTTTGAATACACAACCACAAAAGAACAACTTCAGAAAACTGTAGGACTGGTTAAAATTACAAGAAAAATAAAATCATAATAGCTTAGTACTGATTATACAGTATTTTACTATATTAATTGATTCTGAACTTCCAAGCACTGGAAGAAACAAAGCAAGCGAAAATAAGCATAAAGAGAAACAACACCCCCAAAGGAAAATGAAATAAAATTAAAAAAGCGAAAGAAAGAAAATACAAAAGTTAAACGAGTCTCCAAATATAAATAACAAAATAATGATAAAAAGCAAAGAACTTAACAACTCATTATTATGTGATAGTAAACAAAGGAACAGATTGCACTAAATTATTTGAGCATTTTCAGAAAATATTAGTTTCTATTTTAAATCATGTACAATTGGGATTACAAAATTGTCACCTTTTTATATTTGTATCTACCTATGTCTCAACATAGTTGTTTTTTCTCCTTTGGACAAATTGTTGTAGACGTCTTATCATTGGCTGGAAGTAAATTCTCAACCATTGATAGCAGTGTTCAACCATAGTTTCAATCAATTATATTACTTTTTCACGTTGCTGTTGTAATTACGAATACATCATGTATTAACTACAATGTCACTAGGTATTACTCATTGTACGATGACGACCGTCATGATATTATAGCAGAACTTTCGAATCAGATATATAATGCTGAAATTTTGTCGCGATATTTTCATATCACTCACCGACGTGCTCATCCAAAGCTAATGTTCAAATAGTTTTTATATGCAGCACCATGAACGTTGAAAACTGAATGTGCAATGCTTGTTCTATTTTTAATTTTAGCATCTGCGATACATATTAAATAAGACCATATATTTTGGGCTAATCTGGAGATTCCTTCTGCTGTAAGACTAGATACACCTTTTATAAGGAAATATGTACATCAGTTTTATTATTCACTTGTAACCACTCAGTTAATGTTATAAGATAACAATTTTCTTCAGAATTAAACAATATACATCTTCATAGTTGTAATGACGTTTGTAAGCTTTCTCCACATCAGAAACAGTAGGCTCTCAAAACCTTTATACAAATGTTTCTCTTTTTTCCAGTTAAGAATTTTGTGAACAGTATTAGAAATATTAGATTATATTCAACGTTTTCAGTATTCTTGCATTCTGTTATTTCATTTAAAAGCTCTTTGTTTTATAGTACTGATCATTTCGACGAAGCATTTTTAAGTTTAAAAGGTGATATTAAAAATTTATAAGGTGCAGTTATGAAAACTTTTTCATAATGAATTAATTCCAATTATTTGTAAGACGGTTATTTTTTTTAATATCTTGGTTTGTTAATTTACACAAATTGACTGAAAAGCTTATAATTCCCTTTAACACCATTTGACAATGTTTTGGGAGTTACTGATAACTGATGACTTTTAGTTTACATTATGAAATGTGACTAATTACCAATTACATTATGAAATGTGACTACCAATTACATTATGATATGTGACTAATTATCAATTACATTATGAAATGTGACTAATTACCAATTACATTATGATGACTTAAAGTGCATCACACTGGAAAATATTTGAACCTGAATAAAACAAAATGATATAACAAAATATCAATACAAAATTGTATATAATGTTGCTTAAAGTAGACCACATCACTAATAAACTTACAAACCTTACGAACGCAACCTACAGAATGGATTTACCATTATGATTTTTCATAACACTCAGAAATTACTCAAACGAGACACATAAATACATCCCCAATACTATGATACTGGTAGTATGTATACCTGATATGATCATACATTACACAGGGACTAAGGCTGCGAATCGTTCAAAATTCCAAAATTAAGATCTTTTATCATTTTGTTTGGTTCCATATGCAAAGTCAACAATTCTGACAACTGACTGAACTGACTGGTCAGGGATTTTACGTTAGCAAATCAAATAAGCATCAAAGGTTTCGTTTGAGTTAGGGTGTTGCGTGACAACTCGCAATCTTGCGGTATGATTGCTTCATATTGCAGAGGCTGGGCTTTCCTTTGCTCGTCTTCTATAGGGTTGAAATTTAGAGAATTGATAGCCCCGGGAAATAAGCACCTCCTGGTATAAACTGATAATTATTAACAGCATGAAAACATAAACTTGCGCTGAAAACTGTAATCACGGTTATTTGTGACTTGGAGATGAAAGTAAACAGATGCTAAGTATTATATTAAAAGATATATTGTAAAAAGATCAGGTAATAATTGGAGGTATTGCAAGATACGTTGTATGGATTAACATTTATTTATTCGTTGTCTATCTTTGCCCAATAGCCGTCCATCATAAAAACAGCAGAACCAGACCTCAACGGACATTTTGATGTTCATTGGCTAATGCATATTTACATGCATACAAACATATATATATATATATATATATATATATATATATATATATATATATATATATATATATATATATATATATATATATATATATATATATATATATATATATATATATATATATATATATATCTATTATATTTATTTGATTCTCCAGGTACAGATTGTAAATTGCATCAGCTTTAGCTCAGTTACAAATATTCAATTACATCGATATAAAGAAAAAATAGTTTAAGTTCGGTTGAATAGCTAAATAATTTTTAAATTTTTATTGTACTATTCATGCGCCTCTAACGATTATTAGCTATCTTCATTATGGTGAGGCATTTCATGTACTGTTAACAAAAATATTTTATACAAAGGTCACATTTTTCACTTATTGTTTTCGATAACGTTAGATTAATTATTTTAGAGACTGTGTTCGATTAAATAAAATTATAATACATTAATGTGTATTGACTGTACATGATTTACTTTATAAATTGAAAAAAGCACATTGCATTATAGTGCATACATAGTAAGAATGTATGCTCTCAGATCTAATCTGTTTGTCTTGTTAAATCGTAAAAATTGTCTACTAATTGTTACGTTGTGGAGAAGAAAACAGGAACAACTAGGTACAAATATATGTATGTAGTTTGCCGATGACTTTGTATGGAAAATAACAGTCTTGCTCTATTTGGGTTTAACTGTTAATAATCGAAAGGTAACGAATAGTTATCATTTAGGGAACAGATCCAAGCTAATAAATTGTAAACCAATGCTACAAATCATCTTCGTTTCCTTTGACTTTGGCCTTGGTTTGAGAGCCATCATAATTCTGTTTCAGTTCAACGAGATCATCTAGACAGCATGTTCAGCGTCATCTGACCTTTTAACCCCTTCTCGACTGTTATAACTCGCACTGTAATTTGGTGACTCTTTTTGTTTTCTGTAGGCGTCAGACCTGAGCAAAATCCAATCTTGAAGAAAGGAGATATTGTCAAATGTGCCATAAAATGCCTTGATTGTATGTTTGGTTTCGAACAATCTTCCTTCGACATAGCAGTGTGTCACTGTTAGTGAAACTGTATTGATCAAAGACATATAACTCTTTTGACCATGTAGCAATTGTGGTGTAAGACTAAATAATCCAGTTTTGGGTTTTACTTTTGCCAACTCAGACTAAATTTAGTATGACAAAAATCCTTCTGATTTTATTTTAATACCAATTGAAATATTTTGATTGATGTTTCGTGGTCCATTATAGTTAAAGAATATTTTCGAATAGAAAGAGAAACGAGAGATGATGTCACCAGTTTTACCATTAATCTAAAATGTACTTCTTCAAATCGAGATTCTGAATAATCTCTTTTACTGTACAGTGGCTAATATTGACAATTGAACAAACGGAATGAAAGAAAAAATAACGTAATATTGAATTGGATTCTGCCTAAGTGAGCTTTACAAAACCGCTGTGTAAAATTTCATTAAATTTGAAAAATTCCCTAATTTTTATCAAGACCAAAAATGTCCCAATTCTACCAAGTTTAAACGATTCACATATTTAAAAAGAAAATCATTTCTCCTTTATCAGCCTTTGAAAATTTAACTATTGTCACTAGGATTCATGGGCAAGACGATAAACAATCTCAATATCATGGGAAATACTGAAACGTTCGGTCTAAAAAATAGTAATTCGTGCGTTGTAATGATATTTTATATTATAAAGGAACTATTTCAATCAGTAAAGTCACGCACATCAATATCATGTTCATGAACCGTAGGTATGTTTTCTAATTTAACATTTTATGATATTAGATGAACGTCACTACTGATCTTATTTCTTCCTATTTTGGCTTTAATAGGTCAGAGAATAATTATAAACAGTGATACAAGATCGATCTTCTCATCAAAGTTATACTATACTTTTCGAAGTTAATACAAATTTGAATTTGAAGGTAGTTTGCATACAGGACATTTTAACACTAATATTATCTTGTTCGATGTTATTTGATAGTGTGTTTTGTTATGTTCATGTCCTAGTAGTGACATGGCTCATTAATTGAAAACCTAAAAACACGCACGTTTGTTTCGTAGTCGTCTTAATCAGATAATTGCTGATCTTTGCTATTGTGTGCTTGAAGTCGAATGGAAAATATATTTACATACCAAAGGTATTCAGGTCTACCAACTCAGTATTTCCCCACGTTTTAACATGCATAGCATTCTTAAAGTTCTTAATTATTGTTATTTCAAGAAATCTACATTAAATTTAGCCAATTACCTAATTATGTTTTTAATCTAGGGCAAAGACAATAACACGAGTTGTCATTTAAGATAAATTTTATTATATAATTTGACTGAAGCATCGCATGTCATATTTCGAGCTGAGAATATGATACAATGATACAATGGTAACCTTTAGGCACGTAGACAAGTCTATCTATCAAATAAGCATTGAGCAAATCCATAGAAAACGTAATAAAATCAATCTAATCGTTGCTTGTTTCTGGTTTTGCAAAATGTCGATATAACTACATTATTTAGACAGAACAGTCTGAATTTTTAAATGGAGAGATCGAGATTTTGACATTGTTAAAGCTAATTTTATTTATTGATTATATTTAACATCGTGGTCATACGGAAATAAATCATATTAGTGTATATAATTAGAAAAGAATTATATCATTGAATATTTCCCGACGCATTCCATTGTCAAAAGGAAACAGTTCTGTATGGTGAAAAGTAATAAGTATGACGAAACGACTACACCACTGAAATGCCCGTTCAATAAAGGGATTTTAAAAATTAAAACCCCTATTAAACATGCAAATAACACAAAATTAAATAAATACCATGCATGAAACTACTGTTTTTTGTGCGAAATGTCATATTTTCCAAGCAACACCGATGCTAAGCATATAAAGTATGTTTTACCTAATTTATGCTGCGTTCTAATATTATAATATTTTTGTAGTTTTTTTGTGCATACGTATGCTGTGTTGATTGTCTAGGGGAATGGAACTAAATGATTTGAATATAACTGATTTGTTGCGAATAGGTAAACAGGTAAAATGTTCCCTTGCGTATCGGTTCAGGTTAACAAAATATCAATTACGCGCCATTTAATTTAAACTTTTGCAAAATACAGCAAGAGTTTAACTAACGAATAGTTGAAAATGGAACCCTTTCCAAAAGATCCCAGTGTATCATATGAGTGGCTGTATGTAAAGAGAAAGAAGATAAAGGAGATAAGGTATCTACCCATCTTACACCCTGTAAACAGGCACACTCATTAAGCCTTGTTACAGCACATACCAGCACATAAAATATAAGAAAACCACAATCTGGATAAAGTCTCAATTTTCCGAGTTTGGAAACCAAGGAAGTTCGTTTTTTTAAAAGAAGAAATCGAAATATTATTACACTTTGTTTAATGCATGCCAACAAAGTAATAAGCAAAATATTTGAAAATCTGTATGGAGATTGTCTGAGGGTAGCAATGAACATGGATAAAGCGGTAATGTTTCTAATCACCTGCAGTTGTTTATAATTTATATTTGTATTGTACAATATTCGTTTCTGAGTTGAACGAGCTTAAAGTATAAACAACAAACACTACAGTAATGACTTCCATTATAATAAGTTACTTATGTGTAGAAATTAAAACAAAGTTTCCATAACGATCACGAAATATATCTGAATGTTGGTCTAGACGTGTGTAAAGCAAGTTGATCATACTAAGTGATATAAGTGTTCATATATGAATATTGGTAAGATTAGTTATTGAAGCAGGTATATAACAGGAATAGTAACCACTTCTATTTGAAATTTACGTTGTCCTCAAGAAATGTCAGAAAAGAACTTAAAAAGATAACCAAAATCAGCACAACTAAGCATATTCATTTTTCTTTCAAACAAAGAGCTTTTATAAATCTCTAATATTGCTTTGCTTGACATATATTCCTAGGGTAAATTTGAGGACTGTCTGAAACAAAAAACGTTTGTAGAACAAAAATAGTCCCATGTGTAATGTTTCAAGAACAAAAAATATTTTGTTTTGAAAATCCTTTCTATTTATAAGAATTACAAACTATAGTGATAAGTATTATATTCATACTATATTACTATTTTATCAAAGGTTTCGAATAAATTTACTGAAATCTGGAAAAATGTTAGGATTGAAGCAGGGGATTTACGTATTGCCGTTGTATATTCAAAAGAATAAAAATGCTATTTCAGTTTCTGTCAAAAACGTATGCAAAGCCTTTCAATACCACGTGGAGATTTTCAACAGGATATATAGATATGCACCTAACCCGACGTTTTCTGAAAATGTGATCGACTACAGCACAGCTGTGCTAAGTTTTACATTTGTCGTCCTCAATAGGTAACAAAGCAGTAATTAACTAAATTCTTATTATTTAGCCTGACCTAAGACGTCAGACAAGTTTTGCAGTGAATTAGAATAGGAATCTGAAAGTATTTTGCTTGTATAGGAATTGTGCACAAAACAAATTTAACACTACGTCATAGTGCCAGGAAGTCACCTTCTTAGGTGATATATCACGTTTATATCCTAGGGGTTAATCGAAACTGAAAAGAATGCACTAATGTTTTGTATTCCTAGTCAGATAACGGATCGTCTTTGGTTAAAGAAAATTAAAAATACAGTTGAAGGTAATCAGATCGCTTTATTCAGTATATATAAATATATATATATATATATATATATATATATATATATATATATATATATATATATATATATATATATATATATATATATATATATATATATATATATATATATATATATATATATATATATATATATATATATATATATATATTTCGGTGAAAATATGTATCGAAACAGAGAATATAATTGGATAAATATTTTAAAGGTTTCCAATTAGAACAGAATCGATGACATAATACTGGATGTATTTGAATATATTTTATGATAGCATGTCTAGTCATTGTACTAGCTGTGGATATGTTACTAAGATTAACACATACGCAAACATGCAAATCTGTCTACTTATACGGCTGTCTCTCTATTAATCTCATTACATGTTTCAAACTCACACATATCCAGGAGATACATAATGAATCGTTAGGTAATGAAGTTTGATAAACAATCCAAATAAATAATTGTTTTCATTCACACTTAAGACGAAACATTTAAGGCCAGATATTAGTTCAGAAACAAATTTTGGTGGGGTGTCCATCTATCGATTATTGAGAAAATCTTAGAAGCATCGGCTCGCAAGCAAACTCACGAATATGTTCTTTACTATACTTCCAACTAAGACAAAAATGTTGATAATGGTTTGACTGTTTTCAATAGAGTTTGTATGAAAACAGATATTGTACCACATTGATATCTGCAATACATTGTAGCGTAAAAGCAAGCAAACCATACAAAACCCCATCAAAACAACAACATCAACAAAATATGGGAAAGACAATGATGTCGCTCCGATGTTCTCAAGTTTTGTGCATATGTTCCTTGTCATTGCATAAAATTAAATATTATTAAAACTTTTAAAAACAATTTTTAAAGATATTTTGCATGAAAATGGGTCCAATATATATTTGAAAGGGGTTACCTCATTCATGATTTACTGGGGGGGGGGGGGCATGATTGGGGCTTTCCGTTTAGCCGAATGACATAATTTCTTAAGAGCAAATACAGAAGTTACTGACATAATTTCTTAAGAGCAAATACAGAAGTTATTACTTTGGTATTTTGCAATATACCAAAGTTTGCAAATAGTTGTAATTTAATTAGTTTTGTTTCCTTCACCATGTAGCACTTTCAGAAAAATAGAGAGATTCAACACTAGTTTATCACTTGCCTGGACCATTTTGGTTGCGACCTCTGCACTTAAACCACTAAGCAAACGAGACTACAGCGTTAGTTGCCTTTATGAGCCTATACTTGTTTTAGGCTATATATAAATAACATTCCTTTGGTATGTGTACTTAAGAAACAGATATTCCATATATAAATATAAAGAAATTCAGTCTATATTGCTGATAGTCTATATGCGAGGAAAAACTATACATTTGTTTCTGTTTTGCTTTAATTTGGTGTATAATATCTGGAATGACATTTTGCAAAAATATTATTTGTGCAGTTCTTAACGTAAATCATTTTGTTTTTTCTTCATATGAATTGAGATTGATGTTTGAAAGATACAGGGAAAACTATGATGACAGACATAGGTAGAATGCATTTTGCATGATAATAACTAAATATTTTCATCTAAAGAAATCCAAAAGATCTGGTATAAATTTTCCGTGCTTTTCAGCACTAAATAATGCAGAGGCCACGTGATTCAAAGTGCTATAAATTAAAACATCTTTTTCATGTTCTAAAGCAATCAAAGCATTTTTTTCTTGCCAATGATTATCATTTACTAATACTCGAAAATCGGCAATTATTGAAATATTACGCGAAAGAGAAATAAAGCCACACATTTCAATTTAAATTGCATACCCTCTCCAGGGCAATTTTCACCAGAACTTATCACATATACTAATAATTACGTAAAACAGTTTCTAAATCCAATATCAGAATGATTGAAGTAATTTTGGTAACCCAAGTCAATATAATGAAAGGATTTAAAGTGTAAAATCTACTAGTCGTCAGATTTAAGAAAGAAGCACTATTAAAAACATTTATACATATAGAAATATAAGGCTATACATAGAACAATGATATACCACGAGGTGTATAAATGTTTCATTAAAAGGAAACGAGGCTTGCCGAGTTTCATTTTAATGAAAAATTTATACGACGAGTGTTATATCATTGATACAGCGTACGTACTGTACACATTGTTTTTTATATAAAATACAAGTACACATATTTGAACTCTGAATGGAGTTATGATATACTTCGGGCAACTGTTTATTGACCGAGTGAATGAACTCCGAACATCCCTGCGAGTGTGTCTGCTATTAAATGTAGCTCTTCGATTATTCTTGTAGTTCACAATCACATATGCAAATTGATAAGTTGATTGTTTTCTGTTTGAGTTTCTATGTTTATTCACATTTACTAAATCAGCATAAGATACACTCATGATTTAAACATGAAATATGGTTTTTATAAAGAAATTAGTGCACTACTAACACGGTTTACTTTTTGTTCACTGAACCTGAACAGTCAGGCATTCACGTACTGGCGTATGGAACTTAGCGTGGAATAGAATCTAAGCGAAATTGCGAACCAAGAAGAGGTACTTAAAAGATTTTAATATATTGACAGTTCAATCAAGTCATTATTCTGCTTTAATTAATATTTCTAAGGACTATAATTTGTTTGTCTCTCTCTTCTTTGGACGGTTTTACTAAACTTTACCATCATTCATGTTTACGATAATCCAGAGAAAGGGAAGCGGTGTCGATTATTTGGAAATAGTTTATATTTAATAATTGATAATCGATTTTTAGAACATTATAATAGGATATAAGAAACAAAAACAAAGCATTAAATACACTACAGTATGTGTGCCTCGTAACCGACAAATTTAACATATAGGCCTAGTGTCGACAGGCTATTGACATTATGTATCATTGATATTACGAACACTGTAGAAGATTCAAAAGAAAGCGTACATATGCCATTACGACGAAGCAGATTACTGTAGATTCGTTGGTACAAGTCCAGCTTTAATGTTTTCGTCCAGCGCAACATGTTTCTTTCTCTCACTCCAGATTTTTGCTTATTTTGTCGCTTACGCACGAGGTGGGACAAGGGAACGGAAAAAAGAAAAGATTCTGATGAAATTGTGTACAATTTTAATTTCATTTAGAAAACAGATAATATTAATACTTTTAACATTATTTTTATATGTCATTTATGATTAATAAATGAGTAGAAATTCATTATAGATCTATTGGCCTGCAGTTGAAAAAAAGTTTATACATATATTCGTACTATTGCGCCATGGGCGGATCACAATTTGATATACCAACATTATTGATATATCACATTGTTTTATACCAACACCTTAAATGCCATGTTAATTTTAATATATAATGGAGATATCTAAGTTATGAGAACATACACTATTACATTATGTTTTATACTAATTGGAAAATAAAGATTCATCAATGTCGTTGTATCTAAATATCAGATTAGGCAAGACAGTTAATAATTTTATATTTTGATTTGAGGTTAATATTTGCACATTTTTGTTCTTAAAGTTCAGTCTAACCAGGTTATTACTGATGTTTTTTAAAACAGAATAGATATACAAGCATTCAATGTTCCTTTTGTTTCACGTACCTATTTAACTTCGGTCGTTTAAAATTCTTTCTCTTCAACAAACTGAACTCTCCTTGGTTTTTGGAACATAATTTAAGTGTGTGGAAGTAAACAAGTGCAGATACACACTTGGTGTCCTGTAAACAAGATTACTTACTACTGCATGTACGTAGATGCCAGACTGTTATAGAAAGTTGATATATTTTTATTATAAGATTGTATCTAACGTTAACCATGACAATAAAATGGTGATAAATACTGTTCTTATGCAACAAAACAAGTTCCATTCCCATTTGCAGATTACAAGAGCAGATCATCAGACAAATGCAAAGGAATCAGTATAAACATTGGTGTCGCAAATACCCAATAAAAATAATTGATAGGGATAGAAATTTAATAATTAATATAATGTATCACCTAATGTTAATGAGATGGTGTGAGCGCGGTACCTGATTTATATCAAACTAACACCATGATTATAGCAAATATATTATTACTAAAAACATTATATACGATAATAATAATAATAATAATAATAATAATAATAATAATAATAATAATAATAATCTTGAACTAAACATTTCTGGGGAGGATTTACATTTTAGAAAAAACAAATTGTTGATACATGAATATTTTGATAACATTCCATTATTTATGACATGCATTGAAACGTTATGTATTCACGTTGAAATGGGAAACGGTTACGAATGTATGAACGAAAGTATTCAGTGGTATTGATGAGATACGTAATTACAAGACATGATGTTTACAACATGCCGTTAGGGAACGGACAATCATTGGGTTATTCAAAGACGAAGCTAGCCTATTCAAGACTTGTTGGTAAGTTTTGTTCCTTTAGAATTCACAGAGATGAAAATTGGTTATGGAAAGGATACTGGCAAACATATCATAAAGATCTTTTGTACATATTGTTTCTTTAGTCAAACAAGAAATTACCAGGAGTTGAAAGCATTAAAATCTTGACATAATGAATTATATAACATTAATGTAATTAAGATTCCTTGGTCTAATTCTGACCAAGAAGTTATATGTAGTGGATAAAGTACAGACGGTACCATATGGTCACTCTAAATTGTCTTCAATTCGATAGTTATATCGGCACTCAAGTCAGATTAATATTTTTGTACAGTTAGTTTGTTTTAACGTTCAGATGTCTATTTGTATTCACTCTTGGATTCAGCAGTTTTTTGTTAAATATACTTTATGTTAGCCTTTTTGTGTCTTCAAAAAGCATTACAAGAATCTCATGAAAGGCACTACTGATTTCTTTAGACATTGTTATTGTGAAGAAAAAAATTATTTCACAAAGCTTAATGGTGAATGTTAACTGGGTTAGGGCTGCTGCTTTCTTCTTTACACCCTCTAAGTTATAATAAATATTTTTGAAGCGGAGTATTAGTACCAAGATAAACAATGAGAAATAATTCGAAAATTATTGGCTGGATTTACAAGAAAATTATTTTTTATTTTATACTAGATCTTTAATTATAGGCTCTCCTGGAAACTCGTATCTTGTTTTTCAAGCACTTAATGAAATATATCCATTATGCAATGGTTTCAAGATAATGGCATCTAGATATTTAGGTTGCTATCAAATTTAGTACATCCTCGTATTTCCACAATATGTAGCACCACATAGTATTCATATTTAAACCCTCAAATAGTATATCAGCTTTAATAAGACTCTTTCCAAAATAATTAATGGTGTGTATATATTAGATTTCGTAGTCATATCAATAATTCCTTCTTTTGCCGGTAAAGTTGTGGAGAAAGGGAATTATATTGTCTTGTTTAGCGGACTGATTGATTCTTAAGTAATCCTTCTCCACTGGAGATAAATCTATTTTTCCAATTCGCTATCAGAGTTACCAACTTTTATCACGTTAGATTCATTTGCTGGTGTAATGATACATTTCAGTAATAAAGAAGAGATACAGTAGAGAACAAGCTCCTCATGTCTGAAAGTCAGGTACTGTTCTAAATATATTTTCGTATTTTCTAAACGGTATACCGCATGAACAGCGATTTGTGCATTACCCTCTCTTGATCTAAACATTATCGGATGATACCTTTCTTACTCTTGTATGTTCCAACAGATGATAGTAACGATCAAAGTAACGATAAAAGTGTTAAACACCTTTAATTTGAATATATAAAAGACACCACAAAAGTAATTTGTAGTTAACCTGCATTCGACCTAAATTATTAACTACCGAGTTTTTTTTTTTAAAATCTCCTTTGGAACTTTATATTACATGATATTAACAAATCTACCTGGAACAATCATGATATTAGACACCAACCTAGTTATTACAAATTACAATGCTTCTTTAGGTTTAATACTACTGAGACCTATGTGTAATACAAATTTGTGTTCCACTAATATTTTTATAACCTCGTGAGATATTGATTTGATGATGTACACTAATGTTTCTATCATAGGTTGTCAATGCTTCTGTTCTATGCTAACTATTTTTAATTACTATAAAACAATAAAACATTGTAAGGAACATACATATCAATCCAGTACAACTGTACTAAAGATATTATCCCAATTTTCTTCCTTATCAGAAAATTTATAAAAAGCAAGTTTTTGTTACAAAAGGTTATCTAAAGTAAGAACAGGAAGTGTCAAAGAATATCGAAAACAAAACCAATCATTCAATTCATATCACTAAAGTTCTATCAAATAACGTAATGTTATTTTCTATCCGTTCTGTTCTGTTTTATCTGTGTCTTATCTTTCCGTTATTGGTGTTGTTTTGATCATCAATGTAGACTGCACATCGTGAACTGCCGCAAAAGGTCAACGTTTCCACTACCTGGATGGTTTGGCCATTTACTGTGACGGTAGGCTCAAATGTACGACTTTCCTGCTCCAGCCCTCGTACATTACTTATTTCATCACCCTTGATTCTCTCTCAGGAGTCTTAAAATTCCACGCGTTTGAACTGGTTAGTCTGCTTGATGCTGTTGAAAAGTGATCTTCTGGAGATGATGTTTATCGTTCAGTAGTCTTCGCATTTCAGCATCGTTCCCATCAATCCAATCTTGATGGCATTGAGAGATTTTGCGCAAATGAGTCCACATATTTTCGGAAGGATGCCCAGTTTCCTCGACGTTTTTTGGAGTTCGTACGAATTGTTACTAGTTGGCTATGTAGCTCTTCAGTAAAACGCTTTTACATTTTCCGGTCTCAGTTTGGAGAAAATCAGCGTTTGGAGTTTTTAGTTTTCCTTGAGGTGGTCTGCAAGACTGAAATAGGACATTGAGTTCAAAGACCGTGATGACGTGGTCAGTCCAGCTTTCTGTTACTTCTGATAGCCTTCGTCATCCAGACATCATGCTTGCCTTTGCTTCTGATGATGACGTAGTCATTGAGATTCAAGTGCTTGGAGCTCAGGGGCATCCACAACTTCTTGTTGAGATTTTGGAAATTGTATTTGTAATTAGGATATCATGTTGAGCAGGTTTCCTCAGTTGTTGCATTTGTCTTAGAGATTTTACCATAACGCTTGTCTGTGTCTGGTGATATGATCCAATTCTATCATTACAATTACCAAGGGTGATGAGCTTGGCATCCTTTGACAATAATGCGGTAAGAAAAAACCAGATCTTCCTATACTGTACACAAGGAATATAAATGTTCTATAGACTGCAATTACATATAATAACACTGGTCATGGTGGTCATACAAAATCGGAGCTAGACGAAACAGGGTTATAGCTTCCACAAGTAATACATTTTATTTTGCAAAGAATAACAACAATATATGTGTATAGAACTATTTAAAAACATCAGTTCCGTTCAACAGTTTGAATATGACAGAACATTTGCTCATTCTTTGTAAAAGTTTCTGCACTTGGGTTAAGACTGTTGTACAAAGCATGATAATAATGATATAAGCGATCCTTTCGGGTTTACTACTTCAAAATTGACATAGACACAGTGCGAACAAAATGCAAATAAATAAAACAAATGTAAACATAGCGAACTAAATTCAGATATGTTATCTGAAATTTAAGTAATTTGTCTGGTTTTTAAACAAATACCGAAACTACTGAGTACTGATCATCGCTGTTAGGGTCCTTATCTCATTGACTTGATTTGGTAAACTACTTACTACATGCAAGATTGACGGACCATCGGCTTTATCTTTATTTTATACCTTTAATTTGTATATATGTCCTAGACTTAAATTTCCTTGAGACATCTTTTGACTATTTAATATTTTTTATGCTTCTCGAATGTTTTCGATGCATTATATTTCATTTAGTCTGTTTTAAATAAACTGTGACATCGAGTTTATTTAGAGACACAAATTATCAGTTTTATTTTAACACTGTAACACATATTGGGTCAAAACAATAATAACAAAAGCTTATCTTCTTCCGATCGACTTCCTTTGTAAAGTATTAGATGACCCTTTGGAGCAAATTGTTCGGTGAGAAAGGGTTCAACAAGACAATAAGTTTCTAACTTTAGAGACATTTTCTTACCATGGAGACAGCATATATTCTTTCATGCTAATACGTTCCTGCTTTGTGGTAAATAACGGTTGCAAAATTATGTTTCCAGAACAGTACTTCTATTTAGCTTTCAATATAAATATGATTATAGAGAAATGTGTGGCACGTTAGTAGATGGAGAGCAAGAAATCGAAAATGAAGAAAGATCTATTTTACAGAACAAAAGTCTTTCTATTTAATTGATTTACTGACCAGATGAGTTTGATAGAAATCATATTCACTTAGTTCAGGCTTATTGCCTATCTGAGCTTGATTTCTATCAAGCTGTTTTTGTCAAAAATATGAAAACCCAGATTGATATTTTTCAATCCTTAATTAATGCTTTCTTTGAAACATTAGGTTTCCTTTAGTATAAAAGAAAACAAACAAAAACAACAAAAAATCGCAATAAAACACAAATATACAAACAATAAGAACATAAACGAACATATATTCAATGAGACCGTAAACGAAAGCCACGCCATTATTGCCATTCTAAAATTGTAGATAATAAAGCAGTCAAATCTCAATGATGGGAACTTGATAATAAGGCGTATATAATCGTGATATAAAATAAGACTTATTAAGAGGTAATGGACCATGTAATTGTTATCAGTATGATTGTTATTCCATTGTTGTAGCAAAAGACCGTCCATTGTTGCAAATGTAGATCATTGTCCAAATGTGACTGACGCAGATGAACTAGAAACACGATTCATTTGAACCTCTCTATTTATTTCAGTTGCATATAACCTATTGAAAATATATGTTCAAAACTAATTTAAACTAGTATTTTCGAAAAAACAATTGCTTATATAGGTTGTGGCTGTAAAACTTGAATAAATGCCAAACAATCTGTGGATTTTTAACCACAGATTGTTTGGAATTTTTAAGTTTTAAGACATAAAAGCAAAAATGTAGACATGAGTCCCATAGTCTAAATTGCACCGAGAAACAAAGATGAAGGGTAAAGTATTACATGATACATAGATATCAATATACTACTTAGTATCTTGCAAACAACATACACGTTCTCCTCTTTACAGTATAGAACTCGTCTGAAATATCCATGACTGAAATATTACGATATAAGGTGTAACCTAACGATATTACTCAATTCCTTTAAATCTCGTAACTTATACTATTTTAATTTATTCCCGTTATTGCAACAATACAGGCGGGTTTAGCATAGGCCTCTGTCTGAGCAATTACATTACTGATACAAAGAAGACACGTTTATCTATTGATAATGGTAACAATTCCACATACCACTAAATCGTGCATAAATTATATTTTCGTTTAAAAACAAAGTAAAATCATTTTTATTAGACGCGGCCTGCAGTCAGCACAATTTACATTATATAATGATTTGAAAGAGATTGCACATAGTTGAGCGAGGTGTATCTTTTCAACATTAAAATCCAAGTTCTCGGTTTATTACCAGAAGAAAACTCCGCCCTTTATTTTATTTATTTTAACATGTGATTTGGCTGGGATACTTCTGGTTTATGCAAGTAAGCCATGTGTTAAACAACTGATACCAACTATCCAAAATGTGTCAGCCATTCATACTACTCGATCAGGAGTATACTAATAGGGGTGATAAGTAAAGGGAACAATTTGTATTAGGAAAATAGTAAACTGATCCACTTGAGATTATATATACGTGGTAGTAAGTACCCAGTGAAATACAAACTAATTGTTACAGTACATCTTTGTTCTGCGCATTTCAAAGGGTTAATATATGCATTTAGCATTGCATATCTCTAATCAGAATATAGATTTAGACACACTTGATAAGGAATTGAACATACACTGATACATGCCGATGTTTCCGTGTAATGCAATATCACACCATTCGGGTCATTGAAATCTAAGTGTATCTGGTTGGAAGTTATTGTAGGCCCACGAGTGACTCATCTCAGTAATTATTCAGAATAATTTTGTTTGGGTTAATATTGTACGGCCAATGTTTTTACCAACTTTACAATCGGTGATTCCCTATGTCAACATATAAGATAATAATGATATTACGTCAGATCAAGCATTACCCTCTGTTGCAAAAGGGTGCATTTCATCATACCGAATGATCCAATAAAAACTATCTTTATTCAGTGTCAAAGTTCTAACTGCTCGAAACTTTTCATATCATATCAAGTTCTTTTAATTTGATGATGTCATATATCGACAGTCATTTTGTTAGTCCTGCTTTTGTTAATTTAAGAAATCTTTTCGACCTGACATTTATGCAATATCTGCAGGTTTCATTACCTACACAAGAAGTCTAAAATAAATTATTATTTGAAACCATTTCTTCATTATTTGAATTACTTTCAGTTATTTCTGTTCCTTCAACTGATATAAGGGAGGGAAGAATAGCTATAAGCAATGTATACTTCTGTCAAGAACAATGCGTACTAAATTTACACTCTCTCTATTCTAGTGTTCGCTGTTGCAGACAAAAATATTTTTGTAATTCATTTAAAAAAGCATTTGTGCACCGCATCTTGTTTAACTCTTTTTCCTCGCAGAAATATATGCATTTCTTGCCATAAGTTTGATGGTAACGGCGAGCTCACATCGATCCAAGCGTCACCATTACTTGGTCAATAGGTCATTCTGTAGGCCGTGCTTTGTCAATTCGGCCGTGGAAGAAGCCAGAAATCTTGCACAGGAGGACTGTCCTGGTATTCAGTATCTGATGCAGTTCAATATAAATGCTCTGACTAAGGAAGCAGAGGAGATAAGAGAAATATTGGAAAATGAAAAAAGAAAAATTGTAAGTAAAAAAATCATCTGTTTTTTTTTTCCAGACATATTCTGTGTACTTCAAACCTTGCTCTTAACACGCAGATCCAAACCGGTATCCAAGCATTGATTCTAAATGCACAGGAGTATAGAGGCAGAAATCTACTGAGTCACGTGTTCACACATTTGCTTACTTACTTCCATGCTTGTTTACTCACTAACTAGTATTACCTATCTATTGTATTACTTAATTAATGCATTTATTGAAATATTCCATACAATGGGCCGCGTTTCGCATATAGATTTCATTCCTAACAGAATATCTATATTTTAGGATCTAATTATTTAATCAATTAATTAATATACCCGAATACCTATATTTAAAGATGTAATGAATGAATGAGTAAATTAATTAATTAATTAATTCATGCATTTATTAATATATTCCAGCTTGAGCGCCATGTTTCGCATCCAGATTTCATTCCTACCAGAATACCTGTATTTGAGAATCACAGGAACTTGTCTCTCATTAACGATCCAATTCCTAGTAGAAATTACCTGGTACGTCCTACATCTAACCTAGTTTACTCTCTTCCACTTCAAACGTGGGCATCAAAAACACTTAATGTTAAATGAACTTTGCATTTACTTGTGGATGTATATTATTAGGAGACCATATCCAAGTTGTTATTGCGAGAATATAAATAATTATCAGTTGTTGGAATCAGTTGTAGTTCCTAAAATTGCCTCAGAGTTCATGCCATTCTAAGACCAGTTAAACGATAACATTTGTATTCAAAAACAGAATAAAGTTTCATGCATAATTGATCACTCGTAAATATTATGGTTTTAATTTCTATTTTCAACTCTGTACTGAACTGTATTACTGAAATTTCAGGATGAGTACACTAGACTGGTATATAGGAATTTAACCGTACTGGCGTCACACCTGCACGTTGTATCAGTTTTGGGACATGTCGGTCCAGACATAAACCAATCATTACGGAAGTTTAACCATGCTCTCTGCAAACTGAAAGAGTACCGGGAGGCCCAGGGTCTCAACACATCTCTGTCTAATATGTGTAACTACACCGAGACCATTTCCCTATTCAGCAAGACAGAAAAGATTGATTACTCGATTTCCGTATTGAAGTATGGAATCGACTCACTGACAACCATTCTATCCACGATAAGAGAGGTTGCTGAGCGAGAAACACAAAGATGCCCATAGTATTCACATTCGTTATTGCTATTTTGGGTGCAATTGTTAACTTGTAGCAATGCTTATCAACTGTTTGCACGTAGTAATACGTATTTTAATTTTAAGTACAATTTCGATCTCATTTCGATTAAAATGCTAATGTTGATTCCTACAAATTTTATGATTGCGTGTTCATTTATTAGTAATAGGATTTAAAGTGACTTTCGTGCATCGATTTTATGAAGTGGTTGATAACATCTTGTCAGATAATATTTTGGCAACAACAAACCGAAGAGTGATTAATTCAAATGATCTCACGTTCTTAGATTTGCTGCATAATAGTGAATGCTAAATCAACAGTTACAAACAATATTCGCGATCTTAGTAGAACCTGAGTGAGTTTTCTTGTACTTCGTCTTTCTTCATACGTCTTAAAAAGATATTTGTTAATCAATTCGATATGTTTGCTACAAAAATTACTTACGTTAGGTTGTGGTTGTTTTAGAATGTATTTTTAAATAACTCATGTTATTATATTGTTATTTATGCCTGTTATCTGTATGGAATGGATTGAATGTTTTATTAAAACTTGTCTTTTTGAATAAAATATTTACAACATTTGAAATTTACATGGATGGCCTTTAGAAACTACACATGAACATTTGGCACACTAATTCTGTTTATTTTCACAAAGCATTTTATAGACGCTGTTTAGAAATGGAAGGAAGGACTATATAACCAGTTCATTTTAATACAAAATATGGTATTCGAACACGTATCCATCTGCGAAAAGAACTAGCTACTATTTAGATGTGTTATTAAGTCTTCGCAATATTGAACAAATCCAGAAACTTTTAGGCATCCTGACAGGTATTATGGATAAAATGGTAAATTTCACACAAGTATTAGGGGGCAAGATGATAATATAAGTAAGACCATTAGAAGAGTTACATGTGTTACAGCGCATGATGAGATTCGAAGAAAGACCATCATGAGAATTACAAGTGCCATAGCACAAGATAAAAAAATAAGACAGTTATAAGAGTTACAGGAATTACAGAGCAAGATGAGAGTTACAAGAGTTTCAGGGTAGGATGACCTCTCTCGTATGACCATTATAAGAGTTGTATGAGTTTCAGGGTAGGATGATATCTATCGTAATGTTAATGTTATATTTATATTGATGTTATTTAACAATGCTGATTTCGAAACGATTGTGAAGTTTGTATATTTTGTTTAGCTAATATTGAATTATTTGTCTTATATATATATGCCTTAGTGTTAAGCAGTGTAAGTTGTTAGCACATGTTTTGAGGACGAAAGTTATAAAAATCCATCATATTGATATAATGAATAAAGGTTTTTCTTTTTTTACGATAATATTTTAAGGTAATATAAAATACCATACACCTATACCATACACATATAATATAATATACCACAAAATGTATCTTATTTAATATCGACTCATTAGAAAACTCAAACATACTGAGGCGTGTAAACGAACTTGTTTTCAGATCAAAGTTGATTGTCCTCAACAGTTTCGAATATCAAACCTTTCTGTATACAAAAAGATGGTACATGTAACAAAGAAATCTAAAGTTATAAATTGATCCCTAAAAGTACAAACCACAAAGGTACTTTCCCTAATTTTTACCAGAATAACATTGACGTAAATCCGAAACAAGTAAAATAGATGTTGATTAATGTCAGCAGATAAAGGCCACTATTGGAACTGATTTATGACCATATCTTGATAGGCAAATTCATCTCGTATTGTTTATATTTGAGGAAAGACAAAATAGTGCAGGGTAGGTAAAGCTTGTTTCCTAATTTGCTCATCTTTTAAAGGGATTTACGTCGTTTGTTTATGTGATTATTCGTTAGTTTATGGAAAATGAATAGGACAAAAGCGTTCTTTTAGTTTAAAATAAACGATAAGGAATTTGGAAGTTTTGCAGCTGTTGAAATTGCATTTCAAAATGCAACCTTTGGTCAAGAGGCACAAGTCTCAGCTTGATAGAATATACCAATTTTTCTCTGGTCCAGACGGGGCCTTATTTAAAGATCCAATAATCAATTCCCAATAAATAATAACTGGTACATATGTTACTACATAGAAACATAATAAACCGTTGTAAAAAGATATTTAATAAATAAAATTAATTGTTGTAGAAAAGATATTTAAGATGAGCATTCTTATGTCAGAGGAAAGCTAATTTTATTCTTTCTTTTTCTCTTTTGATGGTTACTGATTACCGTACATGAAACAGACAGATTGACTCCATGTATTCCCAAGTAAGGTATTGAACAAAAGCATATGCACGTCTATTCATCAACCTACACCGTTCCTCAGCCTTGCACAGTCTATAGAAACTGGATCAAAATTAGAGACTAATGCTGCGAGGAAAGAACATTCCACAAAGGCGATATCATTTACATCTTCTGCCTTTTAGATAAATTATTATTTTATTATTTTATCCTTATTACCTTATTATGATATGGATGTGTTTTGGTTGAATCTATTTGCCTTTCAGTCCTAATGTAATACATACAAGTACCATGGAAACTTAAACATAGCGACAGGCCTATAACAATGTTGGTAGAAGTTTTATATGCAAAAATAGACTAAAACATGCGTAAAATGATTTCAATAAAATGTGAATCATCCCATTTTAACAGCTGGAGCTAAAGAAAACAATGTCTCCGCTTCTGAAAAACTAATTGTATTTCCTAAATTATCTCCAGAAGATAAAAAACAAACAAACAATCAACTAACAGAAAAAACAGAGTTTTAACGTTAATGAATGACAAATTCAATAACTCAGTCAATATTAAATGTGTCTATTTATAACACATTAATAAAGTCCCTTATATCACCTAAGTTTATCAGACACGAGTCAAAATCTGCAATGCATCCTTTCTTCCATTCAAATAGTGATCCTTCCGACTATTATCTACTAGAAATAACACCGCTCATAAAAATGTCAGATATGTCAGAGCTCATGTATGCCAGTGAACAATAATGGTATCGAGACCTTATAAATAACAATCCCTGGGAAATGTTTTAACTCTATGGTCTCATATTAAGTGACAGAAAGAAACAAAACGAACACGTTTTGTAAACTTTAACAAATAATTTAATTCTCTAAGTTAAGCAATGAAAATTTAAGATGAACTTAAGAGCATTTAGAGGTAAATCCGAAATAGTCCTTAAAGCTTCACCATCAGTCCAAAAGAACAGTATTTCGAACTAATTCCATGTCCTGAATGTGCTGATGTGCCAATACACTTGAATGTTAAGAAGTGCTAACATTCTTGATGTATCACAGCATAATTATCAGACCATCTTTGGATGAATTCACAATAATCCCAAAATGTTGCCTTAGCCTAGACCGTCATATGATCACTTTGGAACTACAACAACTAATTTGGGGCCCCGAGTGGCCGTATGTTCTAAAGCGCTCTCCGTTACGGATCACTGCCATCTCACCTCAGTCTGCGTGGGTTCGAGTCTCGGATTGAGCTAATCTGGGTATGTGAGAAAGCATGCCAGTAGCTTCTCGTGGGTCGGTGGTTCTTTCCCGGATTTTCCAGGGTTCTTCTTCCTCCACCATTAATACTGGCCACCATATATAGCCTATCGTGTGCTGAAAAATGGCGTTAAACCAAACAACAACAACAACAACTAATTTAAATAAATTATTATCTTAAATTAAGTCTAAACATAACATTAAATGATCTGCAGACTGATATAGAAAACAAAAACATTACTAGGAATTAAGAATAAAAATACTTCGTCAATTCTCTCCTGATATACACCTTCATCACCCCAGTCCGACTCTGTATCGCAATTGATAGATTTGACTTATTTGACAATATCTTACTTTTTCGAAATACAATCAACCTGATCTATATTAAAGTACTGAAATATACAATAAAAAAAGTTATCCCAAGCTTGTAAACTGGTTCATCATTGAGGAGGAGTTTAAAACTAGCAAACACTTATTCATAGCTCTATCTAAAAATAGAATCCACAGTCTTGGACCAACATTCAAACACACAATACATAGCAATATCTAGTAACTTTGGCTAGAGTGTTACTCTAGTAGGACTAAGGAACAGACCTCTGCATTTGTATAGGGATTTATTTAAATAAATGTCAATTGAGGACGAGTGGAATATTTAGTACTTTTTAAAGCTATTTTCCTGTTCAAATAAAAATAGTCAAAATTGTATTTGTGTAAGAGTTGCTACAAATACTGAAAAAGATCTTAATGAACGAGTTTTATATCATTGCTATGTTCAGTCAATCATAAATAGCCTTATATAGAGTTCTATGTATTCAAATGAAGTTTACTTCCGGTTTCCCGATTTGAACGTACCCCAATGTTACGAATATCAAACGATGGTCCCTGAAAGTAAGAACTCCCCTAAGTGCAAAATTTCAGTTGGGTATATTTGCATTTGTATATTCAGGATCAATAATTATTCACGTGTTTATAGGAAAAAGATCTCCGTATATTTCAACATATGACCCAGGTAAGTTATATGGGAGGTAAGTATTTACTCCGGAGACAAGGTTATGGTATGTATAAATATGTATTTTATGCCCAGTAGTGTATATGTAGTAATAAAGCAGGTAGCTCAATAGCTTCCATATTCCGATTTATGGGCTAAGTCTCTGTGCAGAAGAATGGACCTTGGGATCAATATCATTATACTGTGTAAATTTGTATCTTCATTGTCCAGTGAGTGCATATATGGTTATTGTGTGGGATATCCGTGGTCTGAACGTTATGACCCAGGAGCTATTTCGCGAAGGAAGTGAAAGACCATAGGCCGTAGCCCAGGTGGTTTCAGTCAGACATGTCTTGACACTTGGGTCATTACAATCATATAGGCCAATTCTCAGACCTATGAGTTATACAATTCAGTCTGGCATGTATTGACACTTGGGTCATTACAAATCACACAGGCCAATTTTCCGACCTATTAGTTATACAATTAGATCAGACATGTATTGACACTTGGGTCATTACAATCACACAGGCAATTCCCAGACCTATGAGGTATATAGCTCCAGAGCTATCTAACATTTAGGTATTGCAAATCTACCACATTAGCTTAACGTACAGGGGCGTGATGAAATTTCCAGAACCAGTGGCATAATCTACACCACTACCGCTATAACTGACTCAAATTTTATGTGCTTAACACGAACAGTGTAAACATTTTACTTTAACGGCATAAACGTTTAAGGGCATTGCACACATAAGTACGCCCTTAATAACCTTGCTGCAAAAATAATTTGAAATTCTAGTCTCAAATGCATAAAATAGTCAACCCAACCCACAGTTAGGCGGCTCCTTTCACTAACTATTTCATGCGTCTTTGGAATTCAGAATTTCGTATTACACAATATTGAGGTAAAAGTATTACATATTGTATTACTCTAGGTGAATTATATTGTATTATTATTCGAATTAATGAAAGTTTATCAGGTAAAGGTATTCCGTGTTTAGATAATAACTTTCGTATTGGAAAGTTGGTTCTAATATGTTATATTTGTAACTGTTTCAAGAATGTTTAAGATGAATAAGAATCATTGTAAAGGGAGCTTAAGACCAGATTGGAAACATCTTGTTTAAATATTAAGAAGAATAAATTCAATTTTGTTTTATCCCATATTAAGCCATCTATGTCTATGTTATCAACTAAAAGGGAACAGTTCGTTAAAGGTGTAATAAAAGTACTTGCTGGATTTATTTCAGTTGAAATTAAAGTTTCAAACAAGACTGTCACTCAACTTTCAACAAGATCTTAATGTTACGTGATAAAACCTATCATGTATATACGTATGCTAGCGGATAATAGTCCGTCAGCACAACTATGGCAAAACAGTGCTATTTGAAAGAAAGTTATGAAACTTTAGAAACGAAAGAATTGCATAATAACGTTAGGATGTTCAACCGTAACAAATAAAGGTAAATATGAAGTGTTACAAGATAAACTTATGAAATGCAATGATATCAAATTATGGGATGAGTATAAAAAAGGCAACATAAAATTTGCGATTTAACTGTTGCTTTATTTCCCCTTTCTTAAGCATTGATACCAATGTGACTCGCCAGCTAACAACACATAACACCGTATTTCGTATTTCCAGAGTGTAGAAGCAAATCACGTTTCTTTAAGATATGGCGTATTAACGGCTTGTCAAAGTTAAGGCATTGAAAATGCTTTCAGTGTGGAAAGCGAATCCGATGTGGTGATACAATTTATGTTTGATGGGTTTGAATGTAACTCGAACATTTTATTATCGGAATGATGTTTAACTTAGAAATTCAGGCTTTATCACATATCCGGCTTGAAATGTTGCCACGGGGCGTTTGATAGACAATGCCCACAATATGTGCTTCTGATGACACTGATTCCTCTTAAAACTATAGGATTTGTTGAAGACTTTTTGAATTAGCAGAGATCAAATATTTGGCTGGGCTGGTGATTTGAAAGTGATCTTGGTGATGGTGATTTTGATCAGTTTTCTAACGTTGACTGTTGCTGATCAATGTAATGACGAATTTCTAAGCCAAAAAGTGGCTTTTGGGAGTACATGGTTTTGTATGTGCCCCTAAAGTTTGCACTTAATGTGGTCAAAGTAAAAATCTGTTTAGCACGTTTTAAGATCGAATATCTGAGCTAATTTTACAGGTAAATTCTTTTGTATGATGTAACTGAGAAAAAGCTTGCACGCAAGAAAATCATGGCAGGCATTCTTAATCCTGAACAAAATATAACCAGAATGAATATAAACGATAAATGTATTTTAAGTACTAAGTTATCTTAAAAGATAAATGATCAGCAATGGCTCATCTACGAAACCACGAATTGAACATATAGTAAAAAGATTAAATCCTTTTGTTGTTTTCTTGCTTAAGAAATGATTTTATGCACCTGATGGATTTAAGAAGAACAAAACAAAGAAATGAACATCATTAAAACCCAATTACTAAGGAATCATATACAATATATACAACTGTATCTCGATCTAAATAAGTCCACGAGAAAATATGACCATTTACAAAACGCATGATGTTATTCAGTTGTTTTCTGCACATTTCATGCAATAAGATAAGTAAAACTATTTGAAGTATCAAAGGAACAAATCTTTTAAGAATTATCATAATCTCAAAAAATAATTATTTCTTGCTGCTTCGTTTCAATCTTGGTTTAAAGTCTTGTTATTCTTTAATTCTGAATTCCTTTCGGTTCATTCACAAGGTCTCGGATACAGACAGTGTCTATTTGATGCCCAAATTACAAATATATAGGAGAAATTATTGAGAAAAGGCTCGTTTAGTGTAATACTTGAATGGACCGTAGAGCTCTCTATCCTTGATGGAAAAAAATGTTTGTTGTTTGAAATGTTTCATTGACAGTGAGAGATATATAAAATAAATTTTTCATTTACCGGACAGATAAACAACTTACTTGCTGTTTATAGAATGTTAAATTATTTGATGATAATAACAATTGTATATCTAATCATTGACTCATGATAATTGCAATTAGTTTCCGCCTGATCCTGAGTTTTTTTCTGACCCAGATTGACGCTCCACAAGTTTCATTATTTTCATTTATTTAGAAGCATTAATGCTTCCAATATGGAGGCAGTGTGAAAATCTCATGAGAAAAGCATCTGTGTTGAGGCAGTTTAATTTTCGTTCGGTTAATTATATATACGTATGATTGTTATCTGTAAAGAGACTGTTGGATTCTTTGAAACATTGGGAAGAAGGATTACTATTTAGCTAACGTTTGAATAGTTATCTAGTACCCCCCAGGTGCTTTATCTGATAATGATTTAATTTATATTGTTATAAAATGGAGCAGTTGACCCCCACATGTCGAGCCTCATCAGTGTTAGGTTCCGCGCCAATCATTTACTTAAGACCATTGCAGGCATAAATTTGCATTATTCCTTTGCCTTGTTCTTTTCTGACTCCTCTTTCTCAGACAAGACAGGCATTTAATCAGGTCTTCCCATCGCTTATTAGTCATGTGACCGATAAGAACAATGTGTACAGTAGAGGCTGAGATTGACATTATTGAAAATGGGTGTGTAGCAAATTAAATGATTTTGCTAACGAAAGATGGAAAGTAATTTTCATCTCGTTTTCGTCGAATCATTAGACGTTCGTTTTTCTTGCAATCATTAAAATGTCATATATTTTATAAAGAACTAACTGATAAAAAATCAAATTGTTATTCCTGTGATAAAAAGACACTTGTTAGTGGTCAGAGGTTCTAAGTGTTGCTCTGTGTTCCTAAGAAATAAATGCATACAACACAATATTGCATAATTATTGTATAAACAGGTGAAATTGTCGTTTCTATTTTGTCAGACTGCACCATTTATTCTCCGAAGTTTCGTTGTGAAAAGTGAAACGGATTTTGTTTGGTTTCTAAGAGACGAATAAGGAGAAGTCTCCAATAGTTTCCTAGACGGGTCTTCATTTATATCCAAATGTATTGCATATATTCACTGCATGTTCGATATTGAGCCATTAGAAACCGAGAAATAAGAAACAATATGTCCCCGTATAAATGAACTCACCCATAATTTCAAGATGAACAGTCCTTGTGAAACTTACCACAAGCGTCGGCCACTGACTGCTGAGGTCCAATTATTGCTTGCAGTATGAGACTTCATATTTGCTAGCATTGCACATATCATAATATCATGTCCCAAAACGCAAACAATGAATAGATTTTAGTATCATATTATCAAGAACTTTAATGTTCTTTTTCGTAACGTAGCTGATGGGGACATGGCAGGAAAGTTTACATTGCATGTGGATTGTTTGACCGCGATGTCTACTATGTACAGTTTTGAATCTCAGATGCAATATTGTCTTCATGACCTTTAACAAAAATGTTCAACGAAAACTATAATGCGGAATGTAAATGTTTAATACCTTTTGAAATGACTGCGTTATTCACTCCATCAGACTGTGCTTATTAAGGCCATTTACCCAGTAAGGCACAACCAGATCGCCTTTGTCCGCATGTCGTCGAATTGCAGAAGACCAATCCTCATCGGAAAACAGTTGAACGGTACATCGTATAAAATCGTACCATTGTACTAATTAAGCATAAATATTTGTACCAATCAAACATAAATATCTGTTTTCTAGTTTGTGTGTATGTGTTGGTTTTTTACAAATGTATAGCACTTAATCACGTTCAGGTATTAATGTTTGATATTGGGACTTTCAATGTTGATATTCATCTTCTAAAGGAGGATATGAGTGAACGAATGAATGTAGAACGTCGAACCCTTGCTGCCACAAAGTACACGAATACATCAATAATACAAACGTTGGTAATACTTGCCGTTAGAGATTCACAGAAATAGTGTTTGACTGCGATGTCTACTATGTACAATTTTGAATCTCAGATGTCTTCATGAGCATTAAGAAAATTTTGCAACGAAAACCATAATGCGGAATGAAAATGTTTAATACCTTTTGAATTGACTGCGTTATTCACTCCATCAGATTGTACTTAGTAAGGCAGTTACCCAGTAATGCACAGCCATATTGCCTTTGTCCGCATGTCATCGAATTGCCGAAGACCAATCCTCATCGGAAAACAGTTGAATGGTACATCGTATAAAATCGTACCATTGTACTAATCAAACATAAATATCTGTTTTCTAGTTTGCTTGTATGTGTTGGTTTTTTACAAATGTATAGCACTTAATCACGTTCATGTATTTATGTTTGATATTGGTACTTTCAATGTTGATATTCATCTTATAAAGGAGTGAACGAATGAATGTAGAGCGTCGAACCCTTGCTGCCATAAAGTACACGAATACATCAATAATACAAACATTGGTAATACTTACCGTTGGAGATTCATAGATATAGTGAAGGATTTAAAGTCTTTCATATATTTGTCCAAATTGAATTTAGGAATCAGATATGACAAGTAAAAAGAAATGATCTATTTTCATGGCGAATGTTGTAGTACGGAAGCATAAGAAAATTTGAGTGGACACCAAATGGTGTGTCTTTTACGAAGGCTGGATGTCCATCTTTATATGACAGTGTTGAATAGTTTAATCATATACATTGCATAGAGTTTCCATTATCAAACATTTTGTCCTATATCAAGACATAGCCTTTAAATAAATCCATTTCATTTCCATTTCAAGCTTTCATCATACAAGGTAATACACTTTTATAAGCTACCTAATGTTCTTACGATCTCAGGTTTATTGCATGTCTAAAAGTGTGTGCTTGAAACAAAATGATGGGTTCGTTTGAAATTAAGTAATTTAGAAATTAACAGCAAGCATAAAATATAAGTTAAAACCTTCGAAAAACAAAATACTTTTGTTTTAAAATAACACTGAAAATCTTATAGTTTGCTCATAAGACTTACGCATAAAGGTTGTATAATTTGTAGAGGGATGAAGATGATTATTCAACGTTACCAAACCATCAAATTCAAAATAAACGTTCTCCATGTATAATCACGATAGTAGCCAGTTAATTGCTTATTGGTAAATTCGTCACAATATATGACCATTGATTGTGTTGGAAACATTGCGTTCACAAGTACATTCCAACTAAAACCAACTCTGTGTAACATATTAATTGTGTGCATAAACATCACCAATATATCTTCTTTTATCACTTTCCTTTGCAGATATACTGCGGTCTTGAAATAATGCCTACAATATAGTAATCTTGACTTAAAGCTTCCATATAACAGCCGGGCATTGTTTTGTAGGAAGCTTCTCTAAACAACAGAAAATAATCCTACACAGAACTTAAGAATATTACATAATTATGTAGACTATATTTTTAAAATCTGTTGCATAAGAAAATCTATCTTCCAAACAAAAGGTCCGATTGTGAGAAAACGGCTTAAAAAACAAATTAAGAGGCATAGATAAACGGATGAGCCGTCAATGAAATTTACTTTGAAAGGTTTGTTTATTTTTACTGTAGATTCTTGAAAGACTTTATACAAATACAGCGTTCTTTTCAATAGAAATGTGTTGGACTATATTTAAAATTGTAACTTTATACATTCTTTCTAAATATGCGTTGTATAGTTATGCTTTTATTCACGGAATTTGCATTAAAATTTAATTTTCCAGTCCCATTTTTGCATTTGTAAACAGTATTTCACTCAAAAATAAACAAACAATACTAATAAACTCCAGTTATTATATTAACAGTGTGTTGACAGCATGATTATCAATCAATGCTTATAAGTATAAACCTGTCCAAGTATATACTACAATGATAGCGAAAACCTGATGGCGCGTTATCTTCTACGCGTGACTCACATATCTTCAATTTGGATAACATCTTGACCCAAGTCTCCTCTGTACTGTGTCCAGTAAGAAATCCAAATATTATGTCCTGCCTATCGCTTTTATTTGATTGGAGCTCTGCAAGCCAATAGAATTATATCTCCTAAACTGATACCTTGTATGCCTGATTCCAGATTATGTCAGTGAAAAAGAGTGAATAAAATTGTCTTGGTTTTTCCCCTCAAATATCGTCACTGTAATACTGCAAACATCAACAATTCATAAACCTAGTATTCATTTATGTAAAAATTAGTCAGTTTCTATTTTGAGTCCATTCATGGAGAAATATAGTCTTCAGTGCGTAATTTTCTTATTCTAACTGTATAAAATGCGGGTGAAGTCTGTAGCGTCTTCATTAATCGAACTAACGTGAAGTTTGCATTCAAGTCTAGAATGTTTAAAGTCAGAGGTATACCTTTCAAACGAAAAGTGTTCAGCAAACGTACATTTTAAAAAAATGCGTTTAATTCAGGACTTTATGTATTGGATTTTATTCCAAGCGTTACCATTGTTTCTTCTGTAATTGGGCATCAGCTGCTGTGAATATTATCCTTTAATTTTTCTTTCTACTATCATTTTTATCTTTGTGTAAATAGATCTTAGGTAAGTGTGATCTCCATTTGTTCAAGTAATTAGCTGATGGAATTACGATAATCAGCCCAACAAGTATAATGGTTCCAGAATATACATATGCAGTTAACATATCAACGATGGTAACAATGGTTGTAAGGAAGTACGACAAAGTCAGAAAAAAAGAACAACAATGCTCCTGGCGAACATCAGCTCGTTACTGAAAGTACATCTACGGATCATTTTCGATGTGTTCATGCTTTCATAACTGACACAAATATTACAGTGAAGGAATCAACAATCACACACACTATTAAAAATTCAAAAAAGCTTTCAATAATGGTTATCCATTCATGTAGAGATATGTACGTGTGTCTTGATTTTTAGACTGTGTCAGCATGAGTCAAATCAATGGAATTTTGGAAATTAATGCAATATATGTCTTCATCCATGTTCAAATATTAGCAAGTTACATATGTATCAGAATAGACAATACAGCAGATGGTGCTTTAGTTATCTCTGATTGATCAAAGCGAGTTCAACTCCTTTTTTTTTGCAAAGTTATCGATGAAGTATTTCCGTTTGTCAAATAACAGTGGGCACTGATTCATATTTTATTCCACTGAATATGACAAATACTGCATCCATTATGACTTAATTTAAACAACCTTTGCAAAAGAAATATTTAGGTTTTCTCATTGAAGAATAAGCATGATATCTTACTAACGTAATACATACAAGAACGGGACGTAAAAGGTAATACTCTACATGTAGCAATGTAATTTACTATAACTGAAATACACTTTCTTATCTCCTAGAAAATATTTGGTGCCATGTGTGTGTTGCAGCGTGTTACATTTTTCTGCGTGTTCACGCTGGACCAGTTTCCCTCACCATCCAGTGTTTATCAAGCTGGGCTAGTCAAGTCGTGACCCAGCCATGTACAACCCATCACGGAGCGCTAACACATGCATTGTCGCCGCCTGTGTCAAGTAATGTTATTCAACTTCCTGGAGTAAGCTTTCTTTCATCAATTAAGGATGGACTTGAAATACTTCGGCATGATGTCAATCAACTGTATGAAAATATAGTGGTAATTATTTATTCAAAATGTTTAATTACTTTTCTCTTAACAGTTAGGTATTCAGTTAAAATCAGCGAAGTAACGTTAAGAGACATAAGGTAATATTTTCGATTATAATAGTTTTGCTCGAAGACAAATTTTCAGCAGTTACATATTTGAATTTTTCATAACTTGAGATACACTGTTATTAATCCAAATATATGTACTGAATATTAATACACATTGGGAATCAATTTTTGTTTGTTCATTTTTCAATTGATACAATTCCGACTGTCTCTACATTTTAAAAACATTTATCGTTTCAGGTAGGAGTTCTGAAAGTTACTCCGTCTCTAGTTTCATCTTTATTAGGCAGCTACCCTTCGGGATACCCTCCGTTTTGGACAGGGGTAAGATTTGAATCATATAAACGAGATGTCTTTTTCATTTAGCATCATTTCAAAGTTGTCTGACTGAAACACTATAAAATGCGAGAAGTGAAGCGAGCTGTATAAAGGTAGATGTCTTTACGAGGTCGTGAAAGTTATGACTTATAGAGAGAACGAATAAGATATTTCTTCAATTTTGTTCACAGTTCAGTCATTAATAGATTGATTCATTCTCTGGATATCGGTAAATTGTTTGAAGATATCTTTAAATAATGTGGAGCTATTCACCATATTTGTCCCTTTTCAGTTTATTCTTTTCATTGAGAGTTTACAATTCAATTCAACGGAATGTTTTCCCCTGACAGAAAAATGATCTATTCCCTTAGTCCTGAATATTATTCATTCCATTAATTACACTCAGCATGGCTTCAATTGTTGAATCTAACTTATATTATTACCGTATCATTTACTCTCTTGGCTTCACGTTTATTAAAAAATCATCACACTGATTGTAAACTGACGTATTTTGCCATCATAGTGTAGATTTCAATATATGCAGTCATTTTACATATATTAAGATATTATTTGTATTACTGTTACTGTAACATTACCTATATGTACCTTTGTGGCAAATTCATCTAAAGACACCCATGCAATTTTATTATCAATGGAAATCATTTGCAAAATGTAAACTCTTCCTTTATTTATTTCCCATTATCAGATTATCCACAGACACTAAATGTTGTTTCTTTCTGCCCATTGACAAAGAATCGCCTTTGTAAATTATATAGCTAAATGTTGTTTCTTTCTGCCTATCGGCAAAGAATCGGCTTTTCCGACTGTCGAGTGTTTTAATATGTGCTCTCCGAGTTGTGAATGCAGATGCGTCTTATTAAATACACAAGTTTAGGTAGTTTACCTCCCTTTTTCAGAATATGACATCGATTCAACTTCTCACTAAAATATGGAAGGATCTGACCACATACTTCATGTATGTCGATGCTTTAGCTACAAAAGAGCAGCGACAAGTTCAGGCACTTAGTCGTCCACAGCAAGAGTCGCTAGAGGGTTCAGCCAACACTCTGCTGCACGATTTAGAAGTCACGCTTTGTTACCTTCAATCAGCAGTCAACATAGATGTGGACAATCACATTGACATCAGTCAGCCCATTTTGCCTTGTACAATTCTTGATTTGGATGACAGTGATTACATCTTAAAATCACTACGAGTTATACATGATTTTAAAACCTATATCAATGAAGTTATATCATTCATAGGCTCAGCCTAAGACATACCTATATCAATGAAGTTACATCACTCATAGGCTCAGCCTAAGACATACCTATATCAATGAAGTTACATCACTCATAGGCTCAGCCTAAGATATACCTCTATCAATGAAGTTATTCATAGGCTCAGCCTAAGACATACCTATATCAATGAAGTTATATCATTCATATGCTCAGCCTAAGACATACCTATATCCATGAAGTTATATCACTCATAGGTTCAGCCTAAGACATACCTATATCAATGAAGTTATATCATTCATAGGCTCGGCCTAAGACATACCTATATCAATGAAGATATTCATAGGCTCAGCCAAAGACATACCTATATCAATGAAGTTATATCATTCATAGGGTCAGCATAAGACTTTTTTTAAAACAAGATCTGAGTATGGCCTCCTGGATTTCGCTGTTTTTTTAATATTCAGTGCTGACTGTGATACAATTTCGAGTATTTGCTTTTGCATAATATATTTTTAGTTTCTTTGATAAGTTTTTTTTTACCTATTGGTATAGATGATATCCTTGGTTAAATACTCATCATAGCCAGAGTTACGTTATGTGCAATTATTATGTAAGATATATATATATATATATATATTAAAGAACTTACTCTCATGCACTTAAAATAGTTTTGGTATTGCATGCGATTGATAAGTTTTCTCGCTGCATGTTTTTGTTTGAAATACTCTGTGACATGATTTATTCTTTCTGAAATGTGCTTATAAATGCATCCACACCTCTGAGACTGGAACTTTTTTGATTCTTCTCAAATATGAATCACTATTTATTTTGAACACACATTACTCATATCACGCTTCAGCTTCGTTCACACTGGTATGTATTGGATACCGTATATAGAGTAATTATTAATGCTATAATTTATTAAACACGTGGAAATATTCTTCGATTTTCTATCATCTGCTATATATCTATATCTATCTATCTATCTATCTATCTATCTATCTATCTATCTATCTATCTATCTATCTCTCTCTCTCTCTCTCTCTCTCTCTCTCTGTATATATATATATATATATATATATATATATATATATATATATATATAGAGAGAGAGAGAGAGAGAGAGAGAGAGAGAGAGAGAGAGAGAGAGAGAGAGAGAGGGAGAGAGAGAGACAGAGAGAGATCACTCTCTTTGTTTTTTGAGATAGTGGAAAATGGCTTTGCTATAACAATGAAACCCGAGCAAAGCCTTTTTTGTAATATTAGTTTCAAGTCAAGAATATTGGCACAAGTTAAGCAGAGATACCAAGAAAATTAACAGACACCACAAAAGCTAAATTCCTAAATTCCCAAACTATCTGCCCGGTAACACGTGACAGTCGCCATTTTCTAACTCAAATGAGACATATATTGAAACAAAGTGCGAATAAAAATATTTGATTTAAATTAAAGACATACACATTTTGATTAAAGAGACACAATTAAACCAACAAGAGTTCGGTACAGAACATACATTTGCAATTACAAATTTCTGAATAAATTAGGAATGACTCTGACGTATAATAGAAGTATCCTACAGTATGATTTTGTTTATACTTATGCATGCATACACAGGTACCAAGGTCAATTGGTGAATATCCTTAATTTTACTAATTCTCAGAGTAGTTGTGGAGACAAGGTTATAAACTGAACTCATGATTCTGAGGTATGAATGGTCTGACATCAGAAGTTTCAGATTTGATTTTTGAAAATAGTTTGATTTTGTTGCATAAACTCTCAAATTTGACAGGTTGCAGCTTTTATTCCCTTCGTCCTTCATTTGGAGTCTAAAGAGATATGGTTATTAAACTCATCCCGTAATAAAATTAAATAACTGAAACCAGGATGCAACTCCCCTCCCCCACGGACTTAAAACTATTAAAAAGGATATGGTAATTGGGATTAAAAACTTGGGTTCAAGGAGATAATAAAATATATGTGGGATGTAATGTTGAACATACACATATGCTAAGGACTGCATATGAGGCAAGATTAAAATAATGCCATGGAAGCACTGGAACTATTTCAATAAAAGTCTTATGAAAAGCACGTATTCAATCTTGTTCAATTCCGTGTCATTGTATGGTTTATAGACAACATTTGGACGTCCTTGATACTGCGGATTAGAATTTTGTATCCGAAGAAAGGCAGCTCAAGTTGGGAAAAAGCACGAAAGGGTAAGATATTAATATGAACGGTGTATATAGCGAAATATTTTCTTGAATTTTCTCAATAAATTCAAATTATCATAGGTCTGTTTAATTTGATTTGTCATGCCATTTTTAAGAAAAGGAGTAAACTAGTTTACAAAGGTAACATGTTTAATTGATGTCTTATATGAAAGGTAGACCGATTGCGTCCCAAACTAATATTGTACTTACGTTTGGATAAGAAGAAATGGAGACAAAGATACGTGCAATCACTTCACATGGATTACGTTTTAGTAACTTTAACACGGAACATTTTAGTAACGTTAACACGGAGCATTTTAGTAACGTTAACACGGAACATTTTAGTAACGCTAACACGGAACATTTTAGTAACATTAACACGGAGCATTTTAATAACGTTAACACGGAACATTTTAGTAACGTTAACACGGAGCATTTTAGTAACTTTAACACCTTTTCAGATGGCAGGGTGAAAAGAGTATCGGTAGACTAAATGCTTTTAATAGATACCCATTTTAATAAGATGTCTGTGGCAGCTATGGTTAGAATCTTGCCCGTTAGAAACCGGAAGAAATGTCATTAACTCACTCTTGTACACTACAATACTAAATACTCTCAGGCTGTTGTTTTAGCGAATATCGAAACCGAGCATGTGGCCGAGGTACTTGCAAATATTTTTACCAAGTTAGCGTCGCCGTTATATGTATATGTATTTACGTAGTGGCGTTTAACGACACCTCAACACAGCAGAGGTTATATGGTGCAAACTAAAGGTTCAAACCCCAATGCTACCGTTTATCATAAATTTTACTTTCTTTCCAATCTAACTAAAGTTTGGAAGAATTGAAATATTTTGTAAAAAAGCCATCTGACATAAACCGTTCTTTGCAATGATCAAGATGTTGGGTTTAAACGACGTTCAAATATTCAGTTTAAATGTACGATGTACCAGGCATTAATTCAGTCTGCGAAGTCGCTCGTAATTCCAATCATTTTCCGAAGTGCTCCAAAAGTATCGATGTGAAACATTCGACAAATTCCGTTAGCGACTAATCTAATACGAACAACATCAGCACATGGCGCACAAATTGAGTCGAGAGGGACTAAAGAGATACATGCCCGCTTTTTAAAGCGGATCTGTGAAGAGAAAGCGTGCAGTGGATAACAAATAAGGCTCGAGTGGATGTTGAGGATTACATGGGACGCTGGAATATACATTGAAGAGGGAACTTGGCATGAAGACAATCCGACATAGCGCAGTGTTTGCAAAGTGACGTCATCAAATCTTGTGTTCCAGCTATCTACTGAAATTGGTTGACCAACGGGTATCGCCAATCAACATCGGATTAATTCGTACACATGTGGAAAATGGCAGGGTATCTCAGCTAGAGGAAGAACTTACATGGCGCATATTGTGATGTAACGTCGATATAATCTGGGTTTAATGGAAGCCAGCGATGTTTAGGAACATTATCGTTCAAGCTTTATTATTATTCAGACAGATGATTTGCCATATAGGACTTTCTGTGCATAACGGCGGAATTGGGGCTTTAAGTCTGGGAAATATAAAATGATTTGTACAAATAATTAGAAAGATTAAGCAGTTATAATCACAAATAACAAGATAAATGTACAAGATAAAGATCTTTCAATTCTGTAAAATGTATCTAAAATAAATGAAAGAGATAACACACACGAAGAATCCAAAAACTGTAAGTGTTAAGTACGACAAGATAGCATAAACGTAAAGACTAAACGTAAAGATTCTCTCAAATGTATATAAAATAACAGGAAAATATAACACAAGCAAAACCCTTGAAATATTCCTAATATTTGTATATACTTCATTTCCTTAAAGAAAAATCCAAGATTTTCTAGGATGATATATCTTCATACAGTGGTGCAGGAAGAATATATTATTTTTGAAGTCAGTAGACTTGATTAATCCGACAGGCAACCTCAACACCGTACCATTCAGTATCCAGCGGTGTGGTCCAAAAATATAATGGCTTGCTAAACCAGATGCTGCATCGTGTGTGCGGGAAGAGGTAGCATCGTTTGGACTGATATTTGAATGAGTTCCTTCTGTTGGTTATCGTGAGATTCAATAGAAGAGCCCGGGTTTTTCATTGTTTGTTTCTATTGGTCGGTTTCATTTAACTTTTATCATCATCCATAAGTCCAGAGACTTCGTTGGATGTCACAAGCGAAACTCCTCTATGTTCATCTTTTCATTAAGTTTTGTCTGCATCTATCGATCGATCAAGAGGCCTTTTCATATTTAATTCATAAATTTTTAGAAGATCATAATAGGTTTAAGAAACAACAACAAAAAAACATTAAATACATCACAGTATGTTTACCACATAACCGAGAAATTTGCCATATAATGTCGAAAGATTTGGCAACTTTGTATCATTGATTATGTAAATACTGTAGATAAATCCCAAGAAAATGCATACATACGATGAACCATATTCTTGTAGGTTACTTGATGTAAACTCAATTTCAAGGTTTTCATCCACCACAAATTCTTTTTCTCTCTCATTTCAGATTTCTACGTTGTTTTTTCCGTTATGCATGCGAACGGGGGTGGGGAGGGGGCAGATATATATACATCCTCACGGAAAATAAGCCATTCTTTTTTAATCTCCTGTGCAACAGTTTGAACTGTGTTTCATAACACCTTTGTTCAAGTGAGGGTGCTGAGATAAGTAACTGTATGCATGTCCAAATCCTGTTATACATGAAATAATCCAATTTAACGAGAAGTAACATCTTGATGAGTGCTACATCTTCATCGCAAAATTAGGTCGTTGTGACCAACACTTAATGATTTACTGTCTTTGGCTAAAATGTGTATTTTAAGTTTATTTCGCAGGCTCTGGTCACCCTAGAATCATCACAACAGACATTTGAATACATCTGGATTAGTGCCACATTCTTACAACAAAAGACACCGTCACTTAGACCAACATGACACATGTTAGCATTTAAGTTAAGATTATATCTTTAGTTTATGACCAAATAGGTTCATCGCACTTTATATATGTGTACACACATATTGTCGTACCTAGATCCATGATAAACGACACGTGGCGAGGGAACGCATCGTGATAAGCACTATACACACAGAGAGTGAATCAGCTAATATTGACATGTTCTCTGTAGTATGCGCGTTTTCATATCAAGATTCATGACACTTAGTGAGGGGATGCATTTTGATGACACTTTCGTCATCACAAAAGTAGGTCACCTTGAGCTATATTTTTACGCTTAACTGACTTTATTAAAATGTGTTTTATGTTTATTTCTCAAGCAAAGTTCAGGCAAGAATGCGTAAACTAGATGATTATATACTTCTCGTTTGCACTACTTCCTTGCTGCAAAAGGATGTTACTGTGGCCTACATCTCACAATTATACTTCTAGTTGTTTCTTTTAGCTCAAAACGAAAATAGGTCTCTAGCACTTTATATGCATTATATGTATAAAGATTCGTGAAATTTTGTGAGGGAATTATCTTGATGAGTACTACATCCTCGTCACAAAAGTAGCCAACTGTGAGCTGTAATTCATGCTTCACTAACTTGTATTACATCTCAAGAACTGTTGATGGTAGAATCATTATACATGGTGATTGCATGCCTCCCAATAAGTACCACACCCTCAAAGCAAGGGAAAGTCATTGTGAACTAAATTTACCTTTTGTGGCTTTTGCTACTTTTATCATTTAGCCCATGGCCAGATTGATGTTTTATCAGAGTATAATACTGTTATACCTAGATCATACAACTTGGCAAGAGGATGGATTCTGTCGAGTACTGTCAGTTTCATCCAAAATGTACGTCATTGTGACCCATATTTTCCTGACTATTATTGAATTTGATGCTTTTACTGTTCATGCTTTGCTACTTAAATTAGATGATTCTATACGTTTCTATTAGTGTTACACGTATGCCAATAAAGGTCACTGTACCCATTATTTCATATTTTACTGACTGTGGATTGTTCGCATTTACTTCAATGCTATATTATGGGTTTGGCATGCCGTCTGTATGATCCTATATAGAACCATACAACTTAGGACTGCATGTGGATGAGCACTGATCCCTCATTTCAGTAGGATGTCACTATGGCCCATATTTTAGACTTCGGTTAAAATTTGTGTTTGAGATTCGCTTGTCAAGCACTGTTCATGCTATAATCGTGAAATTGACGATGATATGCACTTCTATTATTGTAAAACCAATACAAAAAAGCGGCTCATCGTTACTGACTTTAGATTTATTTTTGTATTTAACTCATGATCATATTAGCTGCTGGCATGTTATAATGATATCATCTTAAATGGAATCGTGAAACTTGATTAGAGAATATTTCTACTTTTTATGCTACAGTGACTTTCAATAAATTTTGTATTAAAATTTTCCTTGATTAAGCGTTATTTATTTTGTAGTCATAAAACGCGATAATTGAACTCACCTACGCTACCTTCTGCACTCTTCAAACCAATGAACACAATTGCATATATTTTATATCTTACTAATAGGGGTCAATTATACGTATTTATTATTAGCTCAATTGTTTCTCCTCTAACTTAACATTGTCAAAATCGTGCAATATTTACGATATTGCACTCGCGCGTACTTCATATTGAACTCACGTGAATACAGGAACTACTATATTTTAGTAAACAAACAATGGACGCAGACACCAGCACTTTTGATTTATTTTATTTGTCTGTGGATGAAGTAAACCAACTGTTTGAGCCAATTGAAAGTAGAGATGCCAACGTTGACAATGTGGATGAATTCATAGACTAAAAATACTTTTCTACCAAGCATTCAAGTGTACGTGATATCAGAAATGTGCAGCGATGGCTAAATGATAACTACTTTGTAAATAAATCATGTATACCTATGTAGTAGGCGCTTCACGTTTTGGTTGATTAAATTTGCTTCTGAATGAACTAAAGCAGATGTTTCGTGGACTGCGACATAGCAGCTGTTTTGCCAAATTCAGCGTTAACTCTTTTGATACAATGTTTCGGGTTCTTACAAATGACATGCAAGTGACAAGTCATAAACTGTGTTATTTAGCAGGCAATAAGAATGAAGACAATATACATACAGTTTTATCAGGGCGGAGTTATGTGCATATTGATAATGTTGTTGTTGTGTAATGATGAATCAGCGCTTGTGTATTTAGTTCGGAATACGGCATACATTCAGTTACTCTGTTTCTTGTAGTGTATTTTTGTTTATATAATTAAGCCTTATGTAGAATAAGAAAATGAGCATACAGTGAAAAGGTAACTGCAGTTGTATAGGATAATATGAACTCGTTTTGTCGGATGGATATACTGCACTTCCAAGTTCCTGCAGCATTTCCATCCGAAAAACTCGTTCATATTTTCCGATACAAATTCAGTAACCTATAATTATGATCACATTAATTCACCGATGCAAAATATTTTTACATTATAGTACAGCCAGAAGGCTTTTTTTCTGACCATTACAGTTGGAAGTAGGAATACATGTAGACAAGGACAAAGAGGGACTGTGTTAGGATGATTATATTATGCATAATGTATGCTGATTTCTAATACACATGCTATTTCATTTTCTGAATATTTGTTTTATACAAAGAAATAATTTAGGATAGTATTAACATATTATATTAACATCCAGGGCAAAAAATATTGTGTACCCTTAAGGTAGCTCCATGCAAAGATTAGGAACAGTTTAAACAACACATATCGGACTGGATGATCCCCTCCCACAACCCTTTGTGCATCAATGGAGTGACTGTATGTAATGGGAAACGAAGGTTCAAGTGGCATACCTATTTTGCCTTGTCATGCCTCATTCTAGATTGGTACGGAGACATTAGTCTTAAACATTACGGCAAGAAAGACTGAAATCATTGCGTACAGTTTTAATAACAACCCAAAGGGTGTACTAAATATAGATATAGAATAAAAGTTTCCCTACACCCTCTTGAGATTAAATGCAAAATTTTGAGTTATTAATTATCGTTGGATGGCAGTTGATGTACTGTGTACTGTGATATATGGATACAATTGCTCTTGGAAAAAGTTCGGGTTCTTATGATATATAAGGGAAACAAAAAGTCGTCTGTTTTTGTTTTGTAATGTATTTAGAAGTTTATCTGTATGTGATATTTAAAAGATAGATTACATATATATATATATATATATATATATATATATATATATATATATATATATATATATATATATATATATATATATATATATATATATATATCTATCTATATATATATATATATATATATATATATATATATATATATATATATATATATATATATATATATATATATATATATATATATATATGAGTGTCTTTTTAGAGTTTAATGGCTTCGTTTAGATACTTCAAGAAGTTTCTGAAGGCAGGTGCACCGAAACACATTTCTTGGCTGCAATCCAAAATTTTGTCGACAACATAGTCACCGTCCTACAAATTACATCGGTTTGTTAATTCTTCAAACTTAAAACAAAATAGTTCCAAAAGTGTACTTAAAATTTATTGAGAAATAATGGTCGATATGACAAACCTTGCATATATAAGTATTGATTTATGTAAACTTATTGTCATAATGAATAAGGTGAAATGAAAGTCAGAACTGAGATTCATTATGTGTAATAGCTCATCATTTACTTGCATTAGAAAGTACATCGGTAACATCAAAATCAATTTAAACTGCGTTAGAAACAAATAGAAACTATATGAGATAAGTGAATTCAACTCATTAGTATATCGATTATATTGTGTAAGTACGTTCATTATAAATTCATAAGATTTCTGAAATTGATTGAATCTGAACATTAAACATTTTTGGAAACATGTTGGCAGTAAGATTATTGATTTGCATATGTAATGTTGATAATTTTGAAACAAAAGGTGTTAATTCAGTGGGTATGCTAACAAGGGGAATATTAATATTAATATAATTAGTGAAAACATATTTGTGATGGGGCCTAATTTGCATGATGGCTACGGAACACATATTAACAAACTATGCAATTTAACTGACACTTTATTGTGTTAATTTCTCTAAATGCCACAATCCTTTGTCACTGCTCTTACACATATTTCATGCGGGAATCGGCGTATTTGTTTAATTGCTTGCTTCTCATCAAGGAGCATGCTATTTGATGGAGTTATTTCAGTCATTTTGATAAATACGCAAATGAAAACAATTATATTTTGATATTCTTTAGACAGGAATGATTTTCACTACAGGTAAACAGTTTCTACATCAATGTATATAAGTTAATAAATATGAAACCTGTATATTTCTCGTTAAATACTTTCAAAATGGTTGTTTCTGTCGAAAAGAGGAGGAATGAATGAATCACTATGTTTTTAGAATTATTTTTATTTGTGTCAACTGTAATTTTTCATAGATACTTTTGCGAATGAATTGTTCAGACTGTGTCCAATTTGTAATTTGCTACCAATGTAGTGTCGTTGATTGATGGAAAGACTCATTGGTACCTTTCTTGAGTATTGAATTTAGTCGATATTATCAAGGAAGTTCTCTTTTCGACACTATTTGAAAGAACTTTTGATTATAGTCACACTGGAAATGTGAATACACATATCAAGATTGAAAGCGATTGATCTCTTTGACAACAAATTTGAAGTTTATGGCGGACCTTTTGTACGTGAAGTGTATTTGATTTGCTCGAAACAAACAATAATAATATTGCATGGTTGTTTCTAAGCCTTATTTAGCCTAAAAATAAATTGAATTAAAAATTACACATTTCAGTGCTTAGCTAATACAAATATCTGAAACAGTTACCTTTTCTTCTTTCATTCACAAAAGTCGATACAGTGACACTAAACGTGAAAGTTACACCTTATTACCATTTTGAAAATGAAGTACATAAAGGAGTCATTGATTCTATTGATTGAAATTTACTAACAGGGGCATAGGGGAAAGTTAACAAAAGAAGACTCATTATGAACGTAATGGCCCATTTACCAATATTCACTTTGATTGTTGTCTATTTGACAACAAACCAGCCAATTGTTGCAGATAAATACCACTTTCCAATGGCACCTACACAAAGAGAGTAGTAATGTGACTCATGTGTGTCTCACTGTGTATTTCAGTTGGATGTTTTCCATTTAACATGTACGGTAATTTAGATATCTCTGAAAATAGCATATTAAAAGTGGTGAATTATATAGCTTTCATTTCTGTGAGTCAAATTGATGAATCAAATACGAATAGTTGAAAAACCAAAAAAGTCTTTTGGAAATTTTACAATTTTAAAACATAAAAGGAAAAGCTTTAGACATGAGTCCCATACTTCAAGTTGTATTGAGAAACAATGACAAAAGGTAAATAATAGAAACAATGTCGAAAGGTAAATAATAGAAGATACGTTGAATAGCACTTAGCGTAAAAGCGGTTTTGTTATTGGAGCAGAAGCACTCGTTCTGCTCTTCTAACCATACAATTTGTATCATGTCTTATACAAATTTTCTACAAGAAAATATTTAACATCTATGGGTATCTATATGCACTTCTTAATAAACTAGAGAATAGGGGGTAAATGCACATAACATGAAGAATCATTTCCTCTACAGAAGCTATGAGGAAAATACATAGAACGATTATTTATATTCTTGCAGCGAAATCTAATAACTCAGTTTATTAAAGAAAATCTGTACATGTGATGCATATATTTTAAATATTGATTTGACCAGGATTCATATTGCAATGAACGTGGCAGGCAATTATGCAATGTATACGAATAATGCTCTAAAAAAGTGTGTAAGTAAAGGATTTTCTTTGTAGTATGGGACTTCAATACTGTCGGCCTATGAGTAAGACAATTATAGTAAAATACGCATGCATCTTATATTAAGAACCTGTTAACAGCTTCCAATATTATATTTGAGATTAGAGATTTTTTACTGACGTCATAGTAAGTATCCAGTTAAATACAAGCTAATTATTGCACGTGTTTGACTGTGGCTAGTACATGATATTTGTAAACTTTGATTACACATATTTAGTTGTATTCAAACATTCATATACAATCATCCATTAACTGAACAAATACTGAGATACTGATATACAAATAAACGTTTAGTGTAGTGCATTATTGCGAATTAAATTTAAATTAATCAGATTCAAGGTTTCTATAGAAACAAGGGTGATTTATGCAAGAAATTGTATGTAATCAAAGCTCATAAAGAAACTGTCACATTAACGTTTCCTTGGGTTCTTTTCATAATTATTATTCTAACTGACTTAGGCTCAATAGGAGATGAGGGGATTGTAATAGTATTAGTTCAGAGTAAGCTTTATGTGCTGTACTTAGATGGTACAGTTTAGCATACAGAACGAAGTAGAATTGTACCTGATGCAGACAGTCAATCATGATAGTACCTTTAAATAACTTTAAGCATCAGTTTTTCTGGCGAACTTTTCTAAAATATCACTTTTATCGTCAAAAAACAACATTTGATATGATCGTCCTGCTCATTCGTGTAATGACAGAAAATTTAAATATGTTGAAAGCAACGTTAGCTTAAACGAAATTATCGTGGAAGCAAATTCTTTCGTTCTTCATTCTTTCTGTTTTTGAATTAATTTTGTCCAGATGAGGTAGTTACAGGTATGGTGTCTGTTCATATAAATACCAAATTAAGAGTGAGACGTATGGGCATAAGCGAGATTTACATGTGACAGGATTCTTGAAACAAAATTAATGCAAGGAACAAAGTTTAACATATCAATTTTAGTAGATTAATATCAGTTGTAGGAAAATCTTATTTTAGGAATTTATATAAAATAAAAACGATGTGTCCTTCATTTCTGTTTCATTTTTTTCTTCATAGGAATATCTGTATTTATTGCCGTAAGCTTAATATTTTTGGGCACGGCGGCTGCCAGGCGACACAACCGTCATCTTTACTGGGCGAATGCGTCATTCTGCGATCCGTGCGTGGGTAGCGTGGTGGTAAAAATGATCGGGAATTCTGAATATAATCGGGCAGTACAGGAGGAGTGTCCAACTATCACCGATTTGACGGAATTCTATATAAACGCTCTAACCAACGACACTGTGGAAATGCGAGAAATATTAGAAAATGAAAGAAGAAACATTGTAAGTGAAATATCGATTGTTTGTTTTGAAGAATCATTTGTGTATATACAATTGTGCTATACACATAAATATGTAAACATAATTGCAACCATCTATACATAATGCACAGGAACACACAAGAAGCAATATTTCGGGCATATATTAACGCATTTACTGTCACTAAATTGTTCATGATCTCGTATGTATTTATTTCAGGAACGGCGCCATAATCATCCACATTTCATTCAGATGATAATACATGGATTGGAGGATCCAAACATCAACTCACTCATTAATGAGCTCATCCCTACACGAAATTACCTGGTACGCCCTACTTCTAATCTAGTTTAAGTCACTTACACCTAAACCTTGAGGAACATTTAGAATTCATTTAATGCCAGCACTCTTAATCACTGAGAGCTAGAAACAGACTATACACGTGCAGTACACTTTAAAAAAGTGAACTTTTAATTGCGTTGACGGAAACCGTTTTAAGCTAAGTTTTGGGATCTGTTTCATTTCACATAGTTGACTTAGAGCCCATGCTATTTTACAAATGGATGGGAGATTAATGTACACACTGAATTGCACAATATCACAGTTTCAAATATAATCGGAATACCAAAGCGTCATTTTCCAATTTGTAACTGTTTGTACTGAGTTGTCTTACTATCACTGCAGGATGAATACACCGCACTGGTGTATCGGAAATTCGTCATGCTGGCGTCACACCTGAGCGTTGTTGCAGAGTTAGAGATGATCAGTTCAGACATACAAATTGTCTACAGTAAGTTTGGCCACGCCCTCTGCAAACTGAAACAGTTCCGGACAGCTTTGGGTTTGGACATGCCTCTATCTGACACGTGTCGATACAACGGGTCTGTCTCCTTGCATAGCAGGGCAAAAAAGATCGGTTACTCCATTTTCGTACTGAAACAAGGCGCCGACTCACTGACCAACATTCTACTAGAAATAAGGGAAGTCGTATTGAGAAAAACCATCGGATGCAAAATCAGGTGCCGACCTGAACGGCCGAAAACTCTTGAATCCCGAAAGGATTAACATTTGTTATGCTGTTTTTTATTTTATAATGTGAACCTTTTGTAGTAATTATAAACTGTTTACATGTGGCAGTAAAGAAGAACTTTGCAGCCCGATACTGATCTCATTTGGATTTAAATATTTTTATTGATTGGATGCACCTATTTTCAATGCACAAAGCAAAATAAATCGAATCGAATCATGAACGATTAAGTAGAGTTTATCATTCTTTGATTTCCAGTAAATCAGCATCACATAATGTTTATTGTTAGTAGCTGAAGCGTACATAGCATTGATAGTATATTTCGTTGAAACTTTGTCTTCTTGAATTAAGAATCAAGCAAAGTATTTAAGTATTACGTAAATATTTTATAGATGCAGAATGTTAATGTAAAGAAAAACTGTTTGTTGAATGTGTTTCAACAAGTATTGTATTGACACCGTATCCTTCAGAAATACAGCAAACTAATAACTACTCGTGGTCTTAATGATGGCACATTGGAGCCAATCAGTGGTCTTATCAGCATTAAGTATAGACTGATGTCACATTGGAGCCAGTCAGTGGTCTTATAAGCATTAAGTATAGACTGATGTCACATTGGAACCAATCAGTGGTCTTATAAGCATTACGTATAGACTGATGGCACATTGGAGCCCGTCAGTGGTCTTATAAGCATTAAGTATAGACTATATTCACGAAATAGAAGATTTGCACATTATTATTTTTATAGCCTCTTTACATTATTATTAGGAACGCTTCCACTCATCACACTGAATTTTAAAGGTACAGAATCGCATGCATACATGACAATATTAAACGACCGTTTTAGGTCACATTATTAATTATACTTCTTCAGTCATATTTCTATGCATTTCTTGAAATAAAAATTGTTATACAAATTTTAAAGTCGGTATATTTTTCAGGGTATATTTCATTGTATATTTATTTAATTTTCTATTAAATTGTATTGTGTTGCACATTTAAATAAATAATAAATAATTAAACACGACTATGCCTTAGTTTTATGTAAATTACATTTTTTTCAGGCAAAATGTAACATATTGCTATATTTATGTAACTAGGAAATACTATTATCTATTTCAGCATGCAACATAATCTATGTACATGCTTGCTATGTTATATCAATTTATCAGGTAAAGGTATGGAATGTGGTGTACTCTAGATTGCTATATTATCATAATCGTCTGTGCACATTTCGAGGGACCATTATTTAATTTTCATGCAAAATAATGTCAATATATTGAAAAATAAAAATAATCCCGTCACTCGATTGACTTGAAAACCTCACATGCTTCCATGTGCTTTGCTATTGTACTTCATTCTGCTAAACACTGGGGGTTGCTTCGCTCTGCACCTTATATAAATGCCTCGTACCTATAGTCTATATGGTTTCGTCAGTAGGAAATTAAGTTCGGGATATCAACATGTAAGGATATAATTATTTATTATCAATTGTAGTACATATATTGAAGTTTGTAAAAGGTATAATGGAAGAAAATTATATTTGCCTACTTGTCAGTTGGTGCAGCTCCAAAAATGTAGTATTCTTTTTTTCCCCACTCCCATCCCCATCGGTAGATTGGTTCTCTTTCTGTAATGTAATTAGTAACTCGGTATCTATAGGATACGTTTCGCAAACCATGTAAAGGATGGATATAGCGAGACTAATTGGAATATATTTAAAAGTGATAAAAGGAACATAAAGACTTTATCCGGACTTACAAGAAGTGTTAGTTCTGGCATTTACTATAACAAATGTGGGTGGCTACCTTCAGATGAGCGTAAGACCGACCACAAACGTGTTGCATTGTATAAAACCGGCAATACTAAGGACGCCTTTTAGACGATACTATTCCATTAACGGTTGATCAATGTGGGGGCTGTGTTGTTCTTTAACAGGAAGCTTAACGTTGTTGCACCATTTTGTCGTTTACAGGTAAAACAAACAACTCTCAGATTAACTAAGAATATACAGCAAAAAAGAAAGAAAATCCCTTTATATATCTGTTTTTAAAATAAAAAACAATTAAAAAAAATATATGCAAGTGCCATCCTATTTCACCACAAATGAAAGAAACATGTATATCATAGATGCAACAACAAGGAACTGTTCAGTGTTTCAGGCTGGTCTGGTTTGAACTAGATTGCTGACAGTTCAATGTATAAATGATCTGAATCAAGCCAACAACTATTTTATAAATGTAAATTATACTTTAACCCTCGACTATCTTGATGAATGATCGGGAAATTTCCAGTCTGTATTTTCCTTTACATGATTTTGGTTGGTGATGATACTATGAACAGGTTATCTTCTCAGACGTTATGACCGCCTTTGCGCCTATATACCTAACATTAGAGTCCAAGAAAATTAAATCAAAATGTGTGTATTTTCCTTAATATCATTGTAGTGGATTTAAGGTATAGAACACTGTTATTATTATTATTATTATTATTTTGCCGGGATTTCCGCACCTTTCTGTAACCATTTTGTAATATCGCACATCAAACAATTATTGATTTGGTCATTAGAGGTTTTACCGTCATTGAAAAAACAAAATATTTCAGTGTCTTTGCAAGTTATGCATACAATGTCATGTGACTTGTATTGATATTTGGAACGGTTAATCTGGCGTAATTTAGAAGAACTGATTTCATAACTCTTTGCTTTCCTAACATATGCAACAAACTATGTTTAAAAATAAAATTCAACCTTGAGCTATGAATTACATCTCAAGACCACAGGTCATTCTTTTAATCTTTAATTATTTTTCAGAGTTACGTCAATGCAAATCTGTAAGGTGTAATGTTGAGCGATGCCCGGAAAGGAAAAGGGTCACGACGAAAGGGTATTCCCTTTAAAACATGGTTGCTTTCGTTTAATGCAAACTTGAGTATTGATAGAAAACAGCACAATCGAGGATGTGCAAAGATTGTTTTCGAACTTGAGTGTTTCCAGAGCATCGTTAAACGTGCTGAAGGTATTTTGATGTTGAAATACATCAATAACGAAATTACTTTAAAGAGCAAATTGTCTTTTCAAGTTGTAATGAGAAAATCCCAAGGACATTATTTTTTTGCTTCTTATAAGCAAATTTCCGTTTTGTTAAAATTTATGAATGATTTTAAATGTTAGCGGTCTTTGTAGTGTCATCTGGCGTCTATGTTTATTGGTCACGTTATAATGCTTGCTGTCGTATAATGCGAAGTCGATCCATCTCAAGTGAAGGAGTATAACCACCTTGCCAGAGCAAGCACATTTGGACATAGTTCGCCGAACAGGAAAGGGTCAGGCCGTGGAATCTAAAAAGTGTAGGGACAAGGTCTTTCATCGACCGGAATACAGGTTTTAAAAGGCTCGTCCAAAAAGAACAAACTTCTTGGTATCACAACTTTGCAACTATACACATTTTGACTGATGATATCTCTTCTCTCACCATCTCGCACTGTTCGTCTCTCTTTGTCGATCTTGAGTGAGTAAAGAAGCGCGACCAAGAGACCCAGAAGGACGATCCGAGCGACGACTTAGCAACTCACTCGATGCCCTAGTCAACGCCCCAGTCAGCGACGCCGTCAAATACCAAGTCGACGACTCAGCGACACAATTGGCGACACGATTTCAACTTTAGTCGATCAATTGCCCTCCTCCTTCCCTCATATCAGACGTCCATACCCAAGACATTAAGATTTAACACCCTCGAACATTATTTAGGTTGGACACAAACATCCAGTTATTTTATGATCTGGTGAACCAGCCTATATTTATTGGCATGTTAAATACCATTATTAAAGGAACGAAGTTCGCTGGTTGACTGAAAATGATTTCCGGAATAATATAACATATTTTCACCACATTCCAGCGTATGAATAATGGTACACATTAGTAGGCTTGAACCAAATTTCATTTTTGTTTTATCACTGTGGCCAAAATTGGATGAAAATAGTGAGATCACACCGGGTGTAATTTTTTTCCTGGTTACGTTTAAGGTAATTGTTTTCCAAACACGGAGCACGTCGTATCATTTCATCTTTTATAAAGTTACAACGGCTGTATATCATTCATAAGATGTAAGATTGACTGACCAGTCTTACTATAAGCGTAATGTAGTTTAATCGAATAGTAATGTAACAGTTTATGGGAATGGAATTAATTGTTTGTGCTCCATAGAAGCAGACTCAACCGGTGAAAAGGACTCAGACGTAATATGAATATCTCGTCCGTTTTAACAGCCAGTTTCGCTGAATTTATTTGTAAGTTTCGGATTAAATTGTCGATTATGTAGGTTTCAGACCTTTGTACCTACACAACCAATATTTTGTCACACTTGATTCAAAAAAGATATCCAGAGATTTGTTATTATCAAGACTGTTAATAATAAATATATTCATAAATATGTCATAAAATTGGAACATGAATGTTTGATTTACAATTCGGTTTTACGTATACGTTAGTAATATGTGCAGTCTTCTTAGTAAAGTTGTATAAAAGTATAGTATTGTCCCCCGTTTTGTCAATCGGGCACATGTACCCCAATAATGCCGTGCTATAAAATAAAGTTGTATGATTATTATGCATTAGTTTTCGTGTGTTGCTTATTTATTGTGGCAATTTATTTCTGTGATCATTGTCTTTTTGTCTATAATTTTTATCAATTTTCCCAAATGTTTGATGATTGAATTATTTGTAGATTTCGTGTAGAAAAACGTATTGTAGAGAAAACATTTGTTTGAACAGTCGATAAGATATTTGACTTGGGAATTTATGAACACTGAATGAGATTGCTTAGTTTCTCAAACGGGGTGGGGGAGGATTGAAGTCTCAAGAAGGAGGGAGATGTTCAACCTTTACTTCCCTTTTCGAAGTCAATCACTGAACACACATACTTTTCATATTATCATTTCTCAGACATCACCCACGAAAGAAAGAAAGGCAAATGCTGCCAATTTTTGTAAGTTAACATTTTAAATATTGTATAGAGTTGACGTTTTTGTGTAACAATATCGGAATGCCTCTGTTTCTGTTTCAGTGTACGTTAAATTCGCTTTAAGCTAAGAAGATCGCTTCATATTCAGATAGGAACCAAACATACTTATTTAAGGACATATTGAAAGTTCAGAGGAAAACCTTAGTTTTGTGGGAAATACAGAATATTTCAAGTTTAGGATTTCAAAGTTTGAGCTTTGCACGGTACAACAGTTCTGTGGACCTAAGCGTATGGTAAGTGACTTGTTGTCTTGTCGTGTCGCTAACGATGAAGTAAAGTCAACAATTTAGTACCACCGAAACTTAAGCAAATAGTTCGAAAATACATGTTGGTTGCGAACGACGAATCTAGCGTTGTAGAGAAGGCGATACACGAAGTATTGCAATCTTAGGACAATAATTAAGAAGTTTGAAATATGGGATAGGATGTTGGTTCTCTCCCGCCCACAAATCAAATAAAACAAAACAAAGACACAAACAAAAACAAACACAAAACAATGATTGTTAGTATTGTCTGAGAAAGTTAAATTATATAAAGAAAAAAATATTGTCCCTAACTGGAACGAATCATAACATTTAACTTAAAAGCAACAATCAACAAGAATGAATGAACAATGATTGGAAATTAAACAAAAACAGTGAATAATCACTCGAATAATGGTCATGGTAACTTTAACTCAAACATCGATATTGACGACCTCCACTCAAAAAATGACAATGATGATTTTCAGATAAAAAATGGCAATGCAACGGACGGCCCGTTATCTCGCGCAGCAGAGAGTGAATCAAACTCATTAAACTGAAATAATGTACGATAAAAATAAACCACCCTAAATTAACGCTATGCGCAGAAACGAAACCCGAGTACATTTTATTTAAGTTATAATACATTAACGTTAAATATACAAAATTCCGTAGCATACAGTAGTCGTCAGACACGCCTTGAATTAAATGGAACAACCTACATATATAGAATACTTCATTTCCTAGAGTGTGAAAAAACTGAATATCTTTCAGCTTTCTTTGCTGAATACTGAGCATGTGCAGCGCTGCATCTAGTGAGCTGAGGTACTTCACTGATAGTGAAAATGAAACTATATCCAACAGCGGAAGTGGTGTAGGTAGATAACAGGTTCTTATATTATATTTGTAACTTGCGTCCCCTATTGGTACTTATTTTAATGTACCAACATTATTCTTGTTGTAGTTACATTAACTTTCGAACTTGGCTATCATGTACTCGTATGCAGTCGTTCTTAACCTAGAACAGATTCTAACCTTTATACCTGGTCTTTTCTTGTACACGCACACAACATATATATAACTGGTATTAGTACCATAATCAACTAAACGATTTTTGTTCATTATTATTTTAGCTGATCCTATGACGCTTGGCTCAACAATGATGGCTGTGTTGATGGTAGTTTAATATCGATTGCACCAAACCCTGTCCGATCCAGTCTAACGTCGTCATGTCCAACTCAGACTAACGTCGTTATGTCCGATCCATTATAACATCGCCTCGTCCGACCCAGTCTAAAGTCGTCATGTCCGACCCAGTCTAACGTCGTATTATATGGTGGCTCAACGTTTTGATTATATACTTCAGCCTTAGGTTTAGCGAGAAAGTAGCTCTGTTGGGCTACTTTGGCAGGAGGGAAAAGATGTATTGAAACAATCCTGACTACTGTTAAGGTATATTCTTCTAAAGTATATTTGCACATATCATTAATGTGTGAGATAATGTATCATCTCCTTTTATTGTTAACATTCCCTTCATATTGGAAAGTTGTACATCTTTTTCCAATGCAAATAATATTAAATGCAGTAACAGTTTTTTATATATGACCCTGGCACAAAAAAAGTAATTTGATACAATATGTAAATCGTATAAAAATGATTTGTTTAAATAATTATCATCTGCGTAAAGATTTGTTTGAAGCGCAGTGTGTACATGATAGGATAGTAGACTGTTATCACTTATCTTCCTTTTGAAAAGAGAAATAGGGAATTGTATCCATTTTTTCTCCAGGAATAAAGTAATACTCATGTAAGTTCATAATTTTTCGTCACCAGTATGATGAAACTGTTCATCATCAATGTGGAATCTTTGTAAAATTTATTGTGAAATATATGCTATTTTTTGTCGTTTGAAATCGGGTGACATTTTTACTATTGTGTGTATTCGGCGCTCGGCTTTCCACTAGGAGGCGCTCAGGTTAATCTTTCTGAATTCATCCATATTTAGTCATATTCTTAAAAACTTTGTCATGAATTTCCCGAGTGTGGTCCCAAAATCTATATATTGAGGTGCGATACGCCGTTTTGGCAGTTGTGGTTCTACTGGGCTCCAGTAAAGGTCTCAAGACCAAGCAAACAGAAGTCTATAGTCGTCTCAGCAGATAATTTCAAGCAAGGTAGACTAGATGCTACCTACACATTTAATTTAGTACTCATAATGACTACTATAATGTTTCTCTGAAATTGTTTCTAAGTTTATTTCCTCGTTATATCAGATACAATTTCCCACAGAGGGATTTAGCTGAATACAATTTGGCTGTTTCGTCATCAACATAGCCGTCTGATATCCGTTGGAAATTTAGTGCTGGCGTTATCGAATTTCCTACTCAGTATCATGTATCATTTTAAAATCACAAATTTCCATCCATTTCTTAGTGGTTGTGTCATTTAGATATGGAGATAACATATCCGACATAACGATACACTTTGTTGTTACAAAACGACACACAGTGTCGCATTCAAATCAAACGCAACACGCAATTAACATCCGGTTCCAGACTGTACCTCTACCATATTCACCATTGGATCATAAAACATAACCTGAGACTGATTCCGAACCTTGATTGGATGCACAAAATCATTACCACTTCGGTGAGTTATATGAAACTTTTTTGAGAAGCATTAACTTATTTTTCTGTGTACGATTAGTTTGGAAATTGGGATTATCAGAGTTAGAGATTATGTGAATCAGGACAAATTGAACATTATGCAGATCTTCACATGCAATTTACCACTGCAACTGTTGTTGTTATTTCAACATGCGTTATCAAACATCTGTTCTGCATATTTGAAAATATTATATTTCACCACTTTGAGCACCAAATGTTTGTGAGAAAACACATACAATCTTGGAAGTCATATAATAAACTGTGTTGACTATTTGTATGTTTTGTTTTGTGCTTTTATAATCTAATTTAGAACTTTCTATAGTGAACACACCATTTCTTGACATTACAATATACTGTCATCTAGAGACTGAAAAATGCGTGAGCTGTCCATGTATTCAATTTTATTTGACCTTGACCCTTGACACGTTACAGTATTTCTTTCATTCCGTGGTTTCCCGTGGTAAAGTGCAATGGGTCAAGTTGTATGTGTCTTACGCGAATAGCATAATTTCCTAAAGTGATATATGTTACGTGAACTGGAAAATTTCATGGTTGATATATCACCATGACTTCATATCTGTTGCGTGAATCATGGGCGTCGTCACTAAATTTTTCTGCTGAGGGTAGGTGTGATGCAAGTAAGAGCCAAAATCAAAAGAATTTATATTTATATATTGGACGATGGACGCATATGGTATGAATATAAATATATCATACCTGTGGTCTAAGCAGAATATAATTATGTATGCTAGGTGAATATAACAAACGTATCCTTGTGCTGTGTACAAGATAACTTTCATGTTGCTGAATAGACAACCTGCATCCTTTCTATTGTAAGAGCAGATAAATTTTTTGTTTGTTTCGCTATATCTAGTACATGAGATATATTAATTATTCTGTTTGCTCCGAATAACTCAGATATAGGGGAACATCTAGCAACAATGAATGAGCTTAACGAACAAATATTTTTTGCCCAAATATGTTATGTTTAGCAGAAATCTAGAAACAAGCAACGTTGTAGCCTTCCATTTCCCATTTGAGATAACAAATGATAAAAATAAATACTATCTTTGACCCAGCAGAGAACATCTTGCTTTTTAGTTTTTGAAAATGTAGAATCTTTCATTTTTAAACATACCTATCCATATTTGATGTATCTACAAAACTAACAAAAACTAAAATAAACAATGAAAAAAAAATTCTACCCGATTCTGTGCAGAATTAAAACTGAAAATGTTGTTACCAATAGCATCTATAAACGATCTCAACAAAAAGGCATTCATTATTCCAGTTAAAACGATCAGTATTTCACAGAACACCCCGGCCGACGCAATACAATTTTTAGTATCCTAATTAGTAGAATGAACATCAGGAAAATATAGTGCCACTATATGTATGAGTCGTATTTATCAACGTTATTTAATTTAATAAACTTTTAATTTACGAACTTTTCTATACTGTTATCTATAATTCAATCGAAATTTTGCGATTAAATATCCCTAACTCTATTATATGTCACATTTACATAATATAATTGGGCTCTTGTAATTTTGTTTGGTACAATTGTGGCTTATAGCTTGAAAGATCTGGCTCGAGGTCACCTATCATTCTAGTAATGTGGTTCTGAGCATAAATAAAGCATTTTTACTGATAAAGTTATAAAACTGTCGATATAATGATAATACAAAGAAAAACTAATATTCTATATTTGTTATTTTCTCGAAGTTTTCTCTTTCCTTTACAATGTATTAATTTCGCTCCTAAATGACACGCTTTTAGTAAAGTTCCAGTATTATGCCATAACCATTTATACGACAAAAAAGACATGCAAACGATGAAATATTCGAGGTCACGATTCCCTAAGAATTGCAGACCAATATCAATATTAGTAGAGATTCGATATCTTAGCTTAGAATCAAGGGACATCGTAAGGGTCTAAAGCATTTTTTATGTATAGTTAATATGTGAATTTATAAAAGAAAGATGGACACTTAAGGTAATCCCAATATTTGCGGATACAAGTTACAGTTATAAAATATAAGAAACATTGTCTTCGTCTTACGATCCATCCGCTTCTCTCCCTGCTAAAATATTTGTATATCTCATTTCTATTACGATCTTCGATATATTAGTCGCATCACATTGTATAAAGATTTGTAGAAGACAATTTAAACTCTATTATTTCTTGACATATAATTAGTTGTTTATTTATTCCTCGTATAACGACGTTGCCAATATAAAATCAATTTATTTTCATGTAATGTTTACGCTTTTGCAAGTTTATTGCACAGTTATCAATTGAAGGGTGTTCATAATTAATATGGTTTACGTTTATTTATAAATTGAAAGGTACCATAGGTAATAGGGTTTACATTTATTTATCAATTGAAAGGTAACGATTGATATTAGGGTTTGCATTTATCAATATTTCTTAAACTGTGCACTTAAGGTACGCATTGGTTTGTGTTTGAATTATGTTAATACTTAAAACAAAAATATCTCGTTTCGATTTGATCTAAGAATTTAATATTTGTATATGAAACTGAAACAATATGTCTGGTTTCTCATTTCCACTTATTGCCATAGTGCGCTTGATTACGTGGTGATTAAGTTGTGACCTAAGTTATATTTTAGATTTATTCCCATCTTTTCCAGTATGTGAAATTGTCTTGTTAATTATTTATGTGGTCGGGTATAAAACTAGCAGTAGCAGTACAAACATGTAGGTGTAAATTACAGATAATCTTGTTCCGACCCAACTTAGAAACTCTCTGCACGCAATAGGAAAATTAAAGCCCTGAGACTGAGTCTTAAATACATTCGTATATAATCAAGACATTGATTTTTCATTCTATTTGATTATACACAGTTTCTATAAAGAATACATATCCATGTGTACAAAAGAGTTCTGACTATTTATAAAGGTACTTTACATAATAGATATTAATCAGCAAATGTTGTGGCGTGTGGATATCAACAGGATTTTGTATATATCTAAAGAAGATATTTTACCTATTCTTAGGAAGGCAAAAGAGGGTGCTAGTAATATAAAGGGGAAGTATGGGCTTATAAGGCCGTTGTAAATATTGCGGTAGTTATGTTGGACTGCATCTTTAATGGTACGAGAGGAATTCAGTTTCACAAGCTCAATAAGATTAAAATCGAGGATCGTTAGGGGCTTACGAGAAATGGTAATCATAAGAAATTCATATAACTTTTATTCGGGGTCGAAATGGGGGCAAAAGTAATCTTGGACTGCATCTTCAATGGTACGAGAGGAATTCAGTTTCACAAGCTCCATAGGATTAAAACCGAGGACCGTTAGTGGCAAACGAGAAATGGTAAGCATAAGAAATTCATAGGACTCTTATTCGGGGTCGTAATGGGTGCAAGTGTAATGATAATGCTATAAATGTCTGCATGCTGAATATCGTCTGGGGACAAGGAGATTTGAAGATTAACATTATTGACCAATTCCAATCGCTTCACTGACCAGCATCCACGCCTACTAAACAGGTGCACGTTGTTACAGATCAGTACTCGCATTCACTAACAAAAGATAGTACCAACATGCACCTACGCTTACTAGCCAATGCATAGTGTTTCTGAATAGTATATACACCTACTGACAAGCACGTTCATGTACTGACCAAAACCAACGTTTACTAATCAACACATTATGTTAATGAATATCACCCATACCTAATAATTATTATTACTTTTACTATACAGAATTTTGTCCGTGTCAGTTTTATACGGTTGTAATCAAGGAGGTCAACTCATAACTACACTAAAATTGCCACTACTAAAAGCAATGCATAAAGTATGAAATTTTCTCGGAATTATTCTAAAAAGACACACAACATTATTTTAAAATAGTTTAGTCTTAATTTAATGCTAAAATAAGAAACTAATGCCGCCTTAGAAAAGACTTTCGAAAAATTGGTAATATTATATGAAAAGAACAAGATATGACAGAAACTACAATTAATCCTAAAATTCTAGAAATAATACTGACTTTAGCAAAGTCTAAAGAACTGCGAACAAAAAATGAAAAATTTAGTGAGATTTAAAGAAATCCCAAAAAATTTAAACATTGTAAAAGAATTGTATAAATTGTAAAATGAATGAAAAAGGAAAAAGTTTAGAGACGACATTTATTAAATATATTGTGTCAGTTGAATATCATAAAGTTGAAGAAACTGTAAAATAGCTGGAAAATTAAATGGCAATGTTTTAGAAAGGTTATATAATGTTTTCACAAATAATTTATTATTCATAGAAGATGGCAAGCATGTCTAATTCACTCGTGAAAGATTACTAATCCTTTCTCGGGATACCGAGTGCCTTTTGCCAGCAAACGTCAGAATCAATTTCACGAAGTGCAGAGCCGTTACTACACGTGATGATCTGAACGAAATCATTGACGTCCTCTTTAAATCTCTTCAACCCTAGTCCCACTTTAGAGATTGTTTATGCAATAATTGCAGTAACTATTAATCACACGTTTAGCAGTAATAAAAGAAATGCAAAACAATTACATATTGTATATGAAAGTTTAGTGTTTCATGAATCAAAACATGTATCGCACATACAACATTTGTCTCTATCGTTAGTTTGCAGGGAAATTTAAGTTTTGCTAACCACTCATTTCCTCGATTTCTTCCTTCCAAGAAATTAATCAGATTATTAGCAGTGAATGTTATTAAAACATGTTGTTTATTAAAATCTATTGCATACATTAATTTCCTCTGACAGATACGGCCTCTTTCTTCTATGTAAACAAAACACATTCTATAATAATAATAATAATAATAATAATAACAAAAACAACAACAATAATGAAGTTACTTTGATTTGTAATGTCTCTTTTCGTTTCATAATTTATTCGTTTCATTAAGAGTACACTATTGTATCTCAAGTAAAACCATCAACGAAGTCTGATGCACGATTTCATTTCATGTTGTTACAATTGCCAAAACTGTTATTTGTACTGATTAACTCTAAATGCTGAGTTAGATCCTTACTGTATCCTTGATTTTACGTCATGCTAAATAGCAACATGGTTGTCGATTGAAATACCTGTTATCAATGTTAAATAGCAACATGGTTGTCGATTGAAATGCCTGTTATCAATGTTAAATATCAACTTGGTTGTCGATTGAAATTCCTGTTACCAATGCTTATAATCGTTGACCCTTTAAAATCATACTTTGCTGAGCCTGACTTAATTTAAATTTTTCTTTTTTGTTGCCAAGGCAATGAATAATATCCATTATTATAATAAATTTGAAACCTTTGTTTATAAATACAAAATAAATGAATGGGTTTGTACGCATGCTCAAAGAACATCGCCAATTACTGGTCCAAAAAATGACCATTATATGACCTATCCTCAAATATAAAGATTTAAAAATAAAATTAAATTACGAGAAACTAACGGAACACACAATTAAGTGTACTTTGAGGAAATAGTACAATGAATCAAACAATAATAGAGGCATTGAAATACTTTCATGGAAGAGCGGTCACATGTCATTAGCGACCATAAGGAATTATAAAGGTTCCTTGGACTGCAACTACGTTCCATAGCCGTAGTCATGATGGTCATACAATTTTTTATTATGATTGAATTCACGACTTTATACAAATCTTCACAGTGGTCATGATAGTCATACAAATTTTGAACATGACTGAGTTGAAAATTTTAGAGGAAATCAACTTTATCGTGTAATGAATACCAAGAGGCTACTGATAAATATTATTTTTCATAAGTTTAGATGTGAAAAAAATTTACTGATTATTTTGAAGTATTTCTGGTTTGTAACAATATATGTTTTTACTTAGAAAGCTAATACTGTTATGAGTAAACCTGTCGGGTTGTCTTCACTAAACTGGAAATATAAATCTTGTGTACAAAATGCAACTGTACAAAACGGAACGTAACATAGTGAAAACATTTAATATATCGTCTCAGTTTAGACGCAATTGGTATTTAAATAAAATATTGAATATATTGAACATTTGATCTTCACTGTTAAGCCGCTTTTCACATCGTCTTGATCATGTTTAGAAAATCTGCTTTTCCCTTATTTTGTATACTTTATTTTGTATCACTGAAACATACTTGATATATATTTTTACTATCAAGTGGGTCACTATGCTTGTCAAACTATTCAGACACGTTCAAATTGGAATGTCTCTTTAAAATAAAAAGTGACATTGACTTGATTGAGAAAGACCAAGAGGAAAATTTATTTAAACACTAATAACGAGAATTAGTGTGCTTCCGTTATAATTGAGAGAAATTATGCAATCAATAGCACTGACAGATTCTTACAGGTACAATCGATGACTATTCACATATCTGACTATATTCACAGACCCTGATATCAAAAGCATTTCCTCTTCCAATCGACTTTGTAAAGGTTCAGGTAACACTTTGTGACAAATTGCACGGTGAGAACAGATTCATACACACGATATGTGCCTAAGATTCGAAACAGTTTCATGGAGATACTATGCAGACAGTATTGTTTCCTTCATGCTAATATTTTATGGTTTTATATTAAAGTTTATTTGTATCATTACTGTCCCAAAATAGTACTTCTGTTTACTTTCAAAGATAGATATGAGTATGCAGACACTTGTGGTACAGTAGAAGTTTGGCAGGAATTTATTTATGTTTCGCTATTTTTCAGATTCAAACGGAATGCAAATTTCTCCTACGGAACATATGTTTCTATCAGCTCACTTATTGATTAAGTGGACTTGATATAAATCAAGTGGACTTTACTCATAGTTATTGACTATCTGAACTTATTTTCTGTCACGTTCACATAGTAACTATAATAAAACAAAGTAGTCCATTTTCGTTAGTAGTAAATGGGGATACTATTGGGACAATGGGATTTTAATGTTTGACTAGTGGGTTTGAACCCTAGGGACAATATGAATTTAACTTGGGGAATTTTTAACATGGATGGGACTACAGAGGGACAAACAAATATTGGGGCTGTCTAGGGACAATATGAATGGAACAGGGGAGGTGACGTCACGGTACTGACTATTAGCAACAATGTACAAGGGGTTGACATCAGTCGGAGCAAACATCGGGGAAAAAAACCTAAAACGCTTGGAGCGAACGGGACAGGGACAGAAACAACATAAGAACACAAATGACTATACAACTGACTAAAATAATTTTAGGCAAGAAAGCAAATCTGTCCTTGGAACAGATGATCTTCGATCTTGGATCGGAGTCCAGTGGCAATGGTGAAAGTGTTCACTTCCACGCGTCGTATCGCATATTTGGCGGTCGTTCTGCTCGAAGTGTGACTGATGTTGTTTCTTACTTTAGGTAACCGCAAGTCGTATATACAGCCTGGTTACCTCGATGTAGGTTTTGTAATCGGCTGCACCAGCCATCAAATGGAAAGCGGTACTGCTGAAATTCAGTCTCAGGCGAACATCCACGCCGTTCAGCAAATACTTCTCTTGTAACCACATGTCCAAATGTAGCGGTCCATCAGTTCTAAACTTCGGATTCCAGCAATTTTCTTTTGACGTGCGTCAAATCCCTTATTGATGCAATTTGTATCTGCCACCTCATCGAACACGCCCGCTGTGTCAGGTTTCCATACCACTTAAGCATCAAGATGAGTGTTTTTGGCTTCTTTTCCGTAGGTCAAGAGATTTTCCACGTAAATTCGATAATGGTCTGTATCCATGCAACTGCTGACCAGTTTGTTATTCAAATAAAAGTCCACTTCGCTGAACAAGGAATGCATGAAACTGTTGACAGGAGTTACTGCCTTATCGGCATCTAGATCACTATCATCAGATTCGTTCAATTTGACTTTCAAATACAAGTAACTACTGTTCATATCGATGTAATCTTCGGGCAGCCCTTTGATTTCAAATTCGACGGGAATTGAGTACGTCAAAGAGATGAAATTCGACCCATTGGGATTCTTGCATCGTCATCATGGTGGTGGCATGGAAAAGAGATCTTTTTCTGACTTGGAACATGCCCGAGACTCACGATGCATCATTTTTTGTCTCTTTGATTTAATAATCAAAACGTCTAAGTCTCGAGCAGTTCTTCTTTTCTTAGTCTTTCCAGCTTTATGAGTGTGAAGTCTTCTGAAGGGGTGTTTTCGTCGTCTCTTTCTGCCTTGTCCTTGCTATGGCGTCAGGGAAGCGGGCATGTCTCACTCATTAGCGCCCAGGGCATTTATAAGTTTCATTCCGCCCCAGAATGTATTTGCCTGTCTGAAGCAAAACATTTTTGCGTGCTCTTAAGAAACTTTATTTAGGGTTTTGTTTGTCGATGATGACATTTTGTAGAAATTCTTTGCCATGCGTCAATGCGGACTCTTCAAGGCGTGCAATCCTCGTGTAACCATGGGTTTAAACACATAAGCCACCGAGCGAAAGGCCGATTTCAACATTTCTCATAAACCATGTCCTTTCTGTCGAGCGACTCCTCGGTATATTGGATACATGACTTACAATTCGTTAGAGAATTGTTTTCGAAAATGTTTCACCGTGACTTTTCCTTTGGAGAATGGAATATTTTGTCCCAGATCTTCTTTCACAGCAATGTTGACAGTGTCAAAATACGACTTACTTAAGGGGAAATAGTGAGGATGTACAAATACGTGGTGAACGTGATAGGTATTTCAACCTTCCTGGCCATTGGGCGTGGTACTATCCACTTTGAAAGGAATGATACTCAGTAACGGTACGGAAGTGTGTCCCACCACGTTATACTCCACTACATCGGAGTACACAATGATCAAATCGAGTCCTTGGTTCAGTTCTACCAGGGATCCAAAAGCACTGTAAAAATCTATATTACTGTTCATCTTTGGGCCCAGATTCTGTGCTACCATCTGTGGATGTCCACCCAAAATTTCACACAAAGTGCCATGAAACCTGAGGGACAACGTGTCGGTATAATGATATTTTATCATTAGGCAACAAGCCACTTTATGATACTCAATCATAACACTTCTTTTGGCTCTGTTCACGGCTTTGCCACAGGCAAACTCGAACCTCTCAGCAATGTTGTCCACCAAATGTTTACCACTAAAATAATAGCCTGACTGAAATTTCAACGTGTAGATGATGAATGATGGATTGCTCGCTGACTTTACGTCACTTGAAAACCCGAATTTTTTTATTACTGCTTGCAATTGGGCGTTCAGGATTTCGACCTGGAAAGCGTTTTGCTTTTCAATGATGCTCTTCATCTGTTTAGGGTAACTTGTTTCCACGAAAGCCACATCCTAATGGGCTTCGTGATCTAATTGGATGGCCTGAGTTAATTTGGCCGTGTAACAACAAAAAGTGTTATTGGACAACACCTCCACGGACCTGTCACAGGGTAAGGTTAAGTAAAATTGGTAGCTGTTATTCATAATTTCAGAGATCCGCAGTTATCCGAGGGGTCACTGGAAGTCAGAGGAGTTTCTTCTCCCAAAATGTTGTTGTTGGAGTGGTGACTGACGCTGGACGCACGATTCCCGTTGTTCCCATTCGATGAGAATTTCAGGGAAGGATTGGAAAGAAGTTAACCGGTGAAACTGCTCAACAAAATGATCCACAATTGTTTGACTCCTTGTTGCAAAGTCAAAATGGCAATGGCTATACCGATGACACAATACACCACAAAGATTTGGTAGAAAAAGACGATTTGCAGTTTAGGCACACTTTCTCCACACCACACACACAAGGGATTTGTAGATCTTGCAGAGAAGAACTTTGTGAAGAAGTGGTCACTGCGGTGGTAGCGGTAGCTACGGTTGTGTAGAAGGGCATGATAATGACTTCTTTGTATAGTCGATGACTTGCGAAGCGTCGATCCAAGAATCAAAACTGGGAGGAGATCCTTTCCAATGTACTTTGACTTCTTTGACACAGCGTTTTCCCACTCTTTGGCTTCTGCCGTCGAGAATGTTTTCGATATCGTACAATTCGTCTTCATTTCTGGTTACGCGTTATAACTCAGGTAAGTAAAACGTTCCTTTTAGCACTTCCCCGTTCATGACTTCCAATTTAGAGACGTTAGGATGACGACCACGCATTCATCCAATGACACGAAACTATTCGGTGGTTCAGTTGGGTAAGCAACCTCTGTCAAAAGTGTCTTTGGTTTTGCCAATGCGCACCCAATCTCCTACTGGTAACACTCCACCCTTAATGATCACAGCCACCGTCGGGGACCTACCAAACTGGCGCTTTGTTGTCAGGAGTCACTTCTTGGGTGGCACGTCCGATGCTTCGATGGTAAGATTGGTTGTACACTTGAATAAGTTGCGGTAAGCTTATGTACTTTAGAATGTGGTGATGTGTAACATATTTCCACATGCGTTATTTCAAGGTGCGTTGAAAACGTTCCACGTTCTTTCAAGGTGCGTTGAAAACGTTCCACGAAGCTGGCTTTAGTTTCGGGATTCTAGGTGGTAAAAAAATGAATGTTACGTTTCTTTAATTCTTTTTGGAAAGTTTGGTTCAGAAAATCGGTGCCTTTGTCGGTTTGCCATCGAAGAGGGTGCCGACCGCTTTGTTTCAAGACCAGTTGGAGGTCTCGCACTAATTCACTGCTGGATTTGTATGTCAATGGTGCGACCCAAGCAAATTTGTAAAAGACGTCGATGACAGAAAACAATTTTTTTTGTAGCCACGATTGTAGGCAGCCAAATGAGAGACATCGGCTAAATCGACTTGTCATTGATGATTGATGCCCTCCACTCAAATGCGACTTCGGGAAAATGTTCGTCGAATGGATTTATGTAAAGTGTACGTGGATTGTTCAGACGGGTTTTGGCAGCACCATCCAATTTCTGAACTCCTTCATAACCTCCATGATGAGATGGATAGTAGTAAATGCTGTCTAACAACTTCTCCATTTTTTGTTCATAAGTCATCCATTCTTCACTGATGCTACTATTTTTCTCGTGTGGCATTTTCTTGGTTTGTAATGTTTTGTGTGTCCGGCGAGCGATAGGTGTCGAGTAGGAGGATGTCTGAATAGTGGTAATCGGTTCTTGTTTCACTTCTGTCTTCACCTTCCTTTTATCTTCTGATAGTTGATCAATGTCTGACCGCTGAAACACTTTCATCTGAACTAGTCCTCTAACACCATTCAGGTACCAATGGTTTAAACACCAGTGACGTAACAGATGCAATTGTTCATTGCGTTTCACTTGTATTTTGACCAGCTCTTGGTAAATGCGTTCTCTCAGCTTCACAGCTAAACCACTAACTTTCTCTAGTAAATTATCCATGATCATGTCATACTAAACCCTCTTTTGTTGGAGGTAGTAAGTCTACTTTTTGAACAGCATCGGTTTCATTTTAGTGCCGTATCAAAATAATTTAATCACTAACTTGCGTACCACACGTGTTCAGAAGCTTCCTGTTCAATCAATATTTCTTGGTTTAAAAGATTTTCGTAATCTTCTAACTCGTCCGTTGGAATTTGATGTATTAATATCACCTTGTAAGTAGAATGGGTGGCATCCAAAACTTTAAGAATCGCACGCGAATCATCAATGTCCGACCAGTGGGACAATATGAAATGAATCAGTCCTCTTATATCATTCTGGTATCAGTGGTTTAAACACCGGTGACGTAAACGTATGCAATTGTTCTTTGAGTTTCATGTGTATTTTGACCAGCTCTCGGTAAATGCGTTATCTCAACTCAACAGGCAAACCAAGAATGTTCTCTTCTAAATTATCCATCCGGGATACTGAGTTCGTCCCACTAAAGGTAGGTAGTGACATTTAGGAGACCATGGAGCATGTTTCAGGTATGCCGAATCTTTCTGTTCACACTCCTTTAGTGACACACCGCATCTGAAGCACTCGACTTTATCCCCTTCGCCCAAGTAGAAAAATCCGGCTCTGGCTAATTGTTTTGGGGTAGGTCCTCCCAAATATTTAGGCCGTCTTCCTTGAAAGGTTTGGAATCGACTTTCAAAGTTACAGTATTCTGGCAAACGCACAGGGAACGAATATTAGTCTGTCACAGGTTCATTTCGGTGAGAATAGGGTAAAATACATCTGGTCTTGAGTGTTGTTAATTCGGACGAGACTCTTTTTGGTACTGTGAAGGTCGTCGACCAATAACATCTTTTTGCGTCCTGTCCCTTTGGGAAGAGACACCTGGGTCATAAACAGTGTCGCTTTTCCATCGGTGATATGAAACTTGTCACTGGATTCTTGAACGTGTTAAATCTTGTCGATGACTTTGGAAGGTGTAAATTCTACTGGGCTGCTAAACTCGATCCAAACGGGGACTTTAAACTGTCGTGATGAATAGAAAGTCTCAAGCGATCGTCTTCTTTGGCTTGACATTGTCGTTTCAGTGTGTTCAACAAAGAATCCCACACCTCGGTGATGAAGCCCTTTGCTTTCTCCAGTGTTAAGTTGGACTTGAAATCTTTAAACTTCACCGTGTACGTGGAAGCATAAGTTCTAAATTGTTTAGAGGAGATCTATTCCGTCTCTCGAATGTGGTAGTACTTTGCAGGGTTTACTAACGGTGACGAACTCCTGGCTGAGTGTAGACTCTCTGGGTCTGGTCTCTGGCTCACCCATGTCATCTTTAAAATCACTGCCATGAATTTGTGCCAAGACTTCTGCTACTGTACGAGGCGATCAATCACGTTTCTGCCTCTTACTTTTGTCTCTTTTCTCCATGAAAGGATGCGATCGTTTCATCTTGACTGCGAAAAGTCAAAAGACTACATTTTAAACGCTATTGGTCACTTTGTATCCATGTCAGACAGGCATATATATAAAGGGGTGTGACTTCCCATCCGCTAATCATTTGACTCTAGAACCGAACAGACCGTTGGAAGAGCCCACACAGATCGAACGTTTGATCAGAGCTTTGCGAGGAGTCATCAGAAAATTTTCTTCGGACAAGCCGACGGGCTACTCATCCTCCTTTCGAGATAAAAGTCAAGATACTTGCTATATCTGTAAGAAGAAAGGGCATTAGACTACATAGTGTCCAGACAGTCAAAAAAGCAAGACAGGTGCTAGAAGATACAAACATCACGATACCTGTTGTCATTGTCAAGAAAAGGACATTGGTCTTCAGAATGCCCTCAGAAACAACAGGAAGAAGAACAGGTTCCCTCCCCATAGGAAGAACCCAGACAAGTGCAGAAAGAGAAAAATGAGAAGAAAAGAATACAAGGAGAAGTGAAGAAGAAGAGGAGCAAAAACATGTGAAAGTGAAGAAAGTTAAAAAACAGAGATAGTGAACAAAGACACAGAAGAAGTCTATGAACTTTTTAAAGTGTTGTGTTGTGCAGTGAATTGAATAGTAAAATTTGTACCAGAATAGACCAGACAGAAAACGTTTATCTTGGTTTTGATTTTTTTAGAATAAGAATATATACTCACGCACTCGCTCACTCACACATGCACATCATGGGTAACAAAGGGCTTTATGAGTTATAGCTGATTTTGGCATTGAAATACTATCTCTTTTCTAGAAAAGTGTAAGGCCCTGAATAGGACCGTTGGGTATTTGTTTGTTTTTAAAAAAACTCAGGAACGGGACGTAATCATCTGTAACTTCCTTAAGCCTTTGCTACGGAAAAGGCCTACTTCTGAACTGGTTCATGTCAATGATTTGGGAAAAACCACCATCGCTTGTCCTCTCTACGGACGGTGCATTCCAATTCATCGTCTTCTTAAGTTCCGTCATGTTTGAAAACTGTGTCGCATGGATTGACTGCGCAGAGACGCTAGCGCATCTATATAGGGAATGTGACGACACAGATTGCTCTCTTCGGATTGGAAGACCGACTCCGTGTTGTGACTGAATTTTGTAACGCGTGTTTGGATTGGTGAATAAACTCAATCCGTTTCGATCCACTCTTCAACTAGAAATAACCCGTTCAGTTCATTCCCTTCACATGTTCTCGTCAAAAGAAGTGGACAAACGTAGAATCGTCTACTCTCGTATCGTTGATGCTGTTCCGTACGGACTTACCCCTGTATGTGAAATTATCATTTATAATTATCCGGATCACATATACGAGTGTTTGTAAAATAAGAATGTATGTGGAGAGACAAGGCTGTTTGAAGAGAGTCCTTATCTACGTACCAGCAGTCAGAAGAAGTTTGAGGAAGAAAAGAAGACATACGCAATGCGCTCTATGTTAACAGAATGATGTTAACATAAACACAAATCCCCTTTTCAAGGCCACTCGTATACCTCGAAAAGATTTGCTTTCTTGACCAAAACACATTTTAGTTAGTTCTATAGTTGTTTGTTTTATATATGTTGTCTGTTGTAGATATGCCTCGAAAAGATTTGCTTTCTTGACTAAATGTTTTAGTGAGTTGTATAGTTGTTCGTGCTTGTATGTTGTCTGTGTTATCTCTGTCTCTGTCCCGCCAGTCCCGTTCGCGCCAAGCGCTCTAGTTCTATCCCACGCTGTTTGCTCCGATTGATGTCAGCCCCTTGCTACATTGTTGCTAACGTCAGTAACGTTACATCACCTCCCCGTTTCACTCCCATTGTCCCTAGACAGTCCCAATACTTTTTGTCCCTCTATAGCCCCACCCATGTTAAAATTCAACATATTAAATTCCCTTTGTGACAAGGATACGAACCCACTAGTTTAACATTAAAGTCCCATTCTCCCTAAAGTATCCCCATTTACTACTTTCGTTATTTTCTAATAGCAGCTACAATGGCGCGAATAAGAAGTAATGCAACATGTTACGCAAAAAGGGCAAGAATCCAAGACTATAACATTTCAATGCTTAAATTAAAGCATTCTGAGAAACAATGCAAATATTTTCTTTTATATAAAAGGATATAAGTAAAAATAACATATATACCATGTCACCATACGCAGAATCCACACTATTATTACCATTCTGAAAATGTAGTTAGTAAAGCAGTGACTGATCTCAGTCGTATGAACATAATAACAGGGCGCAGGTAAATTCAGAATAAATAAGAATTATTAAGAAGTCAATTAACCATGTAATTGTGATAATTAAGATTATTGTTCTTTTGTTATGACAAAAGACAGTCAGTTGTTGGAAATGAATAACATTGCCAATGGGATTAACGCAGAGCATCTACAAACGTGATTCATTTATGCCTCTCTTTTTTTTCAGTTGCATGTAACGATTTAAAAATATATTTCACATCTTATTGAAACTAGCAGCGATGTGAATGAAAATTGATGAAACAAAAGCAAATATTTGAAAATCCAAACATTGTGTGGAATTTTGAAATATTAGGACATAAAAGCAAAGTTGTAGATATGATTCCTCATGTCCAAATTACACTGAGAAACAAAGGTGAAAGATATAATATTATATGATACATAGGCACCAATACTTGCACATACCAATAAATCGAGCCTAAAACATCTACCGTATAGACTCGCTTATAAGTCGAGTCTAAATGCAAACTACACAGACGCGGATCTGCCGTCGCAGCAGATCCGGGTATGCGCAGTTTGTTAGGAGTAACCATTACAACAAACGACCTAGAAGATGATCTGCAGTCGCAATATGCTACGGCAGATCAGGATTTTTGTTGTTTGAAGTTTGACTAGACGTATAGGAAAGTATATAAGGAATTCGTGTAGAATCAAAGTAAAGTCTTCTATTGGCTCTGCAGATGCCACTTATACATTAGACAATAATTTGAAAGATATAGAACATAGTTCAGCGAGTGCGCCTTTCCCAGATTGAAATCGTAGAGGTCGATTCTTAAACAATACAAAACCCCTCACTTTCCACTATTATACTTTAAAACTTTATTAGACTGGGATTCTGCTGGTTCATGGAAGTTTAAACAAAATGATAAAAAGTACCGCTACTGAAACTAATTTAAAAATGGAAACTTTACTAAAGGGGGACACTGTCTCAACTGCTTTATTATCGGAAATATTTGATAATATCAGCTACCCTTGTTTCACAATGATGCTTAGTGAAGAACCCATTCAAACTAGATGCTAACTAGCACATCTAGTACAACATATAAACGGTGTGAACTGTTGAGAAAATATCTAATAAATAAAGATAATTGTTTTTAAAACAATACATTTTAGATTAATTTTGTTTTATGCCAGAGGAAAGTTAATTGTATTATTACTTATTCCCCTTTGATGGTTACTGATCATCGTAAAGGAGAATTACTTTTAATATAAAATATGAGTGATTTCAAAATCAGAGGGGAATGAATATATTACTCTTACAACTATCGCTAAACATATATACAGCGGAAAATGGTCAGTGAAGGTAGAAAATGGAATATCACAGGCAGGTTGTGCTAGTGTAACGCCGCAGGAAGAGGAACTGATTTAATTTGAGCCCATATCCTAGTACAAAGCTTGAAAATTGGTATAATCGGCTAAAATGCACAGAGGATTAGTATAGTGGTAATAAATTTGAAGGCAGGAAGTTCCTTTAATTATATCCTAAATAAATGTTGTTAAAACTGTATATCTTACTTTTATTATTCAACAATAGACACAAGTCACAATCAAATTACTTTAACTCGCAAATCTCCCAGAATTTCTAGGACACACACAGGTGCCAAGTAATGTCATATTCATATTGTAAAACAGTAATTCTATACACACAGAGTTGCCAAGTAATGTCATATTCATATTGTAAAACAGTAATGCTATACACACAGAGGAGCCAGGTAATGTGATATTCATATTGTAAAACAGTAATGCTATACACACAGAGGTGAAAGTAATGTCATATTCATATTGTAAAACAGTAATGCTATACACACAGGGGTGACAAGTAATGTCATATTCATGTTGTAAAACAGTAATGCTATACACACAGAGGTGCCAAGTAATGTCATATTCATATTGTAAAACAGTAATGTTATACACAAGAGGTGCCAAGTAATGTCATATTCATATTGCTATGACACACAGATGTGCCAAGTAATGGCATGTTCATATTGTAAAACAGTAATGCCTTACACACAGAGGTGCTAAGTAATGTCATACTCATATTGTAAAACAGTAATGCTATACACACAGAGGTGCCAAGTAATGTCATATTCATATTGTAAAACAGTAATGCTATACACACAGGGGTGACAAGTAATGTCATATTCATGTTGTAAAACAGTAATGCTATACACAGAGGTGCCAAGTAATGTCATATTCATATTGTAAAACAGTAATGCCTTACACACAGAGGTGCTAAGTAATGTGATATTCATATTGTAAAACAGTAATGCTATACACACAGAGGTGCCAAGTAATGTCATATTCATATTGTAAAACAGTAATGCTATACACACAGGGGTGACAAGTAATGTCATATTCATGTTGTAAAACAGTAATGCTATACACACAGAGGTGCCAAGTAATGTCATATTCATATTGTAAAACAGTAATGTTATACACAAGAGGTGCCAAGTAATGTCATATTCATATTGCAACTGAGAATTTCTATGACACACATATGTGCTTAGTAATGGCATGTTCATATTGTAAAACAGTAATGCCTTACACACAGAGGTGCTAAGTAATGTCATATTCATATTGTAAAACAGTAATGCTATACACACAGAGGTGCCAAGTAATGTCATATTCATATTGTAAAACAGTAATGCTATACACACAGAGGTGCCAAGTAATGTCATATTCATATTGTAAAACAGTAATGCTATATCATCTTGAGATGAACATTAAATACTGATTTTGCAGAAGAGATCATTAAATCCTAGAACGAAATCTTTCCCCAAAAGATAAGCGTGATACTTCCCAATTCCAAACACTACGGCCAAACACTCTTTCTCAATAACGGAATAGATTTTCTCCCTGGATAGAAGTTTCCTACTCGAGCAAGCTACGGGTAACTTATTGTTATCTTGCTCTTGCAGTAAAACTGATCCTAACCCAGTTTCAGAGGTATCTGTTCTTAAAATAAAGGGTTTGCTAACATCTTGCAATTTTAATATAGGTGCACTGATTAGTTTCTCTTTCAGCGCGCAAACAGCTATATCTTGTGGCGGTTCCAACCCCACTACGTCGTCGTCGATGACTGCCGTACAAACAACATTTAAGACCCCTTTTTCTACATTGTTGCTCTGTCTCTTGATGTACAATTTAAGCATGTCAGCATGGAATGTCTTTAAATTACCGTCTATGTCAATTTTATAGTCCATGTCACCCTTGACCTCTTTAACTTCGTAGGGACCTTTCCACTGGACTAGTAACTTATTTGTGCTAGTAGGAAGAAGCAATAGAACCTGATTTCCTACAAGAAATCTCCTATCTCGCTCTCTGCGGTTATAATAATTGGCATATCTGCGTCCCGATTTCATTAATTCGTCACGTGCCATCTGGCGTGTACTTCCTAATTTCTGTCGCAGATCTAATACGTACTGGTAGGTAGTTTTTATTTCCTCGTTCGCGACGTCACCTGTCCATAGTTCGCTTAATATCCGCATCGAGCATCGAACTGTTCTTCTGTACGGCAATTCGAAGGGTGAAAACCCTAAACTTTCTTGCGGTATTTCACAGTACGCGAACAGAACCGCGTTCAAACAGCGGTCCCAGTCTTGCGGACGTTCCGCGCACATTTTTCGTAGCATGTGTTTCAGAGTACCATTAAATTTCTCTTCCAGTCCATTGCACATCGGATGGTATGGGGTAATGTTTAGCTGTTTGATGGATAACAGCCTACTTATTTCACTCATGAGGTCAGAGGTGAATTGGGCACCACAATCCGTAAGGATTTCTTCTGGCACCCCTACCCTACTGAAGATGTCAACCAATGCTTCAGCCACCCGTTCCGTTGCAATAGTTGGTAACGCTACCGCTTCGGGATATTTGGTTGCGTAATCCACAAAAGTAAAAATATACCGGTTCTTCCTTTCGGTAACTGGATGTATTGGTCCTACAATATCCACCGTCACTCTTTTAAACGGTGTATCTATTAATGGGATCTGTCCTAAGGGCACCCTTGTGACCCTTCCCTTACATACGGTTGTCTGGCATACGTCACCAGACCTACAGAACCGTAAGACATCGCCATTAACACCAGGCCAGTAGAATTCAGCGACTACTCTGCTGGTGGTCTTCGCCTTACCTTGGTGTCCTGCCATGCTAGACTCATGTGCCACCCTAAGTACTTAAGATCTGTATCTCTGGGGTACGACTACTTGTCATAACCTCTTACCCTATGGAGCGATAAACTCCCTTTGAATTAGCTCGTTTCTTCGAACGAATCTCGAGCTGCCCCCACTCTTGCAGTGTTTAATTGCGCCGGACGGGATTTTCTCAATAATAGTTTTGATGGATTCGTTACGTTCTTGTTCTCGTTTGAATTCGTCACGCGAAATTCCAGAGATCGATTCAGGGACTATTCATTTCTGAAACAGGTGTTTCTCTCGTCGGGTTTGCGCTTGCGTTTCGACTGTCTGGGCCAAAGGTATCCTGAAATCTGCCATGGTTGGAAGACGGGAACCTTCAACATTACCGATTGTCAGATCGTAAATAGGGTTTTCCATACAAAGGGTATCAACCGTTCCGGTTAGGAAAGGTGTTTCTACTGTGATCATTGCTACGGGAATGCGACGGATTGTCTGATCGAGTAGCATACATGGGGACTCCCACCCGAGCTTTTGATTATCCTGCACGAGACTACGTTTAATCACTACACCCGTGCAACCAGTGTCACGTAATCCTACGACTTCTCGACCGTTCACGAAACCTCTAGCGGTTGGTACTTGCGCTTCGGGGAAAGGACACGTGCCAAGTGAATGAATACCTGGTTCTACCTGCACAAGATTATCAGATATACCTTTATTCTGTATAGCCACGGCTACCTTATGTATAAGTCCCTTTCTTTTATGACATTTTGCTTGAACATGACCCCATTCCTTACACAAGTAACATTGTATACCCTGACGACCTGTATCCCTAACTGACCTACTTGCCTCAGCTGATTTCACAAGCTCCCTGGGCATCGGTCTCATAGACTGGTTTCCAGACTTAGAATCTTTTGAAACCACGTTCTGGGTTCCCTCATGAGCCTCCGCAAAGAAATTGGCCTGCTAAGCCATATCCTGTACGTTTGAGAAAACTTTGTTTTTCAGAAACTGACTTAGTTCCCGCCCAACTGTGTTCAACAATTGTTCACTGAGCAAGAAATCGGTCAACCCTTCAAACGTTTTCACCGCTTTGCCGCATTCAATCCACCGCTGAAAATAGTTCGCTATTCTATCTATGAACTGATCAAAGGTTTCTCCCTTCTCTGGCTTGCTATACCTAAACATTTTACGGAAACCCTGTTCAGTGAGCTCGTACCTTTTTAGAAGTGCTTCCTTCAGGACGTCGTATTTGAACACATCGTCTCTAGGAAGTCGCAAGTACACATCCAGCCCTTTAACTTTTAATAAAGCACTGAGATGCAGTGCCCAGCCATTTCAACTCCACTTCTGGTTCTCGGCATACCGCTCAAACCGATGAAGATAACTAACCATGTTATCTTTTTGATCGTCAAAGGGGGGCAATTTGGTACCCTTTAATTTACTAGAGGCAGAATCGTGTTCTCCTTTTCTAGTTGTTGCTAACTCTACCTTACGTTCATGATCTGGTTGCCTTAATCTTTCTTCTATCACCAAAGCTTCTAACCTTGCTTGTTTTTCCCTTTCTAACTTTCTATCCTCTACTTCTTTAAGCAGTTCTATCTTCTCCCTCTCCGCTCCCTTTTCTCATTCTATCCTTCCCTTTTTGGTCTGTTTTTATAGTTCTATCTTTACCTTTTCGGCCTGTTTTTTCTAGTTTTATTATTTCCTTTTCGGCCCGTTTTTCTAGTTCTATCTTTTCCTTTTCGGCCTGTTTTTCTCGTTCTATCTTTTCCTTCTCTTATTCTATGATTTCTAATCTTGAACGCTTTTATAACTCTACTTGCCTTTCCTCCGTTTCCCTCTTTTCCCTTTCAAGTTGTTTGGTCATTTCCATCTCCTTTACCCTTTCATCCTTCTCCCGGGCTTGTTCTTCCCTTTCTAATTCCCTCGCCTTTACCCTTTCATCCTTCTCCCGGGGTTGATCTTCCTGAATAAATTTCCTTAAACTTTCTCCCTCATACCCAAGTTCTTTGCCCAAGGCGACCAAGTCCTTAAGGCATGACATGACAGATAGTAATATAACAAATATAATTTTACAGAACAGACTAACCTTATATTCCTGATAAAGGCAACCAAAACAAAATGAATATGTATTTATACTGGACCCACAGACCTAGAACAACTAAACAAAATAAACACTTACTTGAAGATTATCTTATCAAGAAGGTCACACTCGAATATAAACAACAAGTGTAGACTTTCACAAACAACATGATAACGATTCACTTAATCCAAAGATCCCACTTCTGACACCATTGTCGCAGAATAGAAACCGAGTGGGTTTTGGATTAAATGAGTAACACAAACACAATGTGTGAAAGATGGAAATTTATGAAATGAATTAATACAGAAAAATATATGGTGTATAAATACAATGATTTTCTAACGCTCTCAACATACGATTGATCCAATCACTCTACACAAACATTCACACATTGAAAATAAACCAAAAATATGAAGTCAATATGAAATACAGATTCAAGAAACCTCATGAACTGCAGATACGTTTCAAATAATATTATACACTGTAAGAGAGATTCACATTATCTCACGTATGGACTACGATTAAGATTCAAATAATCTTAAGGTATTCAAATGTGTTTCAAATAATGTTATGCACTGTAAGTGAGATTCACATAATCTCATGGAATACAACTAAGATTCAAAATAATCGCATGAACATGAAAATGTACCCAATTGAAACAACAATTGGAATAAACATATGCTTCTTGATCCTTGTACAGTCGTACGATTCATAAATGATGAGCCGCACAGTTTCACCGAGTCCTTGCGTTGGCCCACACTTTTATCGGCCGCTCGCACCCTTCACGGATCCACCACATGTACATTCATACGTATACATACGTACAGACAGCATACAACACCCTTGAATTAGCTACGTCTACATTCGTGGCTCCACTACATGTACAGACATACGTACATACATACATACATACATACATACGTATCGACAGCACGCAGCCCTAAATACTCTGGAAACTCCAAACAGCTCTAAACAGCTCTAAACAGCTCTAGTCAGCTCTAGTCAGCCCTAGTCAGCTCTAGTCAGCTCTACTCAGCTTCAGACAGCTCTAGTCAGCTTCAGACAGCTCTAGAGAGCTTCAGACAGCTCTCGACAGCTTTAGACAGTTCTAGACAGTTTCAGACAGCTCTAGTCAGTTCTAGTCATAGTAAGTTACAATAAAACCAAACTAGTCATAATAATCGATTATGTAAAATCTCTAGATATATGCTAATACATTAACCTCTAATAGCAACTTGTAATTCAAAGTTCAAATCTGCGTTGTAATAAATGCATTATTACACGATATGACATTACCAACTGAATAAGCTTCGCATATCAAATGAAATATAAATTTAACACTTACCCTATGGCAGGAGAACAATAGAGAGCACACACTCCTTGACGGGATCCAAAACGACCAGTGTCGGTTAGAAATTGATCTTCCTTAAATCCATTGGAGAGTGAGTAATAGTTTAATGTCCCTCGTCGCAAGTAATTTCCGCCGAGGTACATGTTAATACAGTCGCATACCTGGAAAAAACATTCATTCACCCTAGATAACGTTGTACGCATGTACAATGAAAAATAGTCAAATAGTTCTAAGGTAAAACCAAGTTATTTTTTTTTTGCCTAATTCTGTGACATATAATTCCTCATAAGCAAATTACAATTCCTTCAGGTTTTCCGTTTTGGCTCTACCCCAGTGTATAAGCCCCTTTGGTAGGAACTCCCTTAAGTGCACATTTCAGTTGGGTATATGCATTTGTCTATTCATGATCAGTAACTATGTAAATGGTTAAAGGACGGAGGTCCCGATATATTTCAATCTATCACCTGGGCCTAAGTTACTTGGGAGGTACGTATAGACCTCAGACCAATGTCATATGTATGTGTAGTTATGTTTGTTCACCCCTAATAGTGCCAATCTAGTTATAGGACGCTAATCTTAATAGTTTCCATATTCTGATATAGTGAGTATGCCACTGCGAGGAAGCATGGACCCTGTGGTCAATAGCAGTATATTTTATAAATTTGCATCTTTATACCGTCATTGAATACATGTGTATACTGTGAGATCTTTATAATTTTAACGTCATTACCCATTGGCTAAATTCCGAGAGGAAGTGAAAGACAGTGGGCCACCGTCCAGGTGGTTTCAGTTTAATGTGTAATAATTCTTGGGTCACTGCCATCACACGGGTCAATTCTCAGACTCCAGAGTTTTTGTAAATTTATGCAAACTCAATCCTACTCCATTAGCCTAACATGCAGTTGCGTGATAAAATTTCTGAAACGTATTGGCAGAATCAGCGCCACTGTGACAATAAAGGAACCCAGATGTATGTGTTTCACTTTAACGGCGTCTACGTTTACGGGCATTGCACACATTAAGTACGTCTTAATGACATCGCTATAGAAATAATTTGAATATCTAGTCTCAAAGGTTATTTTTTTTTTACTCTACACAATCTTTACCCCACAATGTGATGACTCCTTTCACTAGCTATTTAATTTTCATGTAACTCATATTTTAGTATTACATAATACTGATACGCTTTTACTCATTATCTTCAGTCATAAATTGGAAGGAGATTACGGTAATACAGAATATGTTACACTGGTTGAATTCTATGTTATTATTATTCGAACTAAATGGCAGTTTAGCGGAGGAAGGCATTACATGTTAAGACAATAACCTTTGTACTGGAAAGTAGAGTTTACGAACTCTGTTATACTTTTATCTGTTTCAAGCATATTTTGGTTTAATCCGAATCATTATAAGGGAGCTCAAAACCAGTTTTGTGAAATGTATTTAAGTTAAAAATGTGGTTTTAATTTTGCTATATCCCATATGAATACGTCCGAATCTATATCACTTAAAAGGTACCCGTTATTAAAAGTCTTACAGTCTGTCCACATTTCGTTAACGGTGTACTCAAAGTACTAGATGGATTTATTTTTAGATGTAATTAAAGTTTCAGATAAGGCATTCACCTAACTTTAATTAATAAGCCAGATCTTAATGTTTGTTAGTAAAACATATTATGTATATACGAACTACTAGAGGTTAACGGCACCTCAGCATAACTATGGACATATAGTGTTAGTTGAAAGCAAAGTTGAAATACTTTGCAAATGAAAGAATTACACAGAAACGTTAGAAAGTTATCCGAATAAATATAAAGGTATAAAATGTTACATGATGAACTCAGGAAAGGTAAAGTTGTATATAAAATATAATATGAATGTAAAATTATTAAATTCCTCAAAATATAAATGTGTGCTGTAATTACATTCGCATAAGAAGTTCAACATTTTCTCAGATCATGCATTATCAGAAAGTTCATGACATCAAAATATATACATCTCTCAGTGTATGGAATTAGATGAATTTGAAAACAATGTCTTCCGATATGAGTACACACCGGCAGAATATTACCCAACAGGAGGTATCTTTAAGTACTATATGACCGTATCCTATACGCGATCGACACAATAACGCCCCATCTCTGCTATTAATTCTATATAAGGCATATTTCCTTCTATGATGCGTTGAATGTTCCAAAGCTTGTGTGTGGGATTTACATTCCGCATAGTATGCCAAGAAAAAAGAACTTTAACGATTTATATAGTAGTTTGAAATCAGTATATGGTATCTTCCATTGCCATTGAACGACATAACATAACTGAAAAACATTTTGCTCGTACGAAAACTATGGCGTGTATTCTTATATCCGGAGTGAGATAAAACCAGAATGTAGTATAAAACATAATAGTTTTTTAAGTGCGAATCTACCTTAAATGATAAATAATCATCGATGACTTTCGATGATCATAGACGAAAGTTTTATAATATGTCTTGCATCTGCACTTACACGAAAATGATTGCATCCTTTTGATGTTCATTTGCGTAAGATACCACTGTTTGCATATGAGAGATCCAGGAAGTAAATATTTTGTTGGCAGGTACAAGTCTTGTACTGTACTGAACATTTTGTATAAATTCTTTCAAAACTGTGTAGCAGAGAGATTTAATACATGGCACAAAGAGGAAAAAACCAAGTAGTCCGAATACTCAATAGCAGAGTTTTCAAAAAGGGAGTGACTTGCGTGAAACGTATTTTTATAACTTGCCTAAAGCTGTCTACACTAACTTGGAATCAGAATCAATATTGTTTGCTGCATTTTGGGATATAAAAGGCTTTGGACACTGTATGACATAAACAATACTAATTTCTGTAGCAGTATTTCTATAAAATACATTAAATCTGAACACAGCCAAAGCGATATATTTTGTTCATTTATCTTCCTGAATAAAGTGCTAACTAAAATTCGTTTAAATAAGTCACATTATTACGACTCTATTGTCATAAACTAAGTAACAGAAAGAATCAAAATAGATTAGTTTTGTAAAACTAAACACATACTTTAATTATGAAAGTTATGAACGAAAAATGTGAGAAGAATGTTCAGTATTATGAAGTGAGTTCAAAATAATTCATAGAGTCGTAACATAAATTGGGGTCTCGTCTTCAATAGAAAGGATACAAATAAATCAATTCAGTGCCATAATATTATTTTTAGCTATGAAAGAATGGAGGCCTATTATACTGTTTGATATAAATAATTATGAGAATAGTCATTTGAAGGAAATATGATTTAACTTTGAGTGTTCAAAAATGTATACATCTGCATCGAACCTGATATTGTGATGCAAATACTGCGATGAAACAATGAGCTTAAACCTGTAACAATATCTACGTTTCGGGGTCACATCATACGATATAACTTCATACTTGCCATCATCGAAATAGTCTCGACGCCGATGTCATTGCAAGTAGCATATGATGTCCAAAAATGCAAACAATGAACCGGCTTTTGTGTCAGAGTATAAATAACTTCAATGTTCTTTTCAATAACATATCTGATTGAGACTTTGTTCAGCATTTACATGGCAGAGAACTTTAGAATGCACATGAATTGAGTGACTCTGAATTCTAGTACGTAAAATTTATAATGTCAGATGAAATATTATCTTCAAGAACTTTAGATGCATTTTGCATCTAATTTCATAACGATGAATCTTTAATTCCTATTGGAATTCATTGTGTTTTTCGATCCATCAGTATGTACTTGGTGAGGCCACTTAAACGATAAAGAACAGCATCTCCTTTATCCTCATGGACTCTATATGTTGTCCAATGGTCACAATCGTTCCTTATGGTATAAAACCATTCCTTATGGTTTAACGGTTGCATGGTATCCATCGTATGAAATCGCACCAATGAAGCATAAATATTTTTTTCTAGTCTATGTGTGTATGTGTTGCTCATTTGTAAGTGTAATTGCCCGTTACCATTCTAAAGTCTTTATGCTTGCTTTATGTTCTCTCTTTGTTGATCTTCATCTCTTAAATGAGAACATACAAATCAATGAATGAATGCATCTAGAACATCGAGCCCTTATAGATAAGTGGAATCTGTCAATCAGATGATAACAAAACAATACAACTTTATTCCGCTCCTTGTGATGTATCATTCAAAATATAATTGTCTTATAGAACATAGCACATATGTATAGTTCCATTTACATCAAAAGTACATCAATACTTATGAATTATGATAAATATACCTTACACAGGTATCAAAGATGCAAGTGGTCATTATCCCTACTTTTACTAATTCTGTGAATAGTTCTGGGGACAAAGATTTATAAAGAAATATTTACTTGCAAACTCATACTCAGTTTATGATTTTGATGAATGATCGGTCAGCGCTTTTACGTCAGTCAATTAATTGACAAACATCAGATGCTTATTTATGATTTTGGACAGATTTTAATTATGTTGTAGAGACTCTCAAATTTCATAGCTTTGCGTTTTTTTTCCTCGTCATCTTTCATTTGGATTCTTAAAAGCCATGGTTATGAAACTCATCCGGAAATAAAATTAAATAACTGAAACCAGGTAACAACCCACTCATCCCCCCCAACCCCCCCCCCCAAAAAAAACGTAGATTTAAAACTTGCATACATGGTATAGTGATTGGGATTAACGATTTGGGTGCAAGCAGATAACAAATTATATGTGGGATGTAATGTTGACCATATACATAAGCTAAGATTGTATCTGAGGCTAGATTAAAATAAAACCATGAAAGTACTGAAATTATTTCATTAAAAGGTAGACCGATTGCGTCCTTAATAATATTGTACGTTTTACTTTGATAAGAAGAAATAGGTAAAAAGAAATGTGCATTCACTTCACATTAACTGCTTTTTAAAGTATTAAAAAGTGCATTCTAGGACGTTGTCAGTATTTCATGAGCATTTATTATATTTATGACCTCGTACAAGATAAATATGCTCTATGACGTCCTATTTTTCTTTGTGCATTACTATGCATATATCCTACCTTATTATTCAGTTTGATGTTAACATTTAACACCTAATTCCCGAATTTATTGAAAACAATACATTACACACTACCTTTTTAACAAAGCTTCATATTTATATTCGTGTGCTTAAAGTTTTTAAAACAAATTGTTGATATATTGATATTATTGGCAATCTAAGTGAGGTGAGTAGGTAAATGATATAAACCTGATATAATTTATCGTGTTACCATTTGATGACGTAGGAAAAATCGTCTAAAGATTATTTGTATCCTCATATTTGTGAGGCAGGTTTCACAATACGTACACCTTTAAAATAGGCACTTAATCTAAATGTATTCTGCTTTATGGATAAAACAGCTATCAAATACCAAGACACCTTACTATAGAAACAAAATTGGCACACCAATGCAGTAAATCTTGAATCTCATCTCCTGAGAACAAATTTCATCTGATGATTGATGATTTAAAAGTGTTATACATGATATATATATATATATATATATATATATATATATATATATATATATATATATATATATATATATATATATATATATATATATATATATATATATAATTCCATTACGTTGTAGGCATGCGTGCAAGCTCTTTCTGTGGTGAATTCAGTCTCTCTATTGCAGAGGTATGCGGTCATCATGAATATGTATACATGTAATGATATTTAACGACAACTCAGCTGTACGGTACCAACTTAGATTGAACTGCAGATGGAAAATGTTGTTTTTATAGGGTGTAACGCCATTTTTCATCACAAGATAGGCTATACATGGCGGCCAGTATTAATGGTGGAGGAAGAACCCGGGAAAAGCCCGGAAAGAACCACCGACCCACGAGAAGTTACCAGCAAGCTTTCTCACATATCCACAGTGACCGAGCCCGAGACTCGAACAAACGCAGACAGAGTTAAGATGGCAGTGATCCGTGACGGAGAGCGCTTTAGACCACTCGGCCACTCGGTGCCCCTGTAGATGGAAAATGATTTGTACACAAATATACGAAGATCAACCCTTCGTAATCACGAAAACAAGATAAATGAACAACCTAAAGAGATTAAAATTCTGTGAAATATATTTATAAAATAAATGGTGGTATGTATGTCTGTAGTAGTGTTTAATTTACCGGCACTTTAGCACAAAAATGACTATATGATGCCAACTTAAGATAAAGTTTAAAAAATGTAGAAAGAAAGAATTCAAATAAATGTAAGCGTCGAGAACAATAATATATCTTGAGAAACATAAAGATATTAAAAATTCTGTCAAATTTAAATAAAATAGCAGATAAAGGTGACAAATGCGAAATCCATGAAACATTTTTAATTTGTGGTATAAACTGTATTTCCTTTAGAAAAATCCAAGATTTTCCCCTTTGATACATATTCATAAAGTAATGCCGGATACAGTTACTAGTTTATTGATGAAATCATTAGATTTTCATCGATCTTTCCAGCAACTACAATCTGTAACGATCTGATCGAAAAACTTAGCGGCACGTCGAAACATACTGCATCGTAGTAGGCCAATAAATAAGCCCACACCTGTAATGATACGGACTGAATCGAATGGGATGAAATAATTCCAGTTGATGAGAAAAATAAAAAATTACGTAGAATGAAATTACCCATTGGTGCTTTATTATTATATATAATTTTGTAAAGACATTATTACACTTCCAATAATGTTACATATATTATCTATTTAACAATGGTGGACATAACCAAATTGTATGTGTCGTTTCAGAAAATAGTATCAACGGCACTACTGTGTTAAATGAACCAAGTTTTGTTTAGTTAGATGAAATAGAGCCATAAATACAATTGATAGTGATGAATGTACAGAGGTATAATGCAAGATAAATGTTCTACTATAAGTTTTAGTATATGTGTAGCAATAAAAAAGGATATGAATGTCGAGGCTCATTGTCCAATGATTAAAACACACACACACACACACACACACACACACACACACACACACACACACATGAACTTATACACAACTCGTTTTTGACGATGTCATATGAATAGGTGTTTTGTATTGTTTATTTTGTGGTTGTCAAATATCTAGTTAATCAGGAACCTAGAAGCATGCTCATTTGTTTCGTATTCTTATAAATATGATAAGTCGTCGCTTTTACTTCCGTGTACTGTAGAGTAAATATGAAAAAATATTTACTTTCTGAGATATTCAGATCTGCTTATTCAGTATATGCACCTGTCTTTGACTACATATCATTCTTGACATTCTCCATAATTGTAATTTCATAAAATGACAATAATACTGACCAGTTAACTATTCCTGCCTTCCTTCAATGTGACATTCTCGATAAATGTAATTTCATAAAATGACAACAATATTGACCAGTTGACCATTCCTGCCTTCTTTCAAGGTGACATTCTCCATAGTAGTAATTTCATAAAATGACAATAATATTGACCAGTTAACTATTCTTGCCTTTGTTCAAGGTGGCATTCAATATTTCTGCCTTCCTTCAAGGTGACAGTCTCTATAATTGTAATTTCGTAAAATGACAATATTATTGGCTAGTTAACTATTTCTGCCTTCCTTACAGGTAACAGTCTATATGTGTGCCTTCCTTCAAGGAGACAGTTAATATGTGTGCCTTCCTTCAAGGTGACAGTTAATATGTGTGACACGGGCTTTAAGATCAAGTTGATTATATTATCTAACTAAAGCATTACATGCTTAATCATTGTTTGAGTTGAGTATATGGCACAAGGGTTAAATTATATGACAACATACGAATCTCTATTCTTCCTTACATATATCTTTCCGTCTTATTATCGATATATTTTAAAAATAAAAACTTTTAAATAATATTTGGGTAGAAAAATAATATCAAATTATGAAATGACATTATGCAGGTATATTTTTTTCATCATTGATGCACTTGTAATAAGAGTTGTATAATAGAAATGTATTAACGTGCCAGCTTTGAAGGTACCTTTTTCTTCATTTATCGATAGCACTGAATATGTTTCTATAGAAAAATGTTAATAGTGAAAACACTCATAAATAATTAGAGAACCACAGATTACATTTTTTCAGTAAAATTCCGTTATGAAAGAAAACTGCAATGTTCATCTGCGGTAATTGAGTTAAAACAGACAACCAGACATCCCCAACAACCATTCAATGCAAATGATTTTGAATATAAACAAATTAAAATAATATGTTGCCACTCACCCTCCAAAACCTCCAAATTAATGACAACGTAATATTGCCTTTTAGCTTATCTCCACGAAAAGGATGTTAGGTATTGTACTATACACGTTATCGGCGTCCACAAAACAGCATATACACCCTCACGGAATGTAAGCCATTTTTTTAAAATATATCTTATGAAACACCTTTCCTCAAGGGAGGGGACTGAGATAAATAAATTTGTACATTAGTTGTACATTCTTACATTTTACCTTTATATTAGGCTTGAGCATGTTCAAACAGTGTTATAGCTTGAATGATCATACTTAGTGAGGAGATGCATCTTGATGGTTACTACGTCCTCATTGTAAAAGTAGGTCAGTGTGACCTACATTACATTCTTATTATTTCTGGTTAAAATGTCACAATATGCTTTTGAAGGCATCTGTATTAGTATCACATTCTTACCACAAAATACAACATCACTGTGACCAACATGACACACCTTAGGACTTCGGATGTGATTATTCCTTTAGGGCATGACCAAATAGGTTATTCGCATTTTTATATGCGTATATAATATATGCGTATATACATATTGTCATACGTAGACCCTGTTAAGAACTATATCCACAGCGATGAAACCAGGTAATAATATGAACATCTTCTCTTAGGTGCTTGTGTTCTCATATCTAGATCCATAACACATAGTGAGATGTCGAATTTTGATCACACTATCCCCATATCACAAATGTAGGTCACTATAACTTTACTAATTTAAACTAGATGATTGTAATCATTTCTATTAATGCAGCATTCATGCCAGGAAAGGTCACTATAACCTATATTTCAGGTTTTAATGGTGAAGCGGATGCATTTACCATACGGCTTCATTACGGGTTTGGCATGCCATGTTCAGATTTTCCTATATAAAACAAAACAACATTGTGATGCATCTTCATGAGCAGTACTCCCTCTCTTCAATAGGAGGTCAAATTAGCCCATATTTTAGGCTACACTGACTTACGTTAAAAGTTGCGCTATATGTTTAATTCGCACGTAATGTTCATGCCAGTCTTCAAATTGACTACGATATGCATTTGTATTACTATCGCACCAAAACAAAAAAGAGGCTCAACATGGCTTATATTTCACATTAGCTGCATATGGTACGTCTGTCAGTTTTTGGGTAAAAATTCGAAAAGAAACAAATGCATATTCATGTAAGTCGTGTCGTACAGAAACATGTGGATTAACTTGTATTTCATGATCTGGCCTAATCAGGATTTGAGATTGCAACTTTTTAGTCGCTAAGTCGGACATCGTAACCACTGATCCACCGCGACTTCAGGATTAAGATATACTTGCGAAACAATAAGTGTTTTAGGTCCTATATAAGCAATATTAATTTGATAAGAAAATTTAAGGCAACACTATTTCGTGTAAGTTTGAAATTTGTTTACCGATGAGTATTTGTGTGCATGTATATTTTAAAGCTTAATTTTATTTATATTGGAAAAGTCATTTCAGATAGTGGGTTGAGAGTATTTCCTAGACCTTACAGAAGTGAGGAAGCGTGTTGAGACAGTATACATTTATGTGTGTACTTGGTGTTTGGTCTTTGATGAAATATTATCTTGTGATAAATAGGTTCTTGCATTGCTAAAATAATTCGTTTATTCTTATTTTCTTTGCATGCTTTTCACAACATTGGACAAAGAATGCTGACGGACGGATTTATTATGCAGAAAAATTTAGCTTTGCTTCATAGGTCGTTCCTTGGTATCAGAAAAATTTAGCGTAGCTTCATAGGGCCTACCTCGGTATCAGCTCTTTTAATTCAGTGCGTTAGTATATCGATTAATTTGCGTAAGTACATTTGACATAAATTCAAAGCTTTTTGTAGCTGACTGAATATTACGCTTTCAGGGAAATATGTTGGATGTAAGTTTTGATGATCGTGGCTTTTGATCTGCATATCTAACGAAGGTTTGTTCTGAAATAAAGGATGTTAATTCAGCCGCCATGAGAACAACTCAGTACGGGTACTTTGTAGTATGCTTCTGCGAGTCGAGGTCTCGAACTACAGATCATTATTTCTAAACTTACGATGTACTGGTTTTATGTTTATGTCAAGACCATTAATTCCCCTATCTCTAAAACTGATACGGCAAGGTTCTCAAAGAATACAACAAAATTTACAATCGCCAAGACAGATACACCAGCCGTGGATACAACTCTTTTTGGAATTCACACAAAGCATACAACGTAGTTATTGTTTTCATTTACCGTTCACAAAAAAACGTGATTGAAATGATAAATAGCATACAAGACCATTCAAGAAAGTTTAACATGAAGAATTATATACAACCGCTCAATAATTATATATTGTAGCTGTGTTTCACTTCCTGTTCAATAAGACAAACAATATGCTGGATCATTATTTTGGATCACTAGAATGGGACAGTTTTCTCGTTTTTCTATCTTTGATAGTTTTTACTCATTAAGCTACAATTCTATCTTAGCTGATTTGTATCAGTCCATGAGGGCATACTCTTAGTTTCAAAATGAAACATTAAAATGAAAATATCTGTTTCCATTATGTGTGTTTCGTTTTTGTTTGATTCTAAAAACTACATTTCCCCTTCATACATGACTTTGCTATTACGTGGCCAGTAAGCTAGCAAATGTTCTTGATTAGTATGAGTATGCGTAATGTAGATGGTTTGATAGATTCTTACATGAGATCTACGGTATATTCCGTTCACGTAATCTACAACGTCTTCTCTGACTTATCAAGATAAATAAATAAAAAGCATTCCTTTTCCAATTAGATCTTACTTTGTAAAGTTTTCAACCACTGAAAGGCAGGTTTAGCTTGAGGAAGAAAGCATTGGGTATATGTTTACTTACTTCAGAGACAGCTCTGATATTTTGGATTCTGAAGAAACAAATATTATAATATTAAGCTTCTGGAAGAATTATTATCATGCACAGTCTTGTGGCGCTTTGGTGCACGGATATAAATTGACGTATATTTTGGTATTCTTCAGACTGGAAGTGAGGAAAGATTTTTACTACTGGTGCAATTTTTACATAAATGTGCACGAGTCAATCACTGTAAAAACTGAATATTTGTTATTAAATGCTTTCGAAATGGGTCTACTGTGGAAAAGATGAGTAATCAATGAATAACGATGTTATTTGATAATGATACATATCTGCATGAACTTTAAGTTTTCATTGATGATTTTGCAGATGAATTGTTCAAAATGTGTCTAATTTGTAATATGCTACCAATGTAATCTCATTCATTGTTGGAAAGAAAATTGGAACCTTTCTGTAGTACCATAGTCGGTTTAATGACGGGACGTCACTTTTCGACACTATTTGAAAGAATGCTGATTATAGCAACAAATCAACTGTGAATTCATATGTAAAGACGGAAAGCGATTGGTCTCTTTGACAATTATTTTAAATTTTATTGCGTACCGTTTGTAAAGGAAGTGTATATGACCTGATTCATAAGAAGATTTTCTAGTTTACGTAATAATAAACTGAATTGAAAACTAATACATTTCAGTGCTTGGTTAATACAGCAATCTGACACAGTTACCTTTTTGCTTTCATTCACAAAAATTCGATTCATTGTCACTTTAAGTCATACCTTATTACCATTTTCAAAATGTAGATAACAAAGAAGTCACTGATCCTAGTGGTTCGAATTTGCAAGCAAGGAAATACAGGAAAGATACATAAAAGAAAACTCGTTATGGACGTAATGAACCATGCAATAATGAATATCATGATTGATGTTCACTTGTCCCAGAACAGACAAGCCAACTGTTTCAGATAAATATCACTTTCCAATTGGCACTTGCATAAAGAAACTAGTAATGTGATTCGTGTGTGTCTCACTGTGTATTTCAGTTGTTTCCAATTTAATATGTTCGGAAGTTTCAGATATCTTTGTAAATAGCGTATTCAAAAGGTTGTCATTTATATGGCTTTCAGTTCTGTGAGTCAAATTAATGAATAAAATGCACATAGTTGAAAATCCAAAGATTCTATTGGAATTTTTACAATTTCAAATTGTAAAAGGAAAAGCGGTAGACATGAATACCATGCATCAGACTGCACTGAGAAACAAAGACTAAAGGTAAATATTAAAAGATGTGTTGAACAGTACTTTACGCAAAAGCAGTTATGTTGCTAGAACAGAAGCATGCATTCTTCTCTTCTAACCATACTACTCATATCATGTCTTGAACATATTTTCTACAAGAAAATATTTAACATCTATGGCTATTGTTCAGTTCGAGAAAACCTGCATAACTATATGAACTTTTTATTACCCGAATAAACTAAAATAATATAAGTGATTATGTTGTTTGCCGCTATCACAGTAAGTAGACACACTTTTACCAGTGGACAAAACGAGCACATACACATATTACGAAGTAGCTAATGGGGGGTCAATACATACAAAAATAATCATTTTTTTATACAGAAGCTTAGCGCACAATACTTGTAACGACTGTTTCTATTCTTGCATGGAAAGCTAATAACCCATTGTATTAACCAAAAGCGGTTCATTTGATGCATATATTTCAAACATTGATTTGACCAGGATTCATATTGCGATGTAAGTGGCATGAAAGTATGCAGTTCACTCCAATAATGATGTAAAAATGTGTTGAAGTAAAGGACTTCCTTTGAAGTATAGGACTTCAGTACTGTTGGCTTATGAGTATGACAATTATAGTAAAATACGCATGCATCGTATGCTAGGAAACTGTTAACTGCTTCCAATATTTTACATTAGATAATATATACTTTTACTGACATCACAGCAAGTATTTAGTTACACTCAAACTAATTATTACATGTATTTTACTGTGGCTAATACATAATATTAGTAAACCTTTATTACAGATAATTCGTTGTATTGAAACGTTTTGTATACACTCATTCATGAACTGAACAATTTCTAATATACTAATGTACTAATAAGCGTTTAGCATAGTGCATAATCGCCAACTAAATGTATATTTATCGGGTTCATGGTTTCTACAAAAACAAGGGTGATTTATGCGAGTATCATATGTAATCAAAGCACGTAAAGAAAGTGTCACATTAACGTTTGCTTGGGTTTAGTTTCACAAAATTGTTCTAACCGACTTTGACTCAACAGGTCAGTAGAGGGGATTGTAATGGTATTAGGTCAGAGTAAGCTTTATCCGTTGTACTGTTTAGCATACCGAATCTGCATACAGAATGGGAATGAAACAAACCTGATACAGACAGTCAGTTGTGATGCTACTTCAAGTAACTTGAAGAATTAATTTCTCTCTCGAATTTCTCTTACCATACCAAGTTCTTTGGATCGTCAAACAACAGCATTTGATATGATCGTCCTGCTCATTCGTGTTATGACGATAGTTTGAAAATGTTAAAAGCAACGTTAGCTCTTAAACCAAATAAGTAAATCCTTACATTCTTAATTCTTTCTGTTTCTGAATTAATTTTATCCAGATGAGGAAGGTAGGGGTATAATGTCTGTTCAAATAAACACCAAACTGAAAATCAAGCATATGGGTATAAGCGAGATTTACATGTCCGATGACTCTTGAAACAAAATTAATGCAAGAACAAAGTTTATAAATATAAATTTTAGTAATTAATGGAAGTTGTAAGGAAATCATATTTTAGGAATTTATTTGAAACTAAAATCCTTGTTTCATTCATTTCTGTTTAAATCTTTTCCTCACAGGAATATCTGTATTTCTTGCCGTAAGCTTAATACTGTTGGGCACGGCGGCTGCCACGTGACCCAACCATCATCCTTATTGGGCCAATGCGTCATTTTGCGATCCGTGCATGGGTAGCGCGGTAATGGAAATGATAGGGAATTCTGAATATAACCGGGCGGTACAGGAGGAGTGTCCATCTTTTACCAATTTGACGGAGGACTATATAGACGCCCTAACCAACGGCACTGTGGAAATACGATAAATACTGGAAAGTAAAAGAAGAAAAAGTATAAGTGAAGTATCGGTTTTGTTGTTTTCAAGTATCATTTTTGTACGTACAATAATGTTTTATTTTACATGAGTTAATGCATCTTCGCAATCATTTATACGTAATGCACAGGAACACACAAAAGTCAATATTTCAGTTATATATCAATGCATTTACCGTCACACTAAGTTGTTCACGATCTCGTATGTATATATTTCAGGAACGGCGCCATAATCATCCACATTTCATTCAGATGATAATACCTGGTTTGGAGGATCCCAACATCAACCCGCTCGTTCATGAGCTTATCGCTACACGAAATTACCTGGTACGCCCTACTTCTAATCTAGTTTAAGTCACTTCCACCTGAACCTTGAGAAACATTGAGGGTACATCTAATGCCAGCACTCTTAATCATAGAGAGCTAGAAAAAGACAAGACTCGTGCAGTGCATTTGAAAATAGTGAACTTTTAATTGCTTTGACGGAAACCCTTTTAAGTTAAGTTTTGGGATCTGTTTCATTTTACATAGTTGACTTAGAGCCCATAACATTCTACAAAAGTGTTAGAGATTAATGTTTTCAAGTACAATCGAAAACAGGAATACCAAGGTATCATTTTCCAATTTGTGACTGTCTGTACTGACTTATTTTACTATCATTGCAGGATAAGTAACCGCATTGGTTTATCGGAAATTCGTCGTACTTGCATCACACCTGCAAGTAGTTCATGCTGTGGAGATGGTCAGTTCGAACATACAAGTTGTCTACAACACGTTTGGCCACGCTCTCTACAAACTGAAATAGTTCCGGACAGCTTTGGGTCTGGACATGCCTTTATCTGACATTTGACACTAAACAGGAGTGTCTCCCTGCATATCAGAGCCAAAAAGATAGGTTATTCCATTTTCAGATTGAAACAAGGCGCCGACTTATTGACCAAGGTTCTAGTAGAAATAAGGGACGTCGTATTGAACTAAGATATCCGATGCAACATCACTTGCGGGCCGGAACAGCAGAAAAAAACTAGTATGCCCATATGATTCACCTTTGTTGTGCTCTTTTTGTTGATACTGAGGACATTGAGCAATAATTATAAACTGTTTACATGAGACAGTAACAAAGAACTTTGCAGCCCGACACTGATCTTATTTGCATTAATATATTATATTGATTGCATGCATCTCATTTGAATAAACGAAGCAAAAGAGAAACGAATCGCAGCCTGAACAATTACTATGGTTTATCATTAGTTGGTTTCCAGTCAATCAGCATAATCAAATAGTGACCGTTGAATGCTAGAGTATGTTTTGAATATTTTCTCATTGCAATCGTAATATAACAGGACTGAATTTCTACGTCGTTTTCTTTTAGCTTCGGGCGTTTTAAAACATATGAGTTTATTGCTTCTACATTCTTACTTGCGCAGAATACTTATGCATCAACTATTTTAGTTTTTAAACTCATCTGTTCCCTTGTGGTGGCTGAAATCTACATAGCATGAAATGTATTTTTATTGAAACTTGGTCTTCGTGAATACAGGATTAGGTACTATCTGTATTGAGTATTAAGCCTTAAGTCTAAAGTATTAAGTATTAGGTGTTAAGTATTAAGTATTAAGTATTAGTATTAAGTCTTAGGTATTAAGTATTAAGTGTTAAGTATTAAGTCTTAAGTCTTAAGTATTAAGTATTAAGTCTTAAGTATTAAGCATTAAGTCTTAAGTGTTAAGTATTAAGTCTTAAGTCTTAAGTATTAAGTCTTAAATATTAATATTAAGTCTTAAGTATTAAGTATTAAGTCTTAATTATTAAGTATCAAGTCTTAAGTATTAAGTATAAAGTCTTAAATATTAAGTCTTAAGTATTAAGTATTAAGTCTTAAGTATTAGGTATTAAGCCTTAAGTCTTAAGTATTAAGTATTAAGTATTTCCTGAACATTTTATAGATGCAGAATGTTAATAGAAAGAATATTTGTCGAAAGTGTTTAAAATAGAATCGTATTGAAGATGAATCATTTAGGAAAAGAGCTAACTAATATCAACACGTGCTCTTGATGATCGTATTTGGAGCCAATCAGGGGTATTTAAAGTATACGTATATATTATATCAGGAAAAACAAGCTTTTAACATGATGTCATGATCCTTAATATTTGAATAGCCATTTTCACATTATTGTCAAGAATGTTCCCGTTCAACACATTGAATTTCAAAAGCTGCCGAATCGCATTCATATGACAATAAAAAAAGACCGTTATAAGAGTCACGGTATTAATTATACCAATATATTCAAACAATAATTGATTTAGGTACATATCAGGTCTTGCAGTCATTCAAATAACATTTCAGTGACTTTTTAAAGTTTTCCCCCGATGCATGAAATATCATGTGACTTCTATTTGTTATTGGAAAGACTAGTCTAGTCTCAGAATAATTTGTTTCTAACCCTCTTGCTTTCATAATAAATGCAATATGTGTTTTAAAATAAAATCGTTGCGCTATAAATTACATCTCAGGACCAGTTGTCAATATTTTAATCTTCGATGCTTTTTCAGAGTTATGTAATGCTGAACGATGCCAGAACAGAAAAACGGTCTCTATGGAAGGATATTTATTTTAAAACATGATTGATTTCGTTTGACGCTAACTTGTTTGTTGATAGAATGTAGCACAATTCAGGATGTGCAATTACTGTTTTCGAACTTAAGTGTCTCCAAAGTGTCCTTAAACGTGCCGAAGGAATTTTGATGTTGATATACATCGATAACAAATTTTTCCTATAAAGAGAGAAATATCTTTTTATACGATCATACGTTTGACTAGCAGGAACCAGTATTCAAAGTAATGTTGTTTTTGTTTCAGTTTTGAGTATATTACAAGAAATTTATAAACTCATTTTAGGGATTAAGACAAATTTACTCTTTTAGGAAGATATAATTTTTTATGGAAACGAACACCCGTCAAATACCAGTTTATCAGAAATGCTTCAGTGTTTCCAAAAACGCTTCCCTGGTTCAGTAGTGACTTTATTATGAATGCGGTCTTACTACATAATAACTAATAAAGTTACCTCTACATGCATACAGATGTATAGTGTGGAGTAATCTGGGTAATTGTCTGTAAATATATATATAAGATAATTAGTTTCATGATCGAGAAAACCTACTTTTATTCCCCTAACTCTCCAATGATGATTATCGACGTTCTGAAAAAAGCGGTTAATAGATAGTTTTGAATCCTTCAGTTATTGAAAGAAACGAACAAAATGTTTGATTCTTACTCTAAAAATATTTGATTTTTATTGGAAAGTTACATTACCAAAACTCAAAAGTACGGGGTTAGAGACATTGCAAAATGTATTATGCAACTAAACTATAAACAGATTTTCAGTTTGACCCCATGCTTTTCATGTAAATAATTCAACAGCACAACTAACAACCCATCCATGTAACCTCTCATTTATAAGTGTCTACCCTCCATGATGAGTGTTAAGATAGAATAACGATGTAAGTAAACGACTAAATTCCTCCCATTATGCAAGAATTAAAGGTTCTGTTTTAAATAGAGCCTACAGAGTTAATAGACAGAACTCACACACATATAAAAATATAATGTTACATTTTCATTCTTGGTATTCCAAAACATTCGTACTGGGTATAAACACAAATGCAGACAATATAACCAAAGTTTTCTTTTGCCCATAACAATTATGATCGTTTTATCAGTATACTTTCATATAACTTGTGTGCTTATCTATAACAGAACATTTTGATTTTCCGTTCTTTTTCTTTGTCCACATGAAAACTGATCTCATTGACCCATGTTAATTGTTAATAGCAAAGAAGACTGATTTAACTTGTGAGCAAGGGTTTGAGAATGAAAACTAAACACAAAAATGAAATTCCTCTCTTTGTGTATACTTAATCTATTGAGATTAAAGTGTCCAGAAATCAAGATTGACGTCATATTTGATATAATCCACAAGGAACGACAAGACACAGCCGAATATTAGCCAGTGAGTTACCGGTTATGGACATCATGGAGATGCCCAGATTGCCTGTTTTCTTATACAGGTGGACGACACTGCATTCTTGTACATATTCCCTTGAGTTTACATTGGTTAGAAGGATCCATTCAGTATCTGAGCTACGTGGCTGGCTCCAACTTTCAACACTTTGCTTCAGATTCATTGCAATTTGACAGCAGGTGAATTGCTTTCTCAGTGTCAGTTAGCCTTGGAGGATCAGTCCGTTGATTTGCAATGTAATCTATCAATTGCCCTCCTCCTTCACTGATAGCAAACTACCGTACCCAACACATTAAGATTTATCACTCTCGAATATTATTTATGTTGGACACAAGCAGCTAATTATTGTATGATCTGATGAACCAGCCTATCTTTGTTGGTATGTTAAATATAGTTTTTAAGGGAACGAAAATCGCTTGTTGACTGAAAATCATTTCTGGAATAAAAGAACGCACATTTTCACAAGAATAATGGTACACATTAGTAGGCTTGAACCAAATACCATTTTGTTTTATCACTGTGGCTAAAAGTGGATGAAAATAGTGAGATCACATAGGGCGTAAATTTTCTCTTAGGTATTTTCAAGGGAATTTTTATCAAAAACACGACGCACGTCATATCATTTTCATCATTTTTAAAGTTATAAGGTCAGCAGACTATTAATGATATGTAAGAATGACTTATAAAAATTAATACAAACGTAATGTAATTTAATCAAATAATAACGTAATGGTTAATGGGAATCTAACTAGTTGTCTGTACTCAACAGAAGCAGATTCATCCGGTAAAAATGACCCATAAAAATACGCACAAGCAATTTCTTAACCGTTTAATCAGAAAGTTTGGCGGTATTTATTTGTAAGGTTAGGAATATAATGTCAAATATTTAGGTTTTAGACATTTTTACTTTAGAAACCAATTTTTAGTCATACTGGATTTTAAAAAAAAAATAGGTATCTAGAGATCTGTTATTGACAGCACTGTTATAATACATGTCTCCATAAATCTGTCTGTTACAAAACTGGCACATGCATGTTTGATTAACCATTATTGGGTTTCAAATATGGAACTATGATTGTGACTATTAAAGTTTACGCTTGTAAAATGTACAACAGTCTTCGTAGCAAAGTTTGTATAAGTATAGCATTGTCCCCCTTATTGTCAATCTGGTACATCTACCCTAGCAATGTCAAGTTGTAAAAGAAAACGTATGATTATTATCCATTAGTTTTCGTGTCTGGCTTATATAGTTGGGCAATCTACTTCTAAGATCTTTGTCGGTTTTTTCTATAATTTTCAATTTTCTCAAATGGACGAGATTATCTTTGGTTTAATTATTTATGGAT